>JANZLQ010000001.1:46621192-46646461 GCA_026212715.1 Elanus axillaris | reverse complement strand
TTTAGGGGGCTTGGGGGGGCGGATGGGGGCTAATGTTAATACCAGGAAAAAAAGGAAAAAGGAAAAAGAAAAACATAGGTTTAATCATCTGGCATAACGCTGCTGAAATGAGGAGGCTTGATCTTTTTACTCCACAGTGTCTTATGTTCCGGACTGCTCTTTGCTGCCACTCGTGCAGCCCGGTGTCCAGCAGCTCTGAGGCTCAGTGAGCCCAGGCTCAGGCAATGGGTGCTGCCCCCGGCTCGGATAACTCTTGCAGCTTGAAGCCAGCAGCTTATTGAACTGAGAACACCTAAAGAAAACACCCTGCCACCATAACAGCTATGGCAGTAGGACTGCAGTATGGTTTATTTCTAAGCTACTCTTGGCAGATTGTCTGTAGCAGGGTGGTTCGCCCCTTACAGCCAGGAGTCCCAGGACAGATACAATTCATTTATCAGATATGGCTGGGAAGGGTGCACAGAAACCTCCAAAGTGCCCGGGAGCACCTAGCTGAGGCAGAAGCTGCTGAAGAAGGTGGCTTTGTGACAGGCCCCAGGAACAGTCATGTGGGTGCTACAGGAGAAGAGAGACAGCAATGTTTTTCTGGAAACCTCTGGACACTGCTCCGCTGGGTTCAGCACCTGCATGTCCCTATCACTGCATGAACTGTGCGTGAAAAAGGAACCAATAAATTATTCAGCACTGTTATAAATACCATCCTCAAAAAGGAAGACAACCCCACAATTTTAACTCCCACAAAACAAAGAAACCCTGATACCCAAGATGACAGTATAGAAAGGCAAATAAATACTCAGCAGCTTTTGAATTGTGATTAGATTTGTTAAACAGGAGTAAACCAGCCTGAATTCAGCAAATCACATGATGTTTGCAATAAACCTTGGTGCTGATCTGATAATTTCTGTTTAAAACAATGAAGCCTTTGGGTATGAGTTACTTCATGGTTTTGATTATTTAGACGCTTTTGTTACTGAAAGTTTTTCTGGTAGGAATCAGAACAAGCAGAAGCAAATTAATAAATGATGACATGGGAATCACAACAAAACGGACTGACGACTTGCGGGTATGATTCTGAATAATAACATTTTACAATCCATTCAAGAGCATTGCTAATAGGTGAGATTTAGTTTACAGTATTGTCAGAAACATTTATAAAATGCTTGAAAAATGAATTGTTACTTTTATGAGTCATACTTGTTATTTCATGAATTTATTGTTGCAGTTTCCTTTTACATATGTTCTCAGGTTGTACTCCTCACAATAATAAACTGCTCTGTTCACAAGCTACGTGATTATAACATGCATTTCTAAAAGCCACAGTTTGGTTCAACATTTGCCTTCTTTCGATCTATTTTTCTATCATTAATACAGCCTAAAATAGGTACGGAAAATAACAATACAAAAGGTTCCCAAATTCCTCCATCACAATGAACCCAACCACATTTATATGGTAAATCCAGTCATATTTCTTAGCATCTAAATCAAAAGCCTGCGAAACTACTTACGAAGGCACACCAACTCCTTTTTGGACTGAACTTTCACCTGCTGACCCTGAGCCAAGTTCTGCTGTCTAATGTTATCTGCAGTTTTCTGCACACTACTACAACACTGAATTCCCTTTGTCTCACCACACTGAAAGTGCTTGTACCTCTCACAAAGACCTAAGAAGCAGAGCACACGCAAGATGATTTTAGTCAATTGTCTTCAAAAAAATGAAATGCAATACATTTTGGCTACTGTCCAACTGCATTTTAAAATGAGAAAGTTTTGACCTTGTTCATGGTTTTGTATCAACTGAGCAGCAACATTTAAGGAGAGCAAGTGAACTGGAAAGTTTTCAGAGATTTTCATCTGGCCAATGCACGGTAATGTTTGTCGGTTCTAATCAAGACTGCCCAAATTCAAATGTCAAATACTTGTAACTATGTGATCAAGAATATGTTACAAACAGGAGAGTATTCAATTTGTTGTTGAACAACCTAAAACAACAACTCTGGGAAAAATCACAAATAGTTCTTGGGCTGTCTGTGAATACAAAAAAGTTTTCAAATAAATTCTTTGATCTGAATTATAGATCCAGGTACCCAGTGATACACTTACACAATCCAATTTTTAGTATCAACATCCATTTTCCTGTACTATTCTTTTGGCTTCACAGACTTCCCCAAAAGTATCCGTTGTCCTTCACTAGCAAAAGAAAAAACACTTTGCTGAAAAATTTTGTTTGGAAGAAGCATCCAATACACGTCTTTCTCCATTCTATGCATTACTTCATTGCATTTCTACACATTATGTAATTTCATTTGATTTATTACACTGTTGTCTTCTGGCACTACAGAAGAGGCACACTCGAGGGATACGGACC
The DNA here is from genome assembly GCA_026212715.1 of Elanus axillaris. Lineage (NCBI taxonomy): Eukaryota > Metazoa > Chordata > Aves > Accipitriformes > Accipitridae > Elanus > Elanus axillaris. The sequence goes on along the minus strand of JANZLQ010000001.1, from coordinate 46,644,096 downwards.
AGACACTAAGAGGTTTCTCGCAAGCATCACATGCATGTTCAATAACTTACGAACAGAGATTAGAGACACTACTAGGTGGGAGCAGACAGACACCTAACGATGACAAAGTGATGATTATGGTCTTCTCATTCCTCCTCATCTACGCTAACTGCTGCAAATCACAAATTACAGACTCTAGCTACTCCATGAAAAAATGCTGTATATAGCATGTGCCCTATGGAGGCCCCTTCATTATGGTTCCCCCTGCGTTAACCTACTTAAGAAAAAAGAAGTCACTTCTGTACCTCTATACTGACTGGAAGGAAGAGTGCTGCAACTCTGAAATTCATACAAGCCCTTACATAGAGATATTCCTCTGACAGCGAAGCCTTCAGAGAAACCCTGTAAACCAGGCAGACCCATGTGTGACTTGCTCCTGAGGTGTTCAAGCTCCAGCTCAGGCCAGCAGCAGTTTGTTACCTGGGCAAGTACCGCAGAATCTCCTCACCAGGAAGGATGGCTTTTCAAAATGGAAGGAAAGGACACTATAAGGGGCTCTGAAGGTGAGGTTTCAGTTGGAGAAAGAGGTAAGTTAGCCACTGCTCCCTGCTCACCTCCCAGACAGGTTCCTCAAAACCCTCTTTCATGGCATGGGCTGGCACCATGAGCATGCAAGAGACGTGGCATGGGAGAATGACAACGGGGTGACCAGAAGTGGGCAGAAAAGGGCTAATGCCTTCTTAACTTCACTTGCTGTCGACCAACATGTATCAGCGACAAAGATGCACCTCCAGTCTCCACCTTGCTGGAGGGAAGTTTAGGCCAACAGCATCCCACAGGCTCTGCGGGCAGCAGCAAAGTCCTCTGCCATGGGAGAGAGGACTGAAAAACATGGTCAGTTCACTTCCATTGCAGCCAATGTAATTAAAGCTCATTTTTGAGAAGGAAAAAACCAGTCTCCTCATGAAAAAGGCCTCAGGTCTCTGAGGTGTGGATAGCAGTATGCTACCCACATAGCCCAGCATTACCCAGCAGAGCATGGGCTAGCGAAGGGCATGGGTTCAGCCGTGCTGTGGATGGAGGGAGAGGGAAGATGGGCAAGGACAAGAAGCCGTGATGCCAAGCTCTTCTGCAGTATGGCTTACACAGACAGGACTGACAGATCAGCTACTTCTAACTGCTAAAGAGACGTGAACTAACACACTGCAGCAAGAAGAGGAGAGCATCATGCCAAAAAGTCTGGCATTTATATGAAAATGAAGACGTCTTGCAGACAGGGATACACAGAAGACCCAATGTACTCTAATCAACATACTCCAGGCCCAAATGAACTCTTGTTAAGATGATGATACACTGGATTTCGTCATTTAACAGAGACCAAAAAATGCATTTTTTTTTATCCCTTTAGGCATTCAGTGGGAATACTGAGCAACAATGCCAGGCACAGATGACAGAATGACTGGATAAAAGACTGGATTTTAGGATACAGGGATGAATTCTACAAAGTATGCTTAAGTAAATGAAAATACCAGCACATAATGCAGCTACCTCAAATGCTTTCAGCAGAGCAGTTACTTGCACAGCATTTTGAACTGTATAATGCTATGCATTAGTGTAGGCCTGTCATGGGGTCTGACTTGGAGCCGGGGCAGCTTCTAGCAGCTTCTCACAGGAGCCAGCCCTGCAGCCCCTCCCCCACTACCAAAAACCCCACCACACAAACCCAAAACAAGGCCTGATGCTATTTTACCTGCAATTGATATGTCTCTCAGTTTCACATGACTCCCTGCTGGCTTCCCACTGCCAACTGACCATCTATTCCAGGCAAAACACTTTATGCAACTCTGCTGCTTACTCCACCTTTTATCCAAGAAAATACACCACTTATTGCAATGGGAATCTAGTTAAAAGAACATTACAGAAGGAAAAAAGGTTATAAACAAAGCAATTAATATCACTAGATTCACAGAAGGAGCAGCAAATTTACTTTTTTTTTTTCCAACTTTGACTTTAAGCACTCCACCAGTCCAATCCTACTGGCACAAAAATTTAGAAAAGTTTAAAACTAGTATTAACCAGCGTTTCTCGTCTGCCTAGTGATTTGGCTATTTCCCTGTGAAACCTTCTCAGTTAGAACTGGACAACGATCACATCTACTGACAACGTTTGCCTCGGGGTGGTGGGGTGGGAAGAATGTCCCAACTTTTTTAACGAGAACATGCACAGAGTAATTGAAGTGGAAAAGTGAGAGGCTTCCAATATCTTGTTGAACAATTAAGTGAAGAAGAGACACTTCAAAGGCATGGCTTCTTAAGGATCACAGTCACAGCGAACAGTTTGATCAGAGATCAGTGAGCATCTGCCATGTTACGCTTTCCTTCCGAGTTGCAAGTTGGAGCATAAAAATGGATGTTGGCACAGTTTTAACAGTGTGAAGTACATGGTGCTCCTTAGCAATACAAGGCTCCATCTGTACACATCACTGCAGGACAGACCTACAGTTAGGATCCCACATCAGAAGAGACCACTCAGACCAAATTCAGAGACAGCTCTCTGCTCTCCAGCATATTCTAGCTATGTTGTTTTATAACAGTTGAAGATTTATTTTGTTGCCCCATTTTCACAAACTTACAAGAAAATCACATATATTTTTAATATTTCAGGAAGATCTGTGGTCTTGAGGCAAAGCAACCATCATTTCATTCTGTCAGATTCTAATGCCCCGTAAATGACACTATTTTTAACCACCTGACAATTAACCCCTGTTGTTATCAACTTGAAATTGTTTCCTGTGATCAGTCTGAGCACCATGTAAAAGAATTCTCCATTTCAGATATAATATCAGGCTCTAAAGTTCCACGATTTTGCCACTTTTAAGATGACAGTGCAGTCTCACTGCAACTAAGGACTGCAAAATCATGCTCCATGTAATTGAATCTAAAGATCTGACAACACTGACCTTATCAAGAAATGAAACTTTTGGCTGAGGTTCAAACCATGCACAAGAAATAAGCTCTTGCCGGTTGTTTGTAAACGTCATATAAAAATGTACTTATTCATTATTAACAACTTGTAAACTGAATACACCGCAGGTCTCAAACTGCTGCCAAGTAAATTATTACTTAGTATGATCATTTCATTTACATCTAATAATTGTATTAATTTTGGCAGCACAACCGAGCATCCCTTCTCATGATTGTAAGAGGGTTATTGTAACAAGATGAACATTCAGACACTACACTAAAAACTGAGAATAGAAGAAATGCTAGGAGCTGGATTAATTTTGCGAATGCCCATAGTGCTGCTGGCCTCAGTGACAGCACCACTTTAGTACAAGTTGTGCAAAAAAAAGGATTCTAGGGAGAACCAGGTGACTGGTATCCCACTTTTGTCACGGTAAGGCCAGCAGTGACAACACACGTCTTGTATTGGTGAGCCACCTCCTTTAGGATAAAATACAACAGAAGGCTCCAAGCAAAATCCCAGATCATATCAGCACTAGGCTTTCATGAGCAACACAGTCAACTCAAAACCTGAAAGTTTCATAAAAATTCAGTAAGGAGCTATCGTAAACAATCACAATTGCTCTACGGCAGAATGCCATTTTAGGAGGCACGAAAAACCACGGGCCTTTTAAGATGATACCGTTACGCACCTTTCTTGTTCTTGCATACAGCTTTCAGCATGCGGTGTCCAGGTCCACATTTTCCACGTTCAGTCACACATATTCCTTCTGAAATGATCCACTCATAACACAGCGGGTCTTCACAGGGAATAGATTCAATTAAATGCGGACAACCTGCCAGAGTGCCTACTGGATCCACAATCACTTGCCTTTGTCTCATTCTAAAGCCTGGAAAAAGAGAAACTGAATTAACTGGACAACAGCAAAAAATATTTACACCAACAATCTAGTAGCAAGAAGACTACATAGGGCATCTGGAACTGGAGGATATAAAGACAAACGAGCACACTACTTACAAACTGAATTGACTGAGACGGTACTCGGCTGTATGTGCCCACAGTCTGGGCAAGCAAAATCTAATCGTGTGTAAAGAATTCTAACAACCCACATATTTCATGTTTCTTTTTCCCTTTCATCAACATTAGATAGAAATACACATGTCCAAATATAGGAATTTGCCACTGATGCATATATTAATGTAATACCAACCTTAAAATAAAAAGAGAGAAACAGTTAAGGAACTGACGATATAAAGGACATCTATATTCTGCCTGGGAATCCACTAACGAAAAGACTTATTTTGAGATACAGCAGAGCAGTTTACTAAGAAATTAGTATTCTGCTTTATGAAGGTGTAAGGATTTCTGATACATAATGCATATCAGACCTCTTTGAAATGACATCCTATTAAATTGGAAGATTCAAATGTAAAGTGGAAAAAAAAGGTTACAGAAATAATGAAAGAATTCATTACATAATCTACTTCCTTCGGAATAAAACCAAAAGTCATGTTGCTATATAAAATACAGAACTAATACGCAAGCATCTTTCAGCATGTTTTGTTATGTAAATGACACAGAATTTTAAGAAAGGCAGAAAAACATACATGGTGGTCTTTCCTACAACAGTTTCAGACAAGGGGCAAACATATAGCATTAGTGGAGGCCACACGAAATGCCTTGGCCATGAAACAGAAAAGAAAATGAAAAATAAATATATAATATAATAGATCAAACTTCCACCATTCTCAAATAAGCAAAAAGAAATCATTCAAAACAATTTAAAAATTAAATGGTCTTGCAAATCTTTCTTTTAGGCATATATTTTTTATTATTTCTTTTTCATTTGAAAAACTCTGACCAGCTCCAAACACTTCAAAAACTTAGGCTGTTTTCAGAAAAGTGTAATTTACAAACGACATGAACTCCAACAGTCATCTTTTCAACTTAAGAGTCTTAGGAAAGGCTCTGCGATGAAAATCAGAGTGTTGCAGCAACAAACACGTACGCTAGTCAATTAAGATCCAGGGGCATTAAATTATACTTGCATACGCTGCTTCCAGGAATTTAAACCAAACCCAGAACAATAAGAACAATCTCTCGGGTCAGCCTAACTCCAGGATGGAAGGGCTGTGGGATACACCTCAGTCCTGATGCTTTCCAACCTCGCCCAAGCACTGCCCTCGAATCCAGACACGCAGCAGGACTTCCAACAGGGATCACAGAGGGACAGCCTGGCACTATCGAGGTCTGCAGCTCCTATCCCAAGAAATCCCCCCTTTTCTACAAATTCAGTGCAGGATAAAAGGATCTGAATCAGGCTGAAAATCTTTTTTTTTTCTTCTCCCAAGAATAACTGCAAAAAGCTTTTAAAGGTCATATTCAACTCCTGTACGCACATCTAAGTGCTTCATCCTATGTTAGATTAATTTTTAAAAAAATACATTAAGCTCCCAATGTAGAATTTGACACCACTGCTTTTGCAATCTTATCATAATATTCCATTAGCCGCTTTAGATGGCCCAAAGCTCCAAAAGCAATGTATAAGAGCACCCATTACCTCTTCCTCCATGGCGGTCCTGGCAGTTCTCGTGAAGGCAGGGGCCCCACACCGACCAGGCGGACACCACGCACTCGGACGGGCACGGCAGGTTACACAGCTGGGAGGCGGAGGGAGCAGGACCCAGGCACAGCTTCCCATCAACTGGTCTTGTAACTAAGAGGGGAAAAAAGAAAGAAAAAAGAAAAGTGGGGCTGTAGCTTTGCCTTGACCAATGCACAGAGCTCCGGAGTTTACTGCTGGACTTAGGTTTCCAGAATGCACCAAAATCCAGTGCTTTTTCAGGTCTAACCTCCCAGAGCAAAAAGTTAATCCTGTGTTCAGTGAGGCACTTAAAGTTTTACCTAAATCACCCATATTCAGCAGGCCAGTTAAGACTATGCTTAATGGTAAATGGGTGCTTTAAAACTAAATTCAGTGCTGATCTTCTCCAAAGCTGGAGCAACAAACTGGAATCTAATCCCCCGCATTTATGGCCAAGAAGACCTCTTCGAACCGTACTGAAGAGAAAGACGTATAAGAAGGAAATCCCAAAAGCTCATGCTGCAATTGGGAGCCAGGCAGAGGCAGGTGACAAAAGCCTGAGCACAGGGGAACCTCCCCATACCCATCCCCTTCAGGGGCTCCACCTCTAGATTACAGATGCAGGATCCAGATGTTTGAATTTTCTTCACCTAATTTCAATAAAACCGAGCAGAGCTCTCAGTTTCTTATACACAGACGCATGCAGAAAGCATTTTTCCTGCCTGGGAAGTGAGATGTTTACCTGAATTGCCTGCACCCACGGCAGGCACAGATCTCCAAATCTCCATCTCTGAGGTGGGCCAGCCCCAAACTCTGCCAAAGGACCAGTTTTGTTGATACTGACAATAAATTTGGAAAGCTGATTCCCTTTGTGTTTTCATTTATCATAACAGATTTCTAGTTTCAATTAACTTCTTTCGCCTTTTTATTCGGGGCAAAGGGAGGACGGAAAAGAAGGGGAAAGACTCTTAAATCTGTCGTCTGAGTCATATGATATTGCATTTTAATTACATTACAGGCTGAATTTGGCTGTCTCTTTAGATAAATCAGTATCAAAGCAGTCTTTCAAAAGGCAAAGGCTTGTTAGAGTTTACTCTGCCATCGTATTACCAAGACTTCATTAATTTTTATAGCTACTGAGTTTGCTTTATCCTCATTTTTATTCTTAATGTCTATTTTTCTTTGCTTCCATGCATGGAATTGACTTTAAAAAAATTTATAAAAATGTGTCCAATATACAAGTAATCTTTTCTTCTTCTGATACTTTAACATTTTCTTTAAAATGAATCATTTGAAGAAAAACATTTTTTTTAAACACAAGACTTCAGTGCTCAAAATCCCAATAAATTTTGATTTGCACATCCTGAAGCTGAGACTTCAGACCAGTATCAGTGCTTATGATTCCAGCTCATCAGAATAACAGGATTAAACACCAGGTGTGATTTAATTCTAAGCTGAAAGATATGTTAGTAAAAAAGACCGTTTTCTGAATGATTTCTGAGGCACTGTAAGGCCTTTGACATGTTCATTTAGAGATTACAACAAGGTAGCATAAATCCAATTCACCTGAATGCTAAAATAAACAGACCCTTTCTATAGACCTTGCAAGGGAAGTGACAGACAGAATGAGATAAATACTAGAGTTTTAAGGATAAGGGTATTTATTTTACCAAGAAGTCTCGTGCATGGCTTAACCTGCCTTTCAGCATCAAGCTTTGCAAAACTGTATCATTTTTTGAGAGTTCCCTTGAAGAAAGGAAAGGAAGTAAAATTGACTACAGATGGTTAACCCAAGAAATAAAGTCCAGTCCTACTCTGCTCTAACTCAAGGCATCATTGTTAGCAATGGCTCTTTCCTCCCCACTGGTTTTTAGATTGTGTCTATATTGCAATTTAACTCTTTAGATGTGGAAGCGACTAGATAAAACAGGTTGGTTCTCCTGCCTTGAAAACTAACCAGCTACAATCAGTGGTGCCAAGGGTATTTTGAATTGATTTTGGATAAAAGAAAAACAAGAAAACTTGATTACAAAAAGTTAAAGGGGCAGGGTTTTGTTGGTAGCCTGAGCCTACCAGCCATCCATCCCAGATTCATGGATGACTCCTTCCTATTCTGGAGGAAATCCCCGCCTTCCTCTCCCTGTCAACCACCCTCCTGCTCCTCTTCCTCTCTCGGGCTGATGCCCTATTTAATTCTAGCACTGGGAGCTCTTTTCCCAGGACCAACATCCTACTTGTCATGGAATAAGACTGCTTATTTACTCACTTCCTTACATAATTTTACATATTCTGTAAAATGTAAATCAGAAAATACACAGAGTATTCTAATCAAATATCCAAATATATTCTAAGTCTGTGCCAGTTTATGCTCACCCTACACTGACTACAATTCTCCAGTGAAAGTCTTCAGGAATAAGACAACAAAAAGAAACAAGTTGCCTTAATAAATGCATATACAACACCATCCTTTTCCAAAACCAGGCAGGTATACAGAGCCACAATATCAAGCACGATGGCCAGAGTGACTGGATGGACCAGCAGGGTCCTCTATAAAAAGAGTTTCATCCCTTCTTCAGCCATTTGATTGACAACTCTGATTTCCATCAGTTTTATTTAAAAGCTTGATGTGATTTTCTATTGCTATTCTTTCATAATCTAATACATAATATTTTTCCTTTTTTTTAATGAACTATAAGGTGGGTTTTTAATGTGAACCTTTTAAACGTCAAAATTCTCACACACTGCAGCCTCCAAAAAGACACAGAGAGCCTGGCTGGGATGCCCTGTTCAGACAAAAAACCTCGCATTATGCCTAGGATAAATGAACACAGCTGCTAGGAGTGTCTTTATGTACCGGACAGCCTTCCGATTTTGCTCAGTAATTGGCTCTGTAATGGCATTTTCCTACTTTCATAAAGAAAAAGTGCATTTTGTGTAATAATCTTCCTTGGGAAAAAAACCTAGCCATTTCTGGGGGGAAGGGGAAAGGCAGAAGCCTGGGAAGAGAAGGCGGGGGGAGCAGTATCTCTGATTCAAGTAGCAACTTATTTATTACGCTTGTTCGTACCTTTTAAAAATCCTATGTTCTTCCCAATCTATAGAAAAAACTTGAAAAAGCAATCAAGTACTAATCTGGGAGCCTCTGAAACATTGCACATTTCTATAGCTGTTATATTGAATCTATCCTTCATAAATGTGACTACAGCTGTTCCCAGCACCAGTGTCTGCCTCAAGTTTGAATTTTACTATTTGCTGTTATTTTCAGGTTATTGCTACCAGCAGGAGATAATAAATTGGGTTCTAAAGTAACTCGTTTCCCTATATATTTTTACTGAGGTAGTGATTTGGAGGAAGAGTGGAAGAGGAAATCAGCTCTGATGTTTATTTCCATAATGTAATTTTAAGCCAATAAATAAATAATCTGTGAATATAGTCATATGGACACATACTTGCAGGCATACATACCAACACCATGTTAAAAAGCAACAATAATGACCAGGCAGAGGGAGAAATGTATAGGACAGCATTTTGGTTGCAGTGATTCCTTTCAAATTTAGTTTTTCTACTCCTCAGGAGTTAAATAACACTTTTTTTTTTCCTGAAGCTTAATTTCATTTCCCTTTTACAATGAAAAAACCAAGTATTTCTGATATTAACACCTAAATGAGACATTTCTAAATACCACTAACATATCTGATATACACACAAAGAATATCAGGACTATCTCATATACTGGTGCAGCCATATTTTAGCTAATATTCAATTCTCCAGGCAATAAATCCAGACGTTTGCCATATCTTTTGGCAAAACTAAGCCAAATTAATGATTGCCGGGGTACAAGAAAGGGATGGCGAACCTTTGTGAAAGTTCTTACTGCCTTTGCCAGGACTTATAAACCAAAGACACTTGGATCAATAGAAAGGGAAATTACTTGAGAAAATCACAAAGGAATGATTTGTATTATAAAAACACCTACATGTGTATAACATAATAGGGATAAACCAGCACAACATTTGTAAATAATTTCTCTAAGCTGAAAGACTTGCTTTTATAGCAAAGACAAAAGACTAGAAAAAGGAGAAGTAGTGAATGTAATTTAACTAGCCTAGAAACGGCACCAACCCTAGTCCAGTGCATCCCTCCATTAAATAGCCTAATGCACCCCATGCCTGATGGAAAGGGTTCCTTTATGCCTTTAAGAAGGATCAATTAGTTTTGAAGCCATAAGGCACCAAGTTGAAGTCCTATTTTCAATTAAAATCTATTTAACAGACAAGAAACAATGTATGAATAGAAGGCTAATCACAGCATGAAAGAGGGTTAATAGCAGATTGCCAAAAGCAACAACGGTTTAATGTATTTCAGAACAATAAAGATCCTCGCAGTTTTACTACAGTGGCACACACTATTAGCACTCCATGGAATATAAGTTCCCCTGTGTCCGTATCCTCTGCTGTATAACAGGATCCTGATCCCAACCGGGATATTTTGTTGTTTTGCTACAGCAGAATTTGTAGAGATTATCGACAGAAACAGCCAGTCTGGCAAAAATTCAGAGTGAGCGTGGGGCTTCCCACCCGCAGTCGCACAGCTGAGCAGACCAGAGGTGACAAGTCATTAAGAGTGTCCAGAATAAACAGTGGAGGCAACAGGGATGCTGGGATGCCAGTGAAGGCAATGACGGGAAAGAAAAAGGGATTCTCCAAGATGTTTGAGCCGTGTTGGCTGTTATCCAGAAAAGGCTACATGATGCTGGAAATCACCGGGACAGACCACCAGACAGGGTGAAAGAGGCCACAAGAAAAACAGGGAAGAAAACCCAAAGGTGAGGATATACTTCACGAAAGCCTCGTAAGAGTATGAACTTTGCCCATTGCTGAGTTTAGTGTTCATTCAACAGGCAGCAGCACCAAGGAGCAGAAGTCTGTTCTATGAATGCCACATCAGTGCCGGAGTCCTGGTACCACAAGAAAAGCACCTCCGTGGATGTGTCTATGATACTGGGATGTGTGGGACACTGTGTAGCCCAAAGCTGAGCGAGTGACACGCTAAGCTAGTCTACTCACGGCACGGCCGTGCCAGCTCAGATCCTGAAAGCAGCAGGGCTGCTTCACGCAGAGCTGGCTCAAGTTCACAAGCTTGACTTATCTGGAGTGTCTCCTGTTCCAGGACCAGCCCAGCTACCACTGGCTTTGTTATCTCTCCCCAGTGTCCCACTTTGTGGTGCAGCCTCGTACATAAAAATCCTTTTATTTTTTCATCTGACTCAACACTATTGTTTGAACACAATGCAGCTCCCCGCCCTCGTAACAACGGGACAAAATTACTCAGAACAAACCGTCACTGTTTTGAATAAAATTAATCCAGTTCCAGTGGCAGGAAATAATGACAGAAATACAAATGCAATTAAAATCTTAGCTTTCAAAGATAAAACCCTGAACTAAAGTGTAGTATCTCATGTGATCTGACTGGGCAGCATATTATTTGCTGCATACCAAAGCCAGCTATAGAAATAAAAGTATTTATAAAGGGATAAATGTTTCATGGTCATATCAAATAGCCTGTTGACAAAAAAAGGCATATTCTTTATAAGGCACATTTTAGAAGGCAAACTTCTTTCACTGTCAAAGTCTTTTTATACATTATTCTCTTCATTTTACTTTAATTAGTTTTTAGACATGAAAGAACTGAAAATATTACACCTCTAAAAGACATTAGGGAAAATGTTTTTCTCCCTAATGGATTCAAACTAAAATTTTTGAAATACACATTTAAATGCTACTGTCAAGCACTGCAACGATCTGAATAAAATCATTTCCTCTCTTGCTTCTAAAGGGTTTCCCCCGAAGAAGCCAGCTGTTACATATTTATTTTTCCATTATGTGAGCTGTATCTCGTAAATTCTGCTCAGCATTTGGTGAGCTTACAGATCAATAATTCGGCATCCCAGCAATATAAATCTGATGCAGGCTTGCCTGAATATATTTCACACTTCAGAGGTCTATTTCTCATCTTTTCAAGCCAGTTCGGTCATCCCAATGATAAATAACCAGTGTGGGATGAGAGGGATCCTTCGGTGGGGGCTTCTTCCACCTGAGAACATGGTGTCTGTGATTCAGGTCAACCAAGCCCCAGGTGGGATGCTCCTGTTGCTGTACCACAAGCCAGTCGAACAAAGCTTTTTTTCACACCACTGCTGACCATCAGTTCTCTCCCCACTATGGTCCTAGTCAAGTCTTCTCATTACTAATATATTCTAACCTGTTCCTTTTCAATTTCATAAACCAGACAAGGACAACAGGATTTAAACATCAAAGTCCCTAAATTCTAATTTCTGTAGAGTAAATCAATATTCTCATTCCTGCAGCTTCACCAGCATAAATTTGAAAAAAAAACAGTGTGCATTTAATATAGGGGTCATATTCTACACGGTTCATATTCAGTCCAACAGTGCATATCCCACGCCAACTCCCGCAGGCAGCTTATCTCCATCAATGCAGTCTTTTCCCAATAAATATGCAGGATGGTAACGGCCATAAATGACAACCTGCACAACCAACTTACTGTTTCTAAAGAGTTGGACCTGGTGGCTCACAAGGCAGCTAGCACCCAAGGGGATGGTGGCACATTTGACTAAGACTCTTCGTTGGCATTTTTCTCTTCCTGAAACTACTTCCATAGTTTATTGAACAGATGCCACGTACCAATTTGAAACACTAATCCCCCAGAAGACATGCACTGGAAGATCATGTTTCAGAGCAGAACAAAGAACTTGCAGGGGAAAAAATGGGGCACCCTCATTAGGAAACAGACCGTACAGAGCAAAGGCGGCAAACCCACATACTTTAGAGCTAAAAAAGACAAAAGGGCAAAAAGAAAGGGATGAGAATAAATATAGAATAATACAAGATATGAATGAAAGGAGTCCTCAAATTCATCTCTGTGCAACTCCAAAGAGGCACTAATTTCTGGAAAATAAAAGACAGTGCCAAAACATCCCCCATATGGGAAATAAGAATAGTCTGAAAAGTTCCCTCATCAGATAAGAAAGGATTAGACATTTTTGTCTCAGAAGTAGGGGGAAAGCTTAATATTTAGGTGGAAAACAGGAAAGGCTAAAGGCCATAAAATCATCATTTTGAAACTTGTATAAGTAGGACTTAGATGAAAGTGCAGGGGAAGACTTTCAGACCATTTGGGGATTCTGTCGGTGAAGTGGCTTGTAAGACAAAAATACATAAGGGAATACACACAGGGATGGATCAGAAAGTAACCATTAGACCTGAAAAGGTACTTGAGTATTTACAAAGTCCTGAATTGTAAACAGACTAAAGGAGTTTTTGCTGCTACAGCTGGTGACATGCGAGTTTATAAAAATCTCTGATGTAACATGAACCAGGTGGAACTGCATCCAAAAAATAAAGCAAAAATGGGTATAGGCTGGTGAACCACAGTGGAATAAGTAAGTCAAGAAATCATGTTTACTAACAGGTGAGGGTTGAATATCTCTCAAAGGAAAGAGGGGTATAAAAGTAATAAAGACTTCTGTAAGAAATAGTTTTACAGGGTAACACTAGAAGATATCTAAGAGTAAGTAATGAAGGCACAACTACCTCATACACCTGCTATGGAAATCCAAGATCAAATAAAAATAAATATATGGAGATGAATATGATGGAGACAGTCATTAAGCAAAAAAAAATTGTAAACAAAACCTTAGAAACTTGTAGAGGTATGAGAACTTAATGTGGATTTTCAGATGGAAAATAACAGAAATTAAGAAGATACAAAACTGCAGTGATTTGCTGGTGAGATGGTAATAAGAGATACATTTTATTAGCCAAGTTTACTATGCTGGGTAAACAATAAAGAAGATTCAAGGAAAAACAGCATTTCACAAAGGTCTTTTCAGGCCTACAATTAAAACTTAAGCAGACAGGCTCCAAAAAAACATTGTAAGAAAATTCTGAAAGTGAGAGGTAAATCGGATCTCATTCAAACAAGTAAAAAAGAAAAAATGTCAAGATATGTGAGGCACAAATTTTATGAAAGAATGACAGGGTAGGCATATCCCTAGTTAGAAAGTTACAGAAAATATGGAGAGAACAGCAATCCCAGTCACTAGGGATAGGAGGTAATTAGTTCGGAGAAGAGAAGAAATGCTTCTGGATACTTTTATAAGGGATGCCATCCCCAGACTACTGATAAAGAGCTATAGTCTCTAGATAAATCCAAAAAGCAAGATTTAATTAGAAAACAAAAGGATACACCTTGGCCTTCAGGAAAGAAGGTAAAAATCCTGAGGAAGATGATTAAATGTAAGCACCTCATAAGTTTATTAACTGTTTGAACATAAACACAGACACCATCCCCAGACTCTGAGAGGAATTTTAAGTCCCATATTATTGGACTTATTTATCGTGACTGAGAGAAGAGCTGTACTGCCAAACAAGGAGAGACATTTCATAAACTGATCACTGCGTAATATTCTTCCACACTTTTACCAAATGCCTTTTTTTGGTACACTGGGGATTGATAGTTAGTGATGTTAGCCCAGATTAATTAAAATTTATGGTGGGAAAACACATTTCAGATAACATTTTATAAAATCAACAGTCACAAAAAGCTTATCTCAATCCAGAAAAGCCCCCTTACAAAAGAGAAGAAAACATGTGTGCCATGTTTGCAGTGTCTGACTGTGAAAATAAGTTGAGGATCTGCATTTCTGCTTTATTTAAAAGAGCTTCCATATGAGCGAACAGATATACATTAAACAAGAGGTACAAAGAAGGGTAACCACCACCACCACCTCTACAGTGTGTTCCAGACACGGGACATCCAGGAACAAGGATCAGTTTGTATCCAGAGACGAAGGGCAGAAAGGGCAGAGTGGAGCTGTAACATAGGTAGCTCACTTGCATATTCTGTGCTACTTTTTGTGCAAAATTTGTCTCCTCCTTAAAAGCAACATCATTTCAAACATGTAGATTTGGTGCTTCCACCTCTGAATATCAAAACAATAATGATAAACTTGAAGTATTAGATGATCACCTCTCTGTGAAAATTAAGCATTATAAATTTAAATGTGTTAAAAATTCAATGAGATGCTTAAAGAAAAAAAACACAAGGATCTGTTTAAAGTTAATTATGTTGAAGTTCAGTGTAAAATAACAAAAGCCTCACAACTGAGTAGAGATGTAGATTCCTCAGACAGAATAGCTAACATTAAAAATAGCGCAAACTCTTAACTTAGGTGCCTATAAACTGGCTTACCTACATACACAGAAATACAGATATCTGGATGACACAACACTTTACACATTTACCAAGTGTTCTCTGCCAGCTTCGTCTAGATATAGGAACCTCAGAATGCAAGTACATTACAAAAGACTTCAAAGACTGGAAGACCTTCTGCCTCCAAATACTCATCACCAATGTTAAAAGTATTGACTTCCGCCTTAAGGCCTAAAAAATATGTAACTTCACCTGGATCAAGACAGGGATTTCTTAGGTCACCTCTTGGCAGAGAACTTATGAAATTTTATCTATCCATTTCTGACAGTAATACCTGAGTGAAAGTTTTCCATATCCACTATCTTCAAGTTGGAATTTTATAATCAAAATATAGAAAGATTTCAGTAGACTTAACCTTCTGAATAACTGATATGTAGAGACTCAAGAAAACAGGGGCTCCCTTTCTAAATATACACATTTTAATAAAAAAAGAAATAGATGTGAAGACTAAGCAAATGAAAAATGGGAGAGATATCCTTGGGGGATAAAAGAGCTTTGAGCAATATGTATAAATACATCACAGATGGTACCTGTCTCCAGCTAGGATTCAACATATTTTATCCAAGAATGCTGCTGGAGAGACCACAGGACAAAAATCTTCTTTCACATATGTCACTGGGCCTAGGTCCAAATTCTCATTGGAAGTAACCAGAAGAATAACAACTGTGATGGATGGTAATATCCTATTAGACTCGCTTGTTTGATTCCTGAATGATCCCTTTAAGGACACTCAAGAGGTGAAGAAAGAAAAATTACTGTACTTCTGATGGTAGCAATTAGAATCTGTATTTGCTTATACACAGGATTAACTTCCTCATCTTCTCCCCCAACACTGAAAAAACGGTACAATAAAATATGAGATGCCCTAGTGATGAATAAAAGTATTCTATCAATTCAGATTGCCAGAAAAGAGGCCAGAAAAGATGTCATTCCTTTTTTATTCAAAGAAAAAAATTGATCAGCTAG
This sequence comes from Elanus axillaris, assembly GCA_026212715.1. Taxonomy (NCBI): domain Eukaryota; kingdom Metazoa; phylum Chordata; class Aves; order Accipitriformes; family Accipitridae; genus Elanus; species Elanus axillaris. The sequence continues at coordinate 46,628,309 of JANZLQ010000001.1, read as the reverse complement.
TAAATGAGGTACACTGACTATTACTGGACAGGGAGGGATAATAGGGAAGGCTTTCCTTCTATTTGCATGCAATTATGTTGATAGTAGATGGGGTTCTCACTTTCTAAGGACTACTGAAAATCTGCACTACTGCCTTGAAACTGAGGTAATAATTTACACCTTGTAAAACTGCTCTGCATGTTTGGCTTTTTTAGTTGCCTATATGAATTATATTTTTTTTAAAGGGTTAGAACTGTAAAAACAAGAGGTATCCAAGTGTTTCTTTTTTGTTGAACGGAAGGCTTGCAATTTTTAAGTTGAACTGAACTTTGAACAAGGGAAAAAACTACATATGATCACACGCTTGATATATAGCACCAATTCTGTTATGAATTATGTTGGCGTGTTTCAGATGCACTTCTCTAATCTTCTTGAGTAATTCACAACACTGAAAAAGAACAGGGAAGTGTGAATGAAGTCAGTTAAAGGTTGCTGCTCACTAGCTTGCTGTACAGTGGCTGCATGGACCACAGAAGCGGTCAGAAGTATGAAGACAGCCTAGAAATGTTACAGACCTCTCATCAACAGCACTTTTCTTACTTGAAAAGTCATGTGCATCACATACTTGTGCGAAACAACAGAGAGGGGGTTGTCTTGAGAGAGCAACATTGTGCCAGATGTTTGGGAGAGGTGAAGCAGCAACTATGCATGGACTGAGTAGAGATTAAAACAGGTCTGGTTTTCTATAATCTCAGAGCCTCTGCGGGATGCTAGGACACACTGGGCATCCAGGGAACATTTGCTTTGCCTTTGTAAGTAAATAAATCTAAGATATGATACTGTGTTCTTATTATCTTACATCTCTGCTCAAAAACATATTCTGCAAGAGCACTGCCTAGTAAATAAAACAGCCTAATATGAATTATTCATCACGCATCTGTATCTACTCATTATTCTTCTAAAAGAAATATAACTCACTTCCAGAGTCCAAGAACCGTCTGTCTGCTCAGAAGTTGTGACAATATTATTTTTGCTTTCCCCTTCAAATCACAAGAAAGATTGTGTATCAATCTGAAGCAGAGGCTAAAGCCAGATCCACAATGGAGAGTGACATCTTTTTTTATACTCCAAACCAGAGATAAACGTATTCAGCTACCAAGGGGCTGGGCCACCTGATATACGAGAGAGGAAGGAAACTCAACCCCAAGCAAGATTGAGCTCCTTCATTCTTTGAAACCCTCCCACACAAGTAACCTACAGAACTGGCAGCGATTCACCCTAGAAGGCTGTGGCTCCTGGCATTTCCTCAGGACCCTGAGGACCATGCCCTCCTGCGCCCGTGGGTGCTGAGTAACACCTCCCTATGGAAGTATGGATACAATGAGGGCATCAGCTAGCCAAAGCCTACTAACGACTGCACGTTACCTACCTCTGCACATTACCTACCTCTTTTCTTCCCCATTTCTCTTACTCTGATCTACTTGGGCCAGACATTTCAGAACGACCCTACACACATACCTTCCTTCAGTCGGTGCATTCCAAGTTCCACAGTGATTTGGACACAGTAGACCTCACGGGTTTGTATGCCACCTCCACAAAGGCCTATGTGCTTGTGGTGGCGAGGGTCCTCCTGGTCAAGGAGGAGAGACACTTGGCAAGCTTTCCATTCAGATGTCCTCCAGGCAAACCTGTGGAAATAAAGAGAGCAAATAAAACAACAGGTTTTGAAAGGCTATGGGTGAGAGAATGGTACTTTATTAGATGGGAAAATACACTCGGTTTAATCTTTATAGCAGCACTTCCCTGTCCAAAACAGGGAATGGTTTGAAACATTTTGAATGTTAAATTTACAAAGGTTAAGTATTTGCTATTTGTCTGGAGTACTTGCGTAAAACTTTTCACATAGCACTAATCTCTAAAGCATTCTGAAACACTAAATCATCCTGACAACACCTTTGAGCAGGCTGCAAAGAAGGAACGAAGATTAAGAGCTTCGATTAAGTGCGAAAACTAGTTTTCAAACATGTGGCTCAAACCACTAAACCACCCCTCCCCGCCAAGAGCTGAACACCTCACTCTGAAATGCACTTAATAGCTAAAACCCTACATACATCAATGGAGCTCTAAGCACCGGGCGGCTTTTCTACAGGTGACAGCTTTATAAACGCCTAGGGTACTACCAATTTCTTCAAGGGATTGGCTAAAGTAACTCAGTTCTCTCATTTCAGTTTCCAGAAGTTGTGATACACAGCAAGCTCTACATAAAAATACTTTCATTCCATATTCCATTCACACCTAAAGAACATTAATGGTTTTCAAGGTAGGATAACATTCTTGGGCACAGATACGTGAATGCTGTACAATCATCATTGGTATGTACCAGCTTAAATGCCAGGAAGAACTTATTAAAACTATAGGGAAAACAATACTGTGAATCAGTGGAAAGCAGAAGTTATTTCCCCATCATACCTGAAAATGTAGAGCATATTTCTAATACAACAGTTTTCACAGGCATAATTCATTTTGATTCACAGTTCACAGCATCAGCAGAGTAAATAAGAGCCCAAAGTCTTTCTTAGCTTCATGAACACAAATCTTAGGCAGTATTGGTTTTATAACCAATTTGTTCACACTTCTGCTGCTTTATTCCTTTGCTCCTCTAAATTTCATAGTTTACTTTTTCCATACAATCTTTGGGTCTTGTGTAATGTAAACTATGTAAAATAATTTCCTTCTTTTCTCCTCAAGACAAACGCTCTCTCCTCTTACAGCAGACCCACAGTCGTTGAAACTACGTACGTTTGTTAACCTGCTGACTGATAGCCGTAAACTCAAGCACAATGGGGTACCCCTGCAGAAGAAGCCTTCCATGTTGTAATTCTGTGTATTCTGTATAGCGAGAATCTGCTCCTGACTACAGCTATGCCAAGGAAACACACATCCCAAAATTACATGAAAAATACATACATTAGTTTGCCTGAGCACACATCAGTGTTCTCTTTACTTCTTATGTTGTAACTATGGGCATAACAATGATTTCTAGCCACAATGCATTTAGGAATTTTGTAACATACTCATGGAAAATGTTTGTGAATACTGCCAATTACAGGTATGTTTCAGATGAGCTGCCATGCTCTCTTAAATAGTATACAGCATCATGTGCAAATTTGGATATACTCACAGGGTTTATTACCAACAGGGAAAACAATGAAGAATACACTTTTCACATGAGAAGCAAGAAACACTTGAAGTCCCACAACATATAAAGCACAGCCATTAATTTTTTCTTCCAGTAGTTCCTTCTGGGAATTCCTAATCATACTTCTTGGGCCTGCAGTGTTAAAAGCAGCCTTCCTCTTACCATAAAGGCAATGAAAAGTGCCCTTCATCAAACACCGGGTGAAGAGGATTCCTCCTCCACACTACTTCAGGACATTGTACTCTTCAGGTCTACACTTTCAAAACTAGGACCTTAAATATAGAACACACGCATCTTTCTGTAGTCATGGAAATAGTTGTTTTAGGGAAGTATTACTTAAAACAATAATTGACTAAAGAAAAACTGATTATCAATATCCGGCTTAGGTAGTCAGCTGTGAAGTCGGGATCCTAAAGACTCATTTCCAGAGGTGTGAGCACCTGCTTCTCCTATACAGCGTGAGCTGTGGGAGTTAACACCTATGAAAATGAGGCCATCAGTGATTAAAATTATGCAAAATAACTAAATCTGAGCTCAGAGATAATTAAACTTCATCAGTCCCTGAATCTGAAAAAAAAAAATCCCTTTAGATATTTTCAGGGAGTAACTGGATACTGTGCTACACCACAGAGCAGTCTTTAATGAACAGCTATCAGGTGCTCCAGCCAGCACCTGCTCTGCTGTGAGCAGCTTAAAGCCTCAGCCCCATCAGCCCATCTTGCTTTTTCCCAGCTGGACATATCCTCAGCTGTCCGGAGTTTTCCGGTAACAAATCCTGACCCCCAAGCATTAGTTGTTTAAAAGGTACACATTTTCACGGCCATTAACAAGCCCACTACACCAGAAATGTATCCAAGGGATTGCTATCCCACTGAGCTGGAAACCTAATGCAGACAGACGCAGTGACCTCAGACAACTTTGTGGCAGGCTCTCTGCAGGGCTTTATGCAGCATGGCTGATACTTGGTATTCGTTTGCCCATCTATGGACTACACTAAAGACAATGAGAATTAAAATTAATTAATGAAGAGAAACTGACTGCATAATTTCTGTTTATATTTAATCAAAAGCTTGTTAATAGCAGTTAGCAAAAAAACCAAGATTACTGGCTGGCAAATACTTGGGGGGGGTTTGTAACTTTGGCAACCTCAGGCCAGTACATGCAAATTATTACCAATATCCACAGTGGTTTTACCACATGACTAATTTCTCCAGCTGAACAAAGACGACCAAAGCCACCAACGCCACTATGGACATTCTGTTGTTAGAGCAGACTCCACCAGAAACGTGCCATACCATTGTTAAGCTAAGGGGCCAGTATCATCCAGCCACCCTGTTCTCCGTCCCCAGAGGGGGAAGAGTGTGATAACTCAGGAAGTGGAAGGGACATTAGACATCTGGATCAAAGTTGGTCCAGTGTACTCTTGTGATCCCTATGCCAACACCTGTCGGTGATGACAATTTCACACGTCAATAGATTTAACATCTCATTTTAACTCCTACCAATATCTACTTAGACTGATGCAAACTCAGCGTAGTTGCAGTCCTAGCTGTGACCCATGTTTATCTGCAGATCTCTTGTTAGAGCTAAAAAAAATCTCAGCCTTTCCCTTTGCCTTCCCAATAGGCTTGTTCCAGTTTTGACAATATTGTCTGAGTTACAGGAGGTCTAGCTACTTCAAAGACTGACAGACCCTAGCTAGATATTGTCCCCAATGGGGACCTCCAGAATCCACAGTTATATCAGCCTGCTTAAGAAAACGGGCAAGAAAAACTGCTAGTTTAGAAACAATAGTGTGTGTTCTTGAGGTATCTAGGAGGGAACCTGGCTGATAAAGCTGAAGAGCTTTTCACATCACAAGCAGTGCTCTGAATTTCCCTGCTAAGCAGTCAGTTGAGGAAGCAGAAGAGCAGGTCCCGCAGGTTTCTGTTAGGATCAAGGCAAAGCCTGCTCTTGTACTTCGACACCCAGCTGCAGCCGCAGAAGTGTCCAGCGTGCCGCCAGAGAACCAAAGCTTCACCACAGACGGTTCCTGATCCGAGGGGAGGCAACAAAGCTGCCCAGCTGAATGGAACTCATTGCTGTGTGCCCAAGACGGGTGAAGGTCAAAGGGCTGAAGAGAAGTGTTGCTACCACTCCCAACGCGTAACTCCAGCAGCCTACTAACATGGTTCACTGCCTTTCCTTTCAAACCTTTCCTACTTCATACTAATGCCTTATCTTTAATTGGGGTACACAATGGGCCTCATTTACAAAGTGATACCATCACACCTGCATCTCAGCAGTAACCTCAAGCCTTTTGAAAAAATCAGGTCTTAAAACCTCCCCATTTTCCATCATTTAACTTCTGAAAAGCTTTGAATTTCCAACAAAGCAAAGAGGGTTTTTTTCTAAATCCCTGTCTTGTAACATAGCAACCACAACCAAAATGAAAGATTTAAAGACATAATCATAATTCTGGAAAATCTATCTATTCCCAGTGAACACAAAAGCTACACATCAAGGATAAAAATGATATAATGCATTGTTTTAAAACTGATGACTCAGTGACAGTTACGCAACAAACAAGCGCTCAGTATCTTTCCAATTTATAGTAACCTCTTGGTCTCTTTAGTCTATAGGACTTATGCTCTTAGTACTTACACAAGTTTTATACCTGTATATACCCATTGACTTTAACTGAGCTATCCCAAATTTATATCACAATAAAAGAAAGTAGAATAACCTCCTATGTATTTAAGCTTTTTAAACGCTTAATCTAATCCCTCCAGAACAAATAACCAAAAGTAAAACAAAGCACAAAGCTCTGGAGTCCTACATGCAGTTAAAGTGTTTTATTTTCTTGCATTTAAACTATTGATTAGAGAAGTTATTGTAGACTTCAGCCATAAAATTAAAAGTCCTTCCCATTTAACAGCAAATTTACACTAATTGCCATGTACCTGCGATGGGACCTTTAACTTGTAGCCTTGCCATGGACATAGAGGTAATAGTTAACAGAGCAGTTCTGAAACTGAAGGTATTTTTTTGCCTCTGGATCCTTTTAGGAGGCTGGAATATAACTTCACCTATCTCCCCCTGCTGAGTACAACTCTGCAAGTGCTACCTCTTGAGCTGCTGCTTTTCTGTGTTGGTGGATGTAGTCCGCAATGTGTACCTTCATTCAGTCACGGGGTGCTCTCTGTCCCTGCATTAAAAAACAGCCTCTAGAGAATCCCCTTGCTTCTCCTGCTCAGAGACTTGCTCTCTTTCTGGCCTATGTCCTCACCCATTTTCTTTGCTGTGCCTGGAGCATGCTTTGGAAAGAATGCTAAAGAATAAAGCTAAAGGAAAGGCTACCTGTCTTAAAATCAAGCAAAAAAATAGCAAAGAGCAGGTCGCCAGGAACTGGGAAAGTAAATAGGACTCTCACCTTAAAAGATTTTAAGACTAATCTGATTAGGCAAACACAAGCCAGAAAGAAAGAATGAATGCTTTTCAGACAAATGAAGGAGAGTGCCTTTTCTTTCTGCTGCTGAATCTCCTTAAATTCATCATCTTCTTTTAAGGGGAAGAAAGAAAAGATAACTGTTTGGTAAGCCTCAGCAAAGCCACAGATGAGGTGGCATATAAATAAGGGGGAGAAAAGCATAATCCTTCTAGGTATTACACTGCAAAGAGAATATGCTCAAATAAGGAGAATAGGAGCATCAAAGACTTCTTAATACTACATTCCTCTATGGCTGAAAGCTACTGCTTTCCAATCTGAAGTAATTCCAGATCTCCGTCACCAATTCCCAAAGACCAACACCAAATCACCAGGCTGTAAACTGTAACATGGACCGGTAACATCCTTTACCAGCTGCTGACACTTAAATAACATACTTTAAAATGTTTGACTTCTGTTCATTCATACAAAATTCTGCCGCCCCCCCCACCACCACCACCACCACCACCTTA
>JANZLQ010000001.1:46574116-46621092 GCA_026212715.1 Elanus axillaris | reverse complement strand
CCCCCCACCACCACCACCACCACCTTACGTCTGGTAGATCCACAGCACACACTGCAACAAAGCTTTTTATTCCTGCTCATTTCTGCAGTATTGAACGGCCAAATCAAAGTCTACTAAGCAGACGCTACTGTAAAATTCTTCTCAATACTGCATAGTGTGAGACAGTCACAGCCTACCGCCTGCATTTTGAGATATTACATCCCTAGAAATAACAATTAAGTAAAGACCAGGGGTTTGGGGGTCGGGGGTTATTCTCCAATATTTTTAGTTAAGTGGCTCTATTAACCTGTAAGTCTAATGTTATTTTTCTGGGCTAGCTCATTAGGCAGTTTATCCTAGCTCATGCAGATACTCCACTGGAGGTGTTGCCTGAAGAACTAAAAGGTGTGCAATACGGCAGGATGAGGAAGGTTTAAGAGTTCCTAGGCTCACAAAAACCTGGGCATAGCAGTGATATACTGAAAAAAAACAGGTTTCCTTCTATAGCAAGAGTGGCACCTCCAGAAAATTATCAGTGTTATGCACCTTTTGGGCTCTCCTGGCTCTACGACAAGCCCCTACAAACCATTTCCACTTTAATACAGTGCAACATCAAGAAGTGGAAGTGAGAAACTAGGGACAGACACATGTCTGTTCACTCCCTGATTAACTACCAGCCAGTGTACCCCAATCAGGTGTCGGCTGCACCCACGCTCCTATACAAAATCATTGAGACAATGTGTTAATCTATTGTCTTTGAAATTGATGTGCATTTGGGCAGGAGCAAAAATCACTCTGTAAGAGCCTTTTCATAGGATGTAATCAAGCAACAGAATATTTTTTTTTATACTTCCTCTCTTCTGCTAGCAGGGTGCATAAAAATGATCAGCATTTGATTTTGAATGAACCCAACAATATAGAGACTCTTTTACAGGTTACGTCTTCCTAAGAAATGTATCTTGCAAAGGCTTTCTCAAGGGTTCTGGCAATATGTGGCAAAGCCCCAGAAACTCATGACTTGAGCACTAAATAGACCTTCCATTAAACACACTAATTCACAGACAGGGAGATTTGTCTGCATGGATATAAAAATTTATCAATCTTGAAGCATTTTACACTCAATCTCAGAACATGTCACATGAAAAATTAAGCAATATTTTATTTTCTTTGCAAAGCAAACTAGCAACCCCCTGTGCTAGCCTGACCAAGCATACAGCACGGACTTGCAGAAAAGACAGGCGAAATCCTCACCTTCTGCCAGAATAAAGACTGCCATAAACTAAGCAAGCACTCAGGGACTCCAAAGCTTCCCATTTCAGGAAGTACCCGGAGAGAAGCCGAGTAAAGTCCAAGCTACTACCTCTGATCAGTTCCATTTTCCTCAAGGAGGACTGGGATCTTTTTATGAGGACATGAAGGGGAATCATTAAATCTTATCCAAAAATTACAATTTCAAAGCAAATAAAAACATAGCCATGGAGATGTGCCCAGTCTCTGTGCAGCTGAGGATATTCTCCGAAACAGTCATCAGTACGAAAGCCCCTTCAGAGAACAAGAGTATCTGCTCTCAATATTTAAAACATGAAAATATAAACTGTCATGGGTGTAATTTAAATGTATTTCTATATATAAGTGTAATTATTGTGATAGCAATAATGACAACAGAAACAAGTACAAGAATATTACAAACAATGAATAATATCGCTAATCACAATTAACAATGATCAAATTGATCATCTTTTAGACACAGAGAGAAAGCATGACATGTGACCCCCTCCACGCACAAACACTGAGCAAGGAAGATTTGCTTTGCACAAGGCAGTCATCAAACACTGGCTTATTTGCTTCCAAAAACTGGGCTTAAAGCACTCGCTGTACCTCGGGCAAGGCTGCAGCAGCTCTTTCCCTCCCACGCTGCATGGTTCCCTCTCTTCCAGCTCCGGGCATTGCTTCCCAGTGCCCACCGCCATGCTCCGCACACCGCGACGCCGGCTCCGAAAGCCTGGGGCAAGATCTCCCCAGCCGCAGGTCCGTGAGCAGGCACTCCATGCAGACCACTCGGACGTTTCGCAGTCTTTAGCAATGACACAGGACTTGAAGGTCAAAGGGACAGGATCTTGCACACAGAGGCTGCAATAAGAACACAGTAAAACAACTGAGGAGGTGCTGCTTAATAATTTTTTTTTTTCCAAGTCAAACCGCCGAAGGAGAAATCCATGGTCATTTGGGGTAAATCAGAAGACCTGCATCAACACCAATACAATGAAAGAGGAGCTGTAATACAGTGCACATAACACGTTTCCAGGGAGTTCTGGGTGCAACCTTGCATGCCAAGTAGTCTGTAAAAAATATACCTCTTTATTTGAAGTTAAAACAAGAGGCAAAAGGCACTATATTTGCTCCTGAGCAGTTAGAATTTCACAGTTCATCCAGGATGTAAAATAAAAGCCAAGCCCAAGAGAAATACTGCCAGCGGTAACCATTCCCATCGCCCCCCGCACACAGGACTGGCTGTCCGCCATCTGTCCATCCATCCATCCATCCATCCAAGTGTCAGCATGTCCTGCTGCACGACTCTGCTCTTTTAAAAAATAATGAGTCACACACTAATAAGAAAGGTGTTGGGTCTGTGAGGCTGTTATCAAACTAATGCTGTCAAACAAGGTCAGAGGGTTTCCAAACTTGTCAAACCACCAGAGACCCAGGAATGCTGCAGTTGTGGCTGTATTTTGGGACTCAAATACCCCTGCTGACATTAGGACATGATCCTCATTCATTCTGTAACACATCAAGACACCACACAAGGCCAAACACAAGGGAAAACCAAATTTTAACAGCTGCCAGCTGTTGAGGTTTGGTATCAAGATACAAAGTCCCAGAGTAAAAATTTCAAGAGTTGCAAAGTTGCAATAGCTTTTCACAATACAGAAAAGTATGGCAAATGTAGCAAATAATTCTGGGAGAAGACAAACCTCTAGACTAAGGCCACCATCCTTCCTTGCTCCTCCGCTCCTGTCTCAGCCAGCTGATGACTCGCCTGCCCAGCGGGCGCTGGGAGGGACCCCGCAGAGCATCGCTGCTGCTGCTGCTCCACCTCTCCCCAGCCAGAGGTCAACCAACGAGTCACCGCTTATCTCCCAAAATGGGAGAAAAACCTGTCTTGTTTCTGAAAAACCTTGGACAGCTGAGGTAACAGAGCAGGAAAGGATATACCGAAAGAGCACTGAGGTATGTATGAGCAGAGACACCACTAAAGCACCACAAAGGATGGGATGGGGCAAAAAAAAGACAAAATCCAGAAAAAAAGGAGTCACCAGGAGAAAAGGAACCAAGATTTTCTGACTTCTGCCTAGTGTTATATGGATGATGCAAACTAAGACCATACATGAACTCAGTGTGAACTCTCTCTAAATTTGTCTCCTCCAGCCTCCAGTTGCTCACGGTCAGGCTTTTGCCAACTGTAAGGAACAAACAGAGGTACACTTAAAAGGTGTGAAATCCAGAGCTGCTGCCAGGGAACCAGCCATTACCTCACTTGTTATTACTCAGAGCACAGTTTGACTAACCTAACTTTCTCTAAAGAAAATAGACTGGGGCAATCATTTCAGGATTGCAGGGCAGCCCCGTAGGGGGAGCAGAGAAGATAAAGGACATTTGCTCGCTTCTCCTCCAGTCTAGGAATTGGTCCTGTTTTCACAAAGGTCAGTAAGAATATTCCCACTGATACCTGATCAATTTTGACTAGACCCTCAACTACGAGCAAAACACAGCATTTAGTGGCTTAAATTTCTACTTCAAAAAAACAAAAAGTGTAACAACTTTTTGTCTCAGTTTCTTCACCCAGAATAAAACTCATTAATCTCACAGGTGCTGTGAGGATGAATTTACTGAGGTTTATTTTAACTATTTCATAAAGTAGAAACAGCCTGTGATATAGCCCCCTCAAAATAAAATTATTCTTGCTTACAACACAAAAAGATGTCTATTCCTCTATTACATGTCAAATTCAACTGATTGCAAAACCATCTCTGGTACAAAACGTCAATACAGTTGAACCAAGGACTGAAAAGTAATAATCATTATATCTGTACTTACTAACCCAGGGATTCTGAGTCTTGTTTGGAACATAAGGTTAGGTGGAGTCACATGAATGGTAACTGTGTTTCCCTTTTAATACTTTTTCAAGTTATCAGGTGAGCCACCCGTGCCACCAATGTTAACAAGAAACAAGAATTCCCGACTTAGAGTTGATAAAATAGTAGCACATACAAATCACTGCCCTAACTGAGGGTATTAGAAAACTAGAGTTTATCTAAGAACACAGCATGGAGGGTAACTGTTCTCACATTTTAAAGAGTGATCAAAACTTCGCATACCAGTAACAAAAACCCAAATCCATTTTTCAGGTTGTGCCACTGCAAAGGAGCTTTAAGTCTTGCCTGATCTTCACTGAAATACCAAACAAAACGAAGCCTTTAAAAATCTGCTTTGGGGTCTTCTTTAAAATTAATATTACTAGCCCCAATTCTTAGTGAGGTAATACCTACAATACCTTGCCTAATGGATTCAAACCTGTGCTGACACTCTGACCGCGTAAGACATCTCTGCCCAGCAATCATCCTTGCTATTTGCAAAAGCCTTTGAAGTATGCAAAGACTGAATACTGTTTCTTTCCTTGAAAATCCATCCACCACTCCTACTATAAAAGGCTAAAGAGATAACTTTGTTGACCTTAAGGTGAACAAGACGTGGAGCTGGCAATTTCCATCCTTCTGCTCGAGTAGATGTTTTTGAGGGAGAATTACATGCAACTGCCTAACAGAAAGCAAATCTAATTAACTTGTACCTACTCATTCAGAGCCTCAAAGTCAAATTAACTGTGACACTGAGCAACACAAAGACAAATGTAAAAACATGCTTTTGCACAAAATTCAGACACAGTTTTTCATGTCACAGATGTATTTAGGACAATCTAATACAGACAAAGCCCAAACGTGCGAGGCATTCACTGACCTGAGGCTACAAACCAGACATGCCCTGGCGCTGCTGTGGTTGTATCAGAACCGGCTGGGGGAGGAAGAAGGTCCTGGGGAGGCGAGATACTCCACAAGCCCTGTTTTTAAACTAACTTTCCACATGTTAATGTATCAGGTTAGATCTCCCTCTTGGGAGTTTATCTAGTAATTGTAACATAGTAGGGTACTTATGTGATTGATGCTTTTTTCGATGTTACAGACTTGGGTTGATAGTGTAAAACTACAGGAATAGCTCCACAACCTGTGTTACATCGCCTGTGGTGTAAGATGGATGTGTTAGTCAGCAGACAGCAGCAGCACGAAGCCTATCTTGATCAAGCGGCAGAGAGCCCTCTTACTCTCTTGTGTACTGAAAGGGAATAAACCATATAGAAAAAAAAAAACCAAAACCACTAAACCAAAGGAAACCTACTCATGCCTCTTTCACACTCGCATAGTCCTGGAGCTACAAGCAGAAAAGCAAGGAGAGAAGGAGGAAAAGTTGCCCTGCGTACCACTCCTACTGTGCAGCTCCATGTCCCCCGTGACCGTGTAACCGCAGGCGGCTGCTGCTGCCGACAGAGCAGCGCTGCTCCTCTCCTCCATCTCCAGCCACAATCTTCCCCACGAGACACAGTAATTGTGCAGCCCCAGGCTGAACCACACCACCTTTCTGTTCTGGACTAAAAGTTAACTCACCAAATTTCCCAATAGCTCAGTGCATCTGTGCTGCACGCTTTACAGTCACACAGTCATCACATCCACTGCAAGGAAATGAGTGGAAACATGTTTATCAGCAGGAGAAAAGAGCGAGACTGTCCAGGAGCAGTGCATCATTAAATCAGGTTGGGCACAGCACGTATTATCCCCGATTTCCTCTCCTAACCACACCAATGCATTCAGAATGAAGGGTGAAGGCATTTCCTTACATCAGAGGATGACACAGGTGGTTATTGTTCAACCTTTTATACTGAAAGGATCATCTCCAAAATAATCTGACACATTAAGAAGCTATCACCATGCCCATGCTGCTGCTACAGAAGGCAGCACCAGGAGGACAGGGTACCGCTTCAGCAGCCAAGATCTTCCCCAGCATCTCAGGAAGGTTCCCAAGAAGTGTCAAGCCTGACCAGGGAACACATGCTCAAATCCACGCACTGCAGAGCAAGAAAATCCTGAAGTGAGCTAAGCTGCACTGATAACACATTTTCATTTTTTCCCCTTCTTCTAACATTGTCTCCTATTTTGTAACCAATGACCCAACCTCACAGGCTGCTGGAATAAACACTACCTGCTCTTTGCACTTGGCTAATAATATTAGGGCCTAATAATGTACACAATCTTGCCATGTTTCTAACAGCATGCATACGCTTTTTTCCCTTAGGAAATTGGCAATCAATGTTAACAGGCATACTTTCAAGAATTCTTAATGTATTTTAGGGTCCTGAAGGGCTGCCAGGGCTATTTTGGATACTGGTGATACCATGTATTCAAACTGTGCAGCGGAGGCTTCTTTGGCAGAAGAAACACCAGCCCCTTTTGCACCAGGGTGGTAAGGAAGACAGGGAATATTTGCCTGCCATACAACTGACCAAAGGGAAAGGGAGCTGGGAGACCTATAATCCAGACAGACACAGGGCTTTGGTGTCAAAGACATCTAAGTTTTGGTGTCTCCAAAATTTAATGCACCAGATTCTCTGTTTCAATTAAAAATAAATACTTACACTTGCGCTACCTAGGCAAACACTGAAATCTTAGGGCTACAGAAGCAGCTGGCTTTCAGCACAATTTGAAGACAGAAGAAAAAAGCCCAATTATTATTAGACCCTATTTCTAAAATGTTAGTTATTGAAATGAAAAAAGCGGTCACTGTTCCTTTATTTCATGCACTTTTAATAAAAGCAAAGGAAATGAGAGACAAAACTTTTTAAAAGAACACTAGAAAATAAAATCCCCTTGTTATCCAATAGCTCAGGGATTTGTTTTCAAGCCTGAGCACTGAGGCTTGATTCCTACATCTGCTGGGAGGAATGTGAACACACATCTCCTCTCCCAGATCAGAATCATAACCATCAAATAGCATATTACAGCACAGCGTTTCCACCTCCGGACTGCAAAATTTTGTATTCATCCAGAGAACAGAAGAATGTCAACACTAGAAACTGCAAATAATTTTTTCCTAAAAATGTACAACAGCACAGTGGTTAAGCACAATCCACTAGGAAACGGATAATGGAAATTCAAATTACAGAGGCAAACAAAAGAGCTGAACGCTGCTCTACCTCAGCCTTGACGGATGGGTTATCCCTTGACTGAGTTTGACCTGAATTTTCACTTACAAAGACAAAGTAAACAGAAACCCAAATCCAGCTCTATTACATAATTGTTGTCATCTTATAGATAGACTGAAGAGTTTAAGAAATATGTACCTAAAAAGACTCCTAATCCAAATAATAACAATAAAATATCCTAAAACTGTTTGCTCCTGACTTTAACTTCTCAGTATGCTTAGTGAGCACACACACCAGGTTAGAAAAGCAGATTAAATTTATTCAGGATTTCAATGTCTAGCAATGGGCGCTCATTTCACTAAATTACAATTTAGTGAATATCCTAAATAATTTTTTTTTAAGAAGTAACACAAGAGCCTTTGTCTCACTATTCAGTAGATTTTTACAACTGTGACGATACAGAAACCCCAAAACAGCAGAAGTTCTAGCACATTATTTTCTTGCAACTGTTTCAGAAATTTTTTTTTTTTAAATGCATAGAAACGCTTTTGTTTGAATTTGTTCCTGGATATGAGATTTAATGCAAACCAAAAATTTTTTCTGAAATAAAATGAAATCTGAATTTTACCTGAAACTGTATTAAAAAAAAAAAAATCCAGCTTTTCAAAATACACTCTTTGAAAGCTTCAAATCAGATCCATAAAATCATTGATGTTATTCCTTTTATTTTCATGAATATAGTTTCTGCATCAAAATTGTTTCTGAGCAGATATGAACCTGTCTGAAGGTCTATTGACGTTCTGCTGCTCAATTGTCTTCAAGTGTTTTCAAAAAGGTCTGTCCCTCCCTTTCCTCTTCCTTTCTCCCTTGTCCTTCCATTTTAACAAATATAGAACTTCCAAACTGAAAAAATATTTCATCAAAAACATAGCCCAGCTCTGTTTCCCTGATCCAGTACATCCAATCTTCTACATGCTTGTGCTCCTCTCCAAGTAATTCCCATTTAGAATTTTCACCTTTAAAATTGCTAGGATTTTTGCTTGCGCTTTGAGGCTGGTACGGACACACAGATCTCCTGGTTTGGGCTTGTGCAGTGGGGTTTTGGTAGCGGGGGGGGGCCGCAGGGCCGGCTCCTGTGAGAAGCTGCTCGAAGCTTCCCTGGATCCAAGTGGGACCGGCCGCTGGCCCAGGCCGAGCCCGTCAGTGACGGCGGTAGCGCCTCTGGGAGAAGAGATTTAAGAGGGGAAACCTGCAGCGGAGAGGGGAGTGGGATGTGAGAGGAACCCCTCTGCGGCTCCCGAGGGCAGGGAGGAAGGAGGGGAGGAGGAGGAGGAGGAGGAGGAGGGGGTGACCCTGCAGCCCGTGGGCAGACGGCCGGCTGTCCCCCCCCAGCCCAGGGAGGGCAGCGGGGAGCAGATGCCCACCTGCGGCCTGGGGAGAGAGGAGCCCACGCCGGAGCAGGGGGATGCCCCCCCAAGGTGGCCGGGACTCCGTGGGGAAGCCCACGCTGAGCAGGCTGTGCCTGAAGGACTGCAGCCCACGGAAAGGACCCACACCAGGGAAGTCTGTGAGGAACTGCAGCCCGGGGAAGCACCCATGCTGGAGCAGTTCATGAAGGACTGTCTTCCATGGGAGGGACCCGCGCTGGAGCAGGGGAAGAGTGAGGAGTCCTCCCCATGAGGAGGAAGGAGCGGCAGAGACAAGGTGTGATGAACTGACCCCAACCCCCCTTCCCCATCCCCCTGCGCCGCTGGGGGGGGGGGAGAGAATTCAGGAGTGAAACTGTGCCCAAGAAGAAGGGAGGGGTGGGGGGAAGGTGTTTTAAGATTTGGTTTTACTTCCTATCATCCTTGGTTTGATTGGTAGTAAATTGAATTGATTTTGGTTTTCCTCAAGTTGAGTCTGTGTTTTGCCCGTAAGTGGTGAGTGATCCCTCTCCGTCCTTGTCTTGACCCACGAGCGTGTCTTTATATTTCCTCCTCCTCATCCCACCGGGGCCGGAGGGGAGGAGCGAGCAAGTGGCTTCGTGGTGCTCTGTTGCCAGCTGGGTTTAAACCACAACATTTCCTTAAAATACAAAAGATTCTTCAGCTCCTATCTGAGGGTTCACTGTAAAACCAAAGAATCCTTTTTGCAGGGTTCAACAGCATAAATTAAGCATCAGTGAAAAACTGAAAACAAGTACCAGGCACATTTCCCACTGCTGCTACCTATTTCACAGAGAAAGGACACCCCATCTGCCATTCCCATCAATCACAAACTTGTTAGCAAAGAGGCCAAAATTAATGTCCTGCCTGTAATCCAGCACCTGTAAGAAGTGAATGAGTTCAGTCTTTTAGTCTTTCAAAACCAGCCTGCACCCAAGCCCACTAAAATCCAATTCTTGGCAAAAGACTGTTCTTTCACACCGAGGAGCGTAGCCAGTACCCTCTCCCAACGGTGAGTACAGTGGCTGCTGCTGCTCGCCAGGCTCACTGGCTGCTTCACAGCCCTGACATTAGACACCAGTAAATTAAACAACTTCGATAATAAATTAGGCATCTTTGCCATTGCATTATAAATTGGGAGGCAAGATGAGCATACAGTTCCTCTCCTCACGTGGCCTTCGACCAGTCGGGGGGGGTTAGCTGACGGCTCCTATTATCTGCCGCCTTCCTGCAAGAATCGGGCAGCGGTGGGAGGCACGGTGGTGGCAAAAGCCCTGGCAGAACAGCAGCTCCGAGCCTGCCACTAAAGCACATCTTTGGATATCCCTCTCCTTGCCTCAGTTTTCCAGAAATTTAATTTGTATCTCTCATCGGTACTTACTTGACAGCGTTAGTCGAAATAGGAAACCTTGGCCAGGAAAATGAAAAAGCACAAATAAGGCACTTCTTTCCAGTTTTACAGCAGATGCTTGGCTGCCTGCCAAACCCTGCTACAGGGTTATGTAAATGCATTTACTCTTCTTTATCAGTAGCCAAAATATCATCGCTCTTGTAAAGCTACATCTGCAAGATCAGGTCCATTCTTCAGAAGAATGGCAGCAAATACGCTGCACAAGTGAACAAGAAGGACATTACCAGGGGATGCTTAGAGGGAGTCATTGTCAGGGCTATTTGGTATCGGTGACACTCCATCCCTGGAATTAAACACAGGCTGGATTTTAGGCTGGGTTTTTAGGTTTGGTTTTTAGGTCCAAAAGGAGAAAGGAGAAGTATGTGATTATCTGGACACTGTAAGAAGATGACATGACCTTTTGTCCTCCATTCAATAAATGGACTTTCCTCCTTGGAGTAAGGGATTGGTCAGGCTTAGCTCTCTACAGTAAATGTGAGACACATCTCAGCAGAAAAAGTCTGCCAGGAGGCAGCTAATGGAGTTGTACGGTCCCAAAAAGGGGGCTAGATCACCAAAAAACAAATGAAAAAAGGAGCAAGGGGTAGAGTCACTAAAACTAAAGCTCCCAGTACCCTCTGCACTGTCATGCACAAATTCAGTAACTCACACAGTAGCACAACAAAGAGAAAACATTTACAGAAACAGCATCTTCCATTCCCCATTCTTACAGCAAATACAGCAGTGAGCCTGTGAGGGTGAAATTTTAACAAAGTCAGGATCCCCTTCCCAGAGCCTCTGATAAGGAATGAGATACAAGAGGCAAAAGAACAGCTAACAAGTGTTAGCAGACATAAACCTGCTGCTGGGCGCAAGACAGCATAAATCACAAGTGACTCCATTAAACTCAAGCAGCTACAAGAGCATAAAATCTGTATATTTAGAATCAGCATATATTTAGAGACAAGTAATAAAGTCAAGATGTTAGAAACTGCTGGAACAGTTCACAAAGCTTGACTTTTCTCCAACCAATAAAAAAAATCTGTACTTCGCTACAGGTGTAATAGGAGGGGGTAAGAAAAAGGTTAGAATGTGTATTTTCACCTCAGTATGTGTGCAAAATCGCTGCAGACATTAACAGGGGTAGAGAACTGGACATAAAATAACCCCTTCTCTCTGCAATTTGAGTTTGCGCAGGTGCCAGGAGCTATAGATTTCCAAGAAAGAGATTGATTTCCGCAAAATTCTGGAGCAGGATTTTTCAAGAACTTTTAATAGCCCTGAAAAACAGAACACGAGAAGTTCTCCAGAAATCCTGACTTTCTCAGAACTCAATCAATTTCTCAGTCATCTATAGCTTCTGGCACCTGCCCAAATCCAACCTGAAGTCAAATGGCTGAGCTTAGATAGGTTAAATTTAAATGTGAGAAATAGAGAGAATAAATCATTCCATTATTTGCTGCACGTTACTGTAACCTTCACATTTGAATTACAGCAAAGCAACCTACACTGACTAAGAGAAATTGTTAGAGTATCTAATACATGAGGACAGAAATCAACAACCACTACCAGACAGACATGCAAGTCACCTATCTTGTATCAGCATCCTAGAGTTACACCCAGATGGGAAGGCTCCTCCGTAAGCAGGAGGACAATCACAGGTTTGCTCACTGATCTATCCTTCCAAGAAATACCTTCTAGTAAATTTGCAAGACCAAACTTTTCAGACTTAGTTTATCCAGTGTTGATTTGTAGAGAATGAAGGCGTTTAAGCTAGTGCAATTTTAGCCTCTTCTGCCAAATATATGCAATACACGACTGAGAATGAAAAACTCCCTCTCCCACAGCCAGGACCCAGCAACAGTACAAAGTGATATATAATTCCATTTCTTCGATGTTTCCTCAGAACAACAACAACAAAAAAAAAAAACCCAGAAAAGAATTATTAAAAACATAAAATTAATTAAACAGTCACAAATCGTAGAAGAATGCAAAATATTCAGCATATGCTAGCTTTACAAGAAGGGAATTAAATAAAAAAAAAAAAGGAAAAAAGACCATAAAGAAAACACATAGAAATTTGCATTTAAAACTCAAGAACGGAAGCACATTTGCTGTGGTGCTGCCACGCAGAGCAAGTGCTCCGTCAAACTAATCCACTGGGGATGAAACAAAAGACGAAGCACCCTTACCTCAGCGCTGTATTTTTTCCATCGCTCCTTACACACCTGACCTGCCTGGTTTGGTAACCAATCTCCACCTCCCCGGGACGGTGGTGGAGTTTATATCCTTGAAGTCTGGCTGTGCTTCGCTCTCCAGAGTCTGAACCCAAATCCGACATAGTCCTCCCCGCCAGGTCAACGTCTTTAGGATGGGGCAGCTGGCATTCACCCCACGACCCCACTCGGAGGCTGTAAGTGTGCTCCTCCTCCCCAAGAGGACAGACGGGAGTTCTGCAGGCTCTGGATTCGGTCAGATTTGGGCACGGGGCACCCCCATAGAGAGGGGGAGCGATGACCGCCCGGGTCCGGTGCTGCAAGCTCTTGGCGCAGCCCGTGCTGCACTCGGACCAGCCGGAGAACTGGGACACGACGCAGTCCCGCGGGCAGGGCACCAGGCAGGCTTGCTCGGCGGGAGGCTGCGGCGTGAAATACTCACATATTTCATTGGAGACAACGGTTCTGTTCAGCTTCTGGAGGCAGCGGACGCTCCGGTGCTGCAGCCCGTGCTGCGCGGTGACACAAGCCTCGGCTCCCGCCTCACCGCCAGCAAAGGGGACGAGCCCACACCTGTCCCATCCCGAAACTTCCCACTCGAACAGCTCCAGGTGCCAGTCGCAGACTTTAAAGCACCTCCTCTGGCTTTCGGGTTTGTCCTTCTGGTTGCAGTTCGCGTGGTACGTTGTCCAGCCCTCCGCGTGGGTGCACCAGACGGCCCGACTCCGAATGCCCCCCAAGCCGCAGTCACCTACGCACCGGCCCCAGTGACCTGCAAAAGAGGGGGTGTTGAGAAATGCTGTGCAACACGCTTGCCACAGATCTGTCCTGATGCCCAGTACCATCCAAACCATACCCTGCCATGTATTAAAAAGTAGAAAACTACCTACTAGTGCTTAAAGTTGGTTAAGTGCTTCCTAAAGGCTGCAAGTCATTTCTCCTCCCAGTGTACTCACATCACTAGACCACTCAGAGGAACTGGGGGGGAGCGGGGGGGGGGGACAGAAAAAAAAAATGCCCCACAACATTAAAGGCAGGCCAGGCACATTTCTGTAGCAGTAAAATGCATCCCAAAGCCTGAGGAAATAAGAATATTTAATTTCACACTTGTACAAATGAATATAAAAATGATCATAAAGGAACAATAATGTAATAGGAAAAGAAAGTCAAGTTAGATAAGAGGAAAACAGTCTTAATAGAGCAATTAGTCAATGGAATAAACTGCACTGGGAAGCAGCTGAATCATCATCTGTAGTGATAAAACGGTGAGGATAAACACTATGAAAATAAGAGCATACTCTTAGCAAGAGTTCGAAATGGAAAAAGTGACTTAATGTGATAGTGCATGTACTGCAGGACAGGTCCCGCAGGGTGCTGCTCTGACAGCAGAGCCCCCCCGATAGCAGAGAACGCATCTCACGTGCATCGACTTCTGAATTACCCTGGGATGCACATCGAGCAAGTTGTTTCCATTCACAGCACATGGCACCGTAACAGGTGGTAAAGCTAGCCATTCAAGAAGAGAAATTAAGTAAAAATTAAACCCAGTGATGTCATTTTTAGTTCTGGAGCACATGAACATACATATGTAATTGTGTGAGTCTTATTAGAGGATTTTCAAGTGAACATAATCAGGCAAGGCTAAATAAAAAGATTTTTCTACGACAGTATTATTGGAGAAAAATACACCAAGCCAAAAAAAATTATTTATGGGCTATAAAGTACAGAGCTGCTTACAAACTGAAAAGAAAAGGTAGAGCAAAGCACAGGGGCCAAGTCTTCACATGCTAAAGGGACTTTGACAATCATGTCTCAAGTGGGTCTCATCTCATTTCTAAATTTAAAAACTTTCCAATACCTCATAACAGAGCCATTTCACTCAGTAATAACATTGCATGTATAATTCTTGCTTGAAAAGACACTGTGACTACCCTATCCTTTGTATTTTTTCAAGGCAGAAAATGAACTCAATTAATAGGTTAATTTATATTAAGAAATGCTACTCCAGTCAAGTTTTTTAAAATTGATTTTAAAACTACCGGAATCAGTTACGTGCTTACACTGCAAAACCAAACACACACAAAAAAACCCCAAACCAGCCCCATAATGGCTGCAATTATATCGCCAGGTATTTCATCCAGCTGACGGAGGTTTTGTTGGCAAACCCATTGTTCCTTCTGCATGAATAGAGGAGTTAATCCTCCAGAGCCAGGGGCCTCATATTGTGTAATAAAAACTAAAAATAAATAAATAAAAATTCCTGTTCTTTTTTCATTGTTAATAAAGGGGGGAAAGTAAATAGGCATTGGATATAGCCGAGCTTCTCCGCCAACACATTCCGCGCTCTTGCCATGTCCCTTCTGTGGGCACTCCTCCTTCCTCATCCTCCAGACCAGGACTGAGACCCTGCCCGCGGTCTGGCACCTTCTCCCGCGGTGGATGGGCAGGGGGGAAGAGGGGTTTTCAGAGTCGTCAGGGTTTAGACAGCTCTGGCTTTTGTTGAATCCTTCAGGCTATATGAAAAATCTTTGTCCCTTTTATGCCTCTGTTTCACACCAGAAGGTATCAGTCCAAGGTAAGGAGTCAGCCATAACACATATCTTCAATGGGAAAAGGCAGCATCAAACTATACTGTGCTCTACAAACTGTACTACACTAATGACAGGCTTTTGACAGAATCCAATGTGCTTAAAAACTGAATATTCAAAAATATGAATCTTTAAACATGCTTTTGAAGTTCAGTTACATGAAGAGGTCCATTGACAATTTAACTGTTCATCCTTGATACTTTACTCTTGATCTAAAAGAATATTCTTATACAAATTCCAACAAGGTTCAAAACCAGCATCGAATTATGTATATACTGTCATCTTACTAAAAATAGTCAAAATTCAAACCTGAAGTACTAGGTAGATTTTTATTAACAGAGCAAAGTAATTACCACAAAGACTAAGCATCGCAACGTAATTGTATCATGAGCTTTTTTCAGCATTTAGTTCTCTGAAGCAGTTCAGCAAAGGCAGTTTAATTTTTTGAGATGTGGAAGTTTCAGTACAGGGAAAGTTTGGTTTTCACCAGTTTGTTAGTAAAGCAAAAATTCCAGAGTAATATTGTTTCACTTCAGCATTCTGCATAACAGTATTTTACTCATCAGTAGGACCTTGAAACACATTACACTAATTAAGGACTTACAACTTATTTCTTAGGATTGCCAACAGCATTAAAAATAGCACTAAAACCTGCCATGGAGTAAGTAATACAAAGCAGTTGTAGCAGAAGACTGGCCAAATTGCATTCACCAAACCTACCACCGCTCTTTCACTATCCCAGAACTCGTCTCATTGGTACTTTTTCTACGTTTCTGGGTGTTGTTTATGAACTATCCTACGTAATAGCTGCAGATTTACCAGTCCTTACAGTAACAGGATAGAGAGAGATGCAGCAGAAGCCAGAAGCAAGAAGTGGCCATTATTTAATGTCAGGTGTGAATTTAGAATGAAAAATTACCAAAAAAAAGAAGTAAGCAAGAACTCATAAGTAATTACACTATGTTAGACACATCACAATTTGCAATTATTCTCTGGCAAACATGCTAAAAATGTAGCCTGCTCTCGGCATACCAAAAAAAGAAGCATGAAAAACAAGGTTAAAAATCAGATGCAAATCCCATTACTATAGATTTTTTTCACTTCCTGATGATCTCTTCACGACGCGGCAGTAAACTTATCCACAATGTTTCATTGCTTAGTTAAATATCCTGTTCAGTAGCTGAAATGAGGAGAAGGATGTAAATACTTCCTAGTCAATAGTCTGCTTTGTAATTAGAATTTAATTATTTTTAGAAGAGTCATGTTAAATTTACACTTTTCTTCAAATAAATCTGAGTCAATTAAAAGAAACATCTCAGCACAATGTGAATAATAATCTTAACTACATTTTACTAAAAACCCACTGGAATTTAGGCATCAAAAGACTGAACTTCAGAAAGACGTTTTATAACTCCCGATCTAGAATGGGAGGCCACTGGTAATGAAAGCAGAAGACTAAACAAAATGAAATCTATTTCACAGCAATCTGTCTACAGAAAGTACAAAAAGATGAAGATAAAGGATAGATCTCATCCATCTCCTAATCATTGTAACCTAATCAGATACTGGATGGATGTTTGAACTCATCACAGCAGGACACAGGTGGTGAAGGAGACGCCGTGGACGTACAATGAAACAGGGGAGCTCCCAGCTTCAGAAATGAAAAGTCAAGCAAAAGTTGCTTGACTTGTGCAAAAATTGTAAGAGACAGTGAAATGTCTTTGTTTATGGAAAACCATAAACAAAGACATCCTACCATCTCTTACAAGACATCTATAACACTACAGGTAATAATGACACAGAAGCAATTAATAAATTAAGACAATCTAATAAAGAAAAAGTACGTATTGTTCCGTTTGCCATCTTTTATCGGCCAGAAAGAGTACTGTACTATCATCCCATACAGCTTCTCTAATCCTGTTAAAAGCAAGCAGTAACACAGCAATTGTAGTTTACTTGGTGCAGCGTGCACTGATTTGCTCTTCCTGCCTGGAAGACCTACCTACAACTATGCAATAATTATGTCTGAAAGGATACTGTGACATCTGCCCTTTGACACACAGGTCACACAAGCATAAAGCAAGCAGGCTATTCAGACAATAATTACATGTTACATACAAAATGAAACAGCACTAAACATCAAACCTAAAATAGGAATCCAAATAAGAGCTGCTTAATAAGTATGTTATGGCTTAATAAGGATTGCTACAATAATTATGCTCTGTTTAATGTGACATTTAGCTTAATTGCAACCATTTCACCATCTGAGAATTCATTCAACAATAAGCATCTTTCACAATTATTCTGTGCCTGTAGCTATGTACTAATTTGCAAACTTAGGACAAGATCAGCAATCAGTTAAATAGAGTATTGTGTTAGCAATTTATTTCAAACAGGTAATAGGTATGCTCCGAGTCACATCTGATACATAAAACAGTGAAGGAGCACTGAAAAAATTAACGGACAATCACTGGAATAGCCCTCCTATTTTCTACACTTTTTTATTTTGTCTTTCAGTTTAAGTATCAAATTTAGGAGCAGCTGTTCTAGACCTTAACAATTTGTTTTTAAACAGAATCTCCTAATTCTTAGACAAAGATCCCCAAATACCGTAACAGAGACATACGACTTCATTAATTCCTGGCTGAGGAATAACTCTACCAGACGTGATTGTAACTCCAGAGATCACCGCAACGTCCGCTTTAATTGAATACTTCTGCTTGAAATGTCAAATAACCACTTTGGATGTCATTCTAGCATTCTTCCACCAGAGCATGTTTATATGAAACAGAAAGTTCCAAGTCACTCTGCAGTTTCTGAAAACAGGTAACAACTGAGTCAGACATTTCAACCAATTAATCTTAACTATTAGTAACAGCAGCAAAACGTAAGTTCCACTGAACTGGTTTCCTCAGAATTGGTTATTTTGTGAGAAGTTTTCATGAGATTTAGGTAAATTTATGAGATTTTATGAGACCTGGACATATATTTATTATGAACCAAACTGTTAAAAGACCGTATGAACTACCACTATTTTTTTTGGTACAATGCAAAGACATTCAACATTATGCCAAGAAAAATATTTCTGATGATTCAGGCAAAGATCTTACTATGCTGATGAAAGTCCTATCATTTGCCTATCATGCCCTCTTCCATGTCAGCATATGCAGTCCGGTCACACCTCTTCTTGCAGACTAAACAGACTAAAATCTTTGGGACCAACGCCGTAGAGAGTCTAGGATACTAGATCTGATACGTTTACGTATTTTATATTACAAAGTATTATTAATATAGCTGTTGCTCACATAACTACCCACTCCCTTGCTTTCTGAAAGAGCCCTCCCGTGTGCCTGCCCTGCATCTCCTGCCACATCTCAGCCAAAATACAGCTTTTCTTCCTTGCCCATACTTAACTGGCTCAATTATTTTGCTATTTATTATTAAAAGCAATTCCGTAAAACACCTTCTACTATAATCTGTCTGAAAGATGGTATACAAAATAGAAGACTATTGTACTATTTGCAGTGTGTCACACAGGGCATATAAAATTCCTCTGATTCCTGGGATTAATTTTAAATACCTGCAGCACTTTTTTAAACTTTCATGACCTACACAAATGAGTAATTCAGCAGCTTAGTTATTCATCTTATTTTAGGTATGAATAAAAGTGAAGTTTAGTGACTTATAGCCATGCAGCAGTTTATTCCAATTTTATATTTCAGGTTTTTCCCTTATTATCCACATGCAGTAACACTCAAGACACACTCTAGCAAGAAAGACATTCTGCAGCAAAATGTAATGAACACTGCTGTTTATGAAAATTCAGTGATTTACTAAGCCCTTGGCATTTGAAGGCAGGACTTCTCAATATTAAGCACTAATGTAAACTGCATTAGCTGAGCTACTCAATCATGTGCCCACACCCCAGAGATGGCCCAAGGAAAAATATTCTTTTCTTTCAACTCTCAGTTAAAAAATAAAAAAATAAAACCCCCCAACCCACACATTTCAAAATATTTCCGTTATACTCATCCGACACATTTTGAGGGTTCGTGAGAACAGATTTCTTGCCTTGATAGCAGCTGACATTAGGAGATGAGGCCATAACAGATATAAATTTATGTATACTATAAAAACAAAAAGTACAAATAGATGTTATCAGAAGATTACAGCTATGAGTAGTTTACTGCATATGAGATTAAAAACATCTCAGTACTGGATTATAGATAGTTATAATCAAACTCTGACCTTTTTAAAATTCCAAACATCTATGAAAACCGATTCCTTTTAAAACATAACAGCCTTTGTAAGTTGTTTGTAAATGTAACTTTAATAGAAAAAGCAGGTGAAAAATGTTTCTTTGGTCACTTCACCTTGGCTTTGGGGCTTATATTCCCCAACGGCAACTGTTATTTCCCTGTGAAAAACATCCAGAATCAATACGGCACCGGCTGCGCAGCATCTCCTGCAACACAAACCACCCGGCTTACGGGTGGGGAACCGGAGAGGATACACGGGCATTGCTGGACACCCATCTCAACGATACCTTCTTCTGACCCCGAGGCTCCTCTTTAGTTATGTTTAAATCTTCTCCCCAGCCCACAGGAAAGCTCAGGACCCTTCAAGCACAACCAGGTAAGAAGTCAAGGAGGCCTATTCTGATATTTGCAGGGAAGCGGAAGGGAGCTTGGCTGGGATTGTGACTGGGACTATTTCATATTTGCCTGTAAGAACCGGGTGATGCAGAAGGTCCCCTCCAGTTTTATACAGGTCCTTACACTGCTGGTTTAACACCAGCAAGCTTTGCACAAGGATTTTCTGCTTTGCCGTGGGCTGGCTCCCCATCGCCGCCCTTTACACAGGCAGTCGCTGCGAGTCATTTCTCCAGCGTGCAAAACCCAGATTTCACTCCAGGTCCGCCTTCTCGCTAATAGCCCAGCAACGGGTAGGATCCTTGCAGAGGTGATAGACCCAGCTTTGGAAGAGACCGCCTCCTCCGCATCTCCACAAGGAACCTTACCAGACGACGTCCAAGTCAGCACTGCCGGGCTAAAGGAACCCCACCAGGACGTTCGCTGTCAAAGGTTCGCTGCTCTGAGATGGGGACTCGGTGGGCCAGCTCGGGGGCAAGCACTGGCAGCGGTTCAACGTCTGCTTGGCATTCGAGCTCCAGGACACAAAGAGAGTTCTTGTATTAGTTCTGCAATAATTCGTTCCCTGGCAAACACCAAAGATACTGCCATCCCTTCCTCCAAACTGTGACAGCTGCGGTTTCTAGTTTTCTTGCTCCTTCGTGAAGCTTAAATTATATTCGTTCGTTGAAATAACAGCAACGTTCTGTTTTTCAAAACTAAAAATTTAAATAATTTTTTTCACAAACAAACTGTTTCACAGAAAAAGTTGTGAAATAATACTGCAATCAGCACACCTGCAAAAACCTTTCTGAAGTGTCATAATATACTTCACAAGGACATAATCACAGAAATGTGCACATCCCTCTCCAGACATCATTTTAAGGAAGAACTACGTTTTTCCTTCTCAGCTTCATGCTATTCCCAATTTACATATTTTATAACCCACTACAGCACAGAAGCCAGCATACTTTTCCAGATACTACAGCAGTCAATATGCCGTGGTAAAAGAATCGAAATCCAGAACTGCACACCGAGGTGCTACCAAGTCCGGCTGGGGTTAAATGGTGGAATTGCACTAAATCTCCCTCCGCTGCCTGCAGAGCTGATGTGTACGCACCTACAGATGTGTCACAGATGTGTTACTGGGGGATACTCTCCAACTGGGACCTCTGAGGAGCCCCAGCTGGGGCAGCCCCTCTGCCCACGGCTACTCCCCTTGCTCCGGAGCAGAAGTGGGGCTGCCCGAAGCTCCTGGAACAGAACAGGCAGATGGTAAAATATAGACACCATGTTCTTGTACAGAAATACCTTCCCAATCGTATGGGCCAGACAGTCATTATTCTTAATAAGCATTATAGAAGAGCTATACAATGGGCAGGATTTCCCATGGTGCCCAAACTGCTGCTAATTAGTATTTCTGCATAGATGGAGAACACAGATGATAACAATTCCCTGGCAACAGATAGCATAATTAATTCATGTGAAAAGGACTATTTTTAAATATGTGCACAATCAATTTTATAAAAACTGGACAGAGGTTATTGTAGAGCTATACAACCTGCTTTTACCAGGCCTTTTTTAATTATTTATTTACAGTCTATATTTAATTATCTGCTTTTAATTATTTATAATTACATTTTCACTTGCTCTAGACACTCTTCTTAAATGCTCCAAATTCTAGAGGAAAAGTATTTAGGAAAAGTACAATTCTCTGCAATACTTGGAATAAACAATACGAGCACCTATGCCAAAGTTTGGAATGATAAGTGTTCTCCAGCAGTACATCAATCTGCTTGTCTCGCAGACGCTGTGAGCACAGGCTGCTGACAGGAGGAATGGCTGAGTGCTGAGCAGCGTCTAATCAATCTAAGAGGGCCAAAGAGTTTAAGTTTCCAGACAGTGTAAATCAGGATGAAGGACTTCAGGATGCAAGTGGTTTTCACTTCAGGGAAGAATGACAGGCATAGAGCAAACACCAAAAAACAAACAAACAAACAAAACCAACAAAACCCTGAACCAAAAAAAAAAAAAAAAAACCCACCCCAAAGAAACCAAATAACTGCATTCAATTCAATTCACAAAAAAACGGAGGGGGGGGACAGAATGTAAAAGGAAGGCAACGACAAAGACGTTAATTTCCAAATTGAAATAATCTCCCATCACATCATAAATTCAGCTCGATTGCAAGGTCCACAAGAACAGAATAACTAAAATACTTGAGTTTGCAGCCAGAGAACACGATCACACTACCTCGTTCAGATTTGCAGGTGTTAAGATTAGAAAAATCTTGGGAATCTTGTGACAAGAATTACAAAATGTAAGTAAGCGTAACATAACTAGATAGGTATGTGAAGAAAGAAAAATCTCCATCCCATCTGGAGGCATATTTTGCCAGGCATCGTTCCAGATGACTGCACATGCAGGTGGGTGAAAGCAAAATATTGTCAGATTAAGATCTGTACATCAGGCCAGACGGAGATACAGGAATCTTATGAACAGGTTGTATTATCCTGTGGTGCTTTTGAATTTTTTTTTTTTTTTTTTAAACTACCACATTAGACACATTTAGTTGCTGGAGAGCAGAACATGGCATTCAGCTACACCCCATCCAGAGAAACAGCCCCTCTGCTGCAGTGCTTCTCTGCAAACCTGCCTCCCAAATGAGAGCAGCAAAACCTAGAACCAGGGCAATAAAGCATCACAACTTAAAGACCAATTTTCTACTCATTTTATTTTTTAATTTCCTTTTTTCCTTTTCCAGCTGACTTAGATTCCTTGGAGCAAAAGCCAGTAATGCTCTAAGGATAAACAGAGAGGAGAGGTAGTCCTGCCCATGAATCTGTGTCAGTACATTAACACAAGCCCAAGTGTTGTCTGTCCTGCAGCGGACTGAGCCCTAGCCCACCGTCCCAGGGTGGGAACAAGCACATTTAGGGCAAGGGGCAGAGTTTGGCGTTGTTGTTTTTTTTCTTTTCTATAATATCTATCTATCGAATATCTACACTGCTGAAATAAAGACAACTGCAAATAGAACACCAGTTCCAGTAATTTAAAGACGGATGTGTTTGAACATCAAATCGCGCCCTAAAATTATTCAGAGGTCAGCTTTACAATACTGGTAGATCTTCACTACCTTTTTGGCAGTTGGTTTGCTCATGTTATTCTGAATTTAAAGTGGTTACATATTTCTGAATAGTCTTCAGCTATCATTGAAATCCTAACAGACGTGCACCTTTACATACATTTTCACAAGCTTCAGCACAAAAGATAAAACCACTTCCTTCAAGATGTTTAAACAGCTGAGGATATATATCCTGAAGATGAGTCTGCTAGCATAGACCCATGTTTCTTTTGAAAAACCCCAAGAGATGTAGCAGGGTGCAGGGAGCATTCCGGTTCTGCTGGGGCTGTTTGCTGAGCAGACATGAACAATTTTGAACTTGGAAGTCTGGTCACTGTTGCCATAAAAGATACCACGCTATGATTTTTTGAAGTAAAAGAATGGTAACATGGAAAAACATCAGTTACAGATGCACGTATGCTGGACATGTATTTTACATCCAAACGTAAGCACCTGCGTTTACGATGTTAGCCCACACTTTGCAACTGAAGTTTTTTTAGAAACAAACATTCTTATACATAAGTAATCATTTAACAAGGCCTCAGAAAATGCAGCCCTTAATAGATTTAATTAACAGGTTAATGATGTGCATAGCATGCATGCTCTCAAAAGCAAAGATTTTCACATTAAGCTTGTTTCTGTTTCACAGAAGCAGCTTTCTGTAGAATATCTGTGCTAATGTAATTACACATCTGGTACTTCTGCTGCTTTCAATTGCAGAGATATTTATAAACAGTGCTACTAATTTACACAAGAGTACCTAGCTGTTCTAATGTTTTACACTACAAATAAAGATATTTGCATGAAAATTCAACTGGAAAGAGTTCTCTTTTGTAGCCCTGAGTTGTTAGAGTGAATATATGAAATTATCATTTAGCCTGCAAAATAAATCTAACACTTACTCTATTGTCATGAATGCCTGGGAAACCTGCATGAACTAAGCATGCCTCAAGTTCACCTTGATATAAAGGGGTCAAACACAAATTTTTAGACGGCTTTTAGACAGCACGAGTAATCATCTTTGTTCCACTGCATCACCACCATGGCAAAACTAATGTTTTAAAATACTGTTTCTTGGCGATGTTCATTCATCATCCTCACTGTAACGGGGGAATGCTTGAAAACCAGGCCAGAATAATGGAAATCCCAGATTATCTCTACCAGTATTGTCAAGAAAATGCAGTGGTTATTAATTTAAATATGCTTCAAAGAACAAACGATCACAACTTCAAACATGATTCAAAAAGATAAAAAGCCATTCCTGCCTCAAGCTGCTTTCAGTTCAATTTAGGTCACATTTAGGTTCATCATGATAGCACCTGAAATCCCACAACTTACTAAATATTGACAGAAGATGCTGCTGCCCTAAGTGTTTCATCAAAGGAGCAGATGAGTCCCAAGTCCTGATGGGGCATTACTGAAAGGCGATGCTATCAAAGTAACCTTTCAACACTTGCGTGCTCAAGCTCAGGAATGCCTGCATGGGAGAAAAGATAAGCCAAGAGAATGTACTCCCTTCTGCTTCATATTTTAAGGCACATCCAATGAAGAAAAAATCATAAATTATTTAGTAAAAGGAAAAGAATATATGTGTGAATGTGTGTAACTGCTGTCAAATATAGACATATATACACACATGTATATATACATGCTATGAGATATTATATTCAAATTACCCCATTTTGCTCACATTTTGGACTCAATGAGTGTTTTTTCACTCAGTCTGTACTCAATGCAAGAGAAACGTATGTAAAGTGGCGTAATTGCCGTATCATGGCTTCTGAAATACTGGAGCCAGATCCTCATCCTTCTCTGAGGAAACACTTCCAGTGTCTTGGAGGTCACAGTGAAGGCTGTGGATACTTTTGAAGATGACATGATGACAGGCACTGGACAAAACACTGACATCTGCTCATCTAATTACTCCAAACCCCCTGACAGTAATGTGGACAGGCAGAACAATGAGTGATTTGGGGGGACAGAGGAATAAAAAAAACTTACCTAATACTCCTGAACCACAGATTTCAAAGGACTTTTAGGTTTGCCTCTTTTATACAAGTAAGCTGTTTCCATATGAACCAGCTCATTAGTATGTCCTAGCTGTTCATTAACTACTACATGGAGATTCAGTAGCACCATAAGAAAACAATAAACTGTTAGAGAAAAAGCTTTCTTGAGAAACGGAGTGGGCTACCTGGCCTCTTCCAGAAGAAAATCCACCTCTCATTCTTCTCCCCAGGCTGGTTTAAAGAATTGCAAAGTTGGCAGCAAAGCTGGCGTATCCATCCATGAACTACACGGCATTAATAAATCTGTCTACGCCCCCAACTGATGGACAGCACTCAGCTGTAGATAAATCAGACTGGTAGTTCTGTGAAATAAGAAAAATCTGTTCTTCCACTAAGGATACTGAAATAACTGTTCTTAATTGAGTTTTAATTGCACTGGGCATTCTTTAATTCAGTCAAGCCACTTGGAAATAGTCTTCTATTAGAAATGTCTACTCCCTTCTTATGATTCCCATAATAAATACTATTCAGAATATTCTGAAGTAAATAAAGCCAATTTGATTTGAGATCCTTTTAACAGTAAGCCACGTATTTTCTATCTACAAATCGAAATAGCTGGCCAAATGGCAAAAATCAATGCAGAAAAGGGAGCTAAGCAAATGTAATCTATATTAATTACATGTTAAAAACAGTTACAGTCTGTCCTACCTGAAGTTTAGAAATTCAAGATATTCCCCGTCTTTGAAAATTGACCTTAAATGACTTGAATTCTTTCTCAGATGATGAAGAAAGATTTTTAGTTTACATCAAATCTTTGTATTACTGCAGATGTAGAAAGTGGGTTACAGAAAGTATAAAGAGAATGCAGGTATATGGTTACTAATGTCCATTATCTTCAGGTGTTCTTAAAACAAACAAAATTTAGATTTCTTTAAAGAATATTTACTGTTCCCAGGATGCGTTTTTTAAAAATTCTTTCTTACACTAAAACCAGTATGCTAAATTTAAACTGTTTCTACTTTACTCCCTTAAGAATAAAGGAGAGGCAAATATCTCCTGGACCTGTGAGCTTAGTCACTAAGAAGGTAATGTGGGCAGGTTTGTCATAGATTATTGTACTTAAGGATCTCAAACAGCTCCATCAGTTAGACCAGTTAGGTTTATTGCCCCATCACTCTTCCCAAACCATTTCACTGCACCATCTTCCTATTCTCCGAAGTATTCTAACTTAAACCAATAAAACAATCTTGACAGGCAAACTAAACAACTCAATATTTTCCTACGTTAATTTTTACATATGCAAATAAACATTATTAACGATTACTCAGCCAACATTTCAATTCATCTAAGTTTGTCTGGTTACAATAGTTGCTGCCCAAAGAATTTTCCCTTGATAATGACAGATGTGTGATCACACACCATATCCATGTGATAGCCTTATTTATTTCCACACGCAATCAGTTTCCACCAGACTAAGAAAGCAGAAGCTTCCCACTATGCATCCAGACAGCCTCACATCAAACTCTGCAATAAAGCAAGAGAACAAGACAGTGTATGAACTCCTAAGCTAAGTTTCTCCAACAGCATCATTTTCAGGACCTTTTTCTGGATCACATTTCCCTATATCTTCTTCACTGTTCAGGACCGCTTCCCACAGGACCCTACCTCCCTGGCCAAGTTAAAGTCCATGCTTCCAAGATCAAGGAAGGACCTTTAATCCACTACATTCCTTCCTCACTCCCCTCAGGATCTTACACTCCACCATCTCATGGTTACTGCGGCCAAGGCTATTGATTACCACATTCCTGATCAGTTCCTCTTTATCTGCGAATAGCCCACCAGCAGATCACCACCGTAGCTGGCCTGTCCAGCACCTGCATACAAAGGATGTCGCGGGGAGGAGTGGAGGCAGGGAATGATACGCGGTGGGGTGCAGGCTGGCACTGGGGACCCCACCACTACTGCTAACTAGTGGTCAGTTAGAGAAATGTACACCTGGAGCTGGACAAAACTGGTTACAGGAGTTACAAGAAATAAAAATTTAAAGAAAAAAAAACAACCAACAAAAAAAACCCAAATCAACAAATAAAAAAAAACACACATGCAAAAAAAAAACTAAACCACGCATAGTTAGGTGGACCAGTGAAGACGGAGAAAGGAAATGAATATGACCCATGTGGATCCTACAGTGCGGAAGAAGAAATCATCGACATGAACATCCTGTTCCTCCTGGGAAAAGACACTCCAGATGCTGACAACCCACCACCACCAGGATAAAACCATCAACCTTAGGATGCACAGCAGCGAGGCAAAAGTAACAGCAGGGAGGGTGCAGAAACTGAGAAATGTGTGTAGAACAACTTTACCTGAATTACTCATCTTGCTCTTTTTGTAACAATTAGGTCTGCACTAGTAATGATTAGACTCTTAGGATTTCAGCTATAATAATAATATTTAATGGCTATATTTATATCTAAGGTGCGGTGAGAAAAATTTACCTTGAAACAGACACACTTCAACTTCTATGAGAGATGGACTCTCTTTCTTGGCCCATACAGATATGTGGATTTTCATTTCTGCAACCACAGTCCCAAGTGCTATCGCTGCCGAAAATAAACAAGACGGAGAATCACATTCTCCCAAACCAGACCGAGCAGAGCACTCTGCCAGAACGCAGGAAAAATCACAAATGCCTGCTGTAATGCAACATATTCAAATACCTTAGTCTCGGGAATAAATCAGCTTCAGACATTTGTATAAGTAGAAATAAAGATGTTTTGCACCAGCCCTCTTAAAAAGATCCTTCCCATTTATTAGGTGCTGCAATGCCTTAGAAAAACAAGTTCACTACGGCTCCCCGACTGCAAAGTTCAGAACTTCAGGTATTGCAACAGACTTTAATCTTTTCAAATAATTAATTTCATTTCATATGTCATAACTGAAGAACACTATGCGTGACAAAGATATTTATGATTGAAGTTGACTTTAATTTTTTTTAAATACCAACTAATGAGAGCATTTTATAAACTCTTCCTTAGATGAAGGCTGTACTAAAGCCCTTCTCCAGTTTCATACGTGAATAAACCCATCCATAACAAGTCTGTAGGGTTTTTTACATTCATAATTTATGGGCAAACAGATTTTCCCCACTGAAACTTCAGCGAGGCTCAGAAATACCTCTTTATGGCCACCTTAAACCCCTAAAATCATGCAATTATAATGAAATAGCTTATGTAAGCTACACTAAAATATTAATTCAGCATCAAGTATATACATAAACAGCACACAGCAGTAACAACAGCATATGTCATCTGACCCACAAGGATTATAGCATTCAACAGCTGGACTGTTAGAACAAGTCACCGGGTGCCAATCACATTGATAAAAGATAGGGGGGTTTCTGATCACAGTGCACATCCTTTGCCCCAGGGAAGAAGAAGAACACCTGCTACTTCCCGTAAAATCCTTCATATTTCCTCTCTTTAGGGAATTCAAGCCCCAGACATATGAAACATTTGGGCAGGCAGGAGAAATCATTTATTTCTTCCAGTTACTTTTATGCATGAATTTGCTAGCTTTAGGAGACAAATGTTTTTACAAGACCAAGTATCTTCCCCTACTAGTCTGTGCTCTCCAGTCGGCGGTTATGTGTGTCAGGACCTGGCAGTCACTTGACCGAAGTAGCCATGGCATCATCTTCCAAAGGAGAAGACAGAGGGCCAAATTCTGGTCTCCATTAAGGCAGCACCAATTCAAGAGGAGCAGACTGAGTCCACATTCCTACTCTGTTCCTCATTTGTCTCTGTCCTACATTTTGGATGTCAAGCTAATTGCTAAGTTTCATCGATGAACCTCAGTTTGCCAAGGAACATTTTAAGCAATGTCTTTGAATTTCCAAATGGATATCAGACTGTTAAACAATTTCTTTTAAGATGTCACAGGAAAGAAGCCAGTATTGACTCAGACTCACTTCCAACTGATGCCTAATCCATATTACAATAATAATGTAAATTATCACTAAGGAGTGGTTAGCCATTGTGGTCAGATCACATTGCAGGCAGGCAAGCTTAACCAATAAGTAAACTGTGAGGGAGAATGGTAAATGTGCTGATTATGTAAATGTAACTATTTGAAGTCAGAGATGTGGGCCTGTATTTCACTGATAAAATGAGTAAAATAGAAGGAGACACTGTGTAAGCAATTAAATTTAACTTTTTAATCAATAAAAGGAAAACTGGGACCTAAATCCACTTTATAGGATTTAGGAATCAAAGCCTTCCTGTAACTCAAAGGCAGCTGTGATGCCCATTTAACTAGAGGGGAACTTATCATAAGACAAAAAATGTCACATTCTATCTTGATAACACACACAAGAGAGTCATCTATCATTAGATCAAGATAATTTGCTGGTAATGATGCTCCTGATCTTTAGTTCTGGTTGGCATTCTTTGTAAATAAAGCTGTGCTTGCAATACTTTTGATGGCAGCATCTCACAAGACTTTGACAGACGAGCCCACCTGTCCTTATTAACATTTTGGATTTGCTTTTTTAGGTCCACTATTTCTCCAAGGATTCCAGAAATAAGGAGCGTATCGTGCCTTTAAACTTGCACTTCATTGCAAAAACCAAGGCTGGCAGAACCAGCCCAAGGTTGGTACCAAGGTGTCCACAGCTGCAAAGCATCAATTCTTCCACCTTGTCCTATGAGGAGGCAACCCGAGCTATCAAACGCAGTGGTCCAACACTGAGTCGGAGAGTCCTTTTGATTTCACTACTGTCTGCCAAATACAGTCGGGTTAATTTTTCTTTCTCTTCTCACGGATTCATTTCCCCATGTTGCCGCTCAAACATGGCACAATCCACCACCAAACATCAACTCCTTCTCTTCATAAAACTCAAAAAAAAAGTCAGCAGTTTCTACAGACGCTGCTTATGCCAAACTTCTTCCATTGCCCTTATACACAAATGTGTGTGAACTGCTGCTCAGTATTTTACATTTCAAGGACGACAGCCATATCCATTTATCTGTTTTGTGAAGTACTGCACAGTGTTATAGTCTTATTAAAAGAATCAAGTAGCTTTACTAATGATATTTCCACATACAAGAAGCAACTGAGAATATATGTGTAGCGGATAGGATATGTACATAAACACACATTCAGACTATTTACTGACGCAAGAGTAACTGAAAAATAAATCTACTACACATTCAAGGCTGCAACAGTCAGGCTTCATTCTAAAAAGCACAAAACGACTACCATCTGCAATGCCTTTGATAGTTCACTAATTAATGATCAAGAATGTATTTGCTTCAGCATAATTTTATGCTTTTATATGGATATCTTATTTGATTATAATTATCACAGACTGTAGAAGTTTATTAGGGCCAATCATTTCTTAATGCAATTAAAATCCCAAGGGAACAATATGAAGTAATTTTTATTGGTTAAAACGATGAGAGCTTCTAACCAAAAGGGAGCCTACTAGTCTCTGCAATTATTCCAAAATATAAAATTAAAACAAACTGCATGAATTTTTCAACAGATTTTCGTGACTACCTGAGTTAAAACAATGAGCAGGTGTTAGAAGTTGCAGAATGAGCTGATCTTCAGGCTCCTTCTACCTCCTCCAGCACTCACCAACTCCTCCAGCATTCACCTCTTTGAGGAAGGGATTATGCGGCCTTTTTCTCCTCCTGGATGACATCACCCACTCTCAAAATAGCTCTCCAGGCTATTGCCTCTGTTTCCCAACCCTGTTAACACAACACCTCTAATTCCTTCTCTTTCACAAAGCTGTGACACTTCCTATTAAAATGAGTCTAAACACCATTTCTCCACAACACAAATAATTATTTGTTCTTTCACCCAAAGGTATTAACATGAAGATTGGAGGGTAAAAACAGTAAGACGTCTCTATGAGTGGATTCTATGTACATACATCTTATCCTGCTCTTTGATACAATTTTAGCATACCTCCACCTCAGAGCTTGTAAAACAAATTATTCTCTCTCCCATTCTGTCATTCTCTCTCTATTGTCATCCTAAAGGCGTTCCTTTTCTTTCTCTGCCAAGACAAGAGCCTTTCAGGTTTTAGTATGCTCTTTACCCCAAGACCCGCTTAAGAAAAGTAATACATAGCAAGCTGATGGGTGCCAGAATGTGATTTATTTCCCATTTCACAGTTTCCCCACAGTTTCCCCTGAGAACTCGAGTAATCACTGAGAGAACATCTCATCACTGCCACTGTTTTAGTCCCATTTGCTCCCCCTTAAGAGTGCCTTTTGATTTAACATCTTGCATTTAACCAAGATAATATTACAGTGTTCTCAAAAACGTTGATCTTTCAGAAATATATCTTTAGCGAGTCAACCTACATTGTATGGCTGCTTACACAGCTGTTTCCAAGCAATATAGGCAAAGTTCCACTATTCCTTACACCATTTTCTCATCTATTTAAGCATTTGGTAGTTCCATTGAATGAGACCCAGTATCTGATATGCCAGACAAAACCTGGAGAGAAACTAACTTAAAAAAACCTAGTTCTAAAGAAGATATCTTACATTTTCTTAACAAACCGAGACCTAAGAAAATTGTCTGTAGAGGAAGAAAAGGCAGATCAGGAAAACACCAGCCAGCATTATCTGAAGCGAATAGCCTCCTTCTCCAGACACCTACACCAAGCGTAGAAAGCAGCACGCTTCTGCTGGGATATTTACACCAGGAAAGACTTTACACCAGCGGTTCAGGACAGCAGGTAGGGGCAGCAGGTGCTCGGAACCAGGACACCCTGAGTGCCGTCAGCTGCCAAATGGGAACCAAGGAGGGAAATCATGGCTGGGCAGGCAGAGGGCAAAAAGGTTGACTTCAATATAAATTGGCTTCCTCTGATTGTTCCTATGAATTACAGAAGAGAAATATCGTAACAGTAAACTGTGACGGGCAGTGAACTATTTTCCTAAGTATGCTTAATAGCACAGAATATATGCATTTCTTCTTGTGTCAATATTCCACCGCGATAGCTTTTCTCCCGAGGCTTAGAGAAATCCTTCCTCTTCTAATCCTGTTTTCCAGTGACAACTTAAGAACTGAAATGGCAACAATTTCCCATTTCTAGCGCTAATTCACATATTGCCAAGACTTTTTTCTCCCCACTTCTCTCCACCCGTTCAGCAGCACTCAGTATCCTTCCGAAGCACAAGTTCGAACTGTTCAGCCCAGTGGCTCCTCAAGGTGTAGCAAGGACGGGTAGAGAAGGATAGAGAACCACTTCTTTGTAAATTATATGTTTGCTGATGTATATTTCTCTTCTTTGAAGAGAATATTTGAGTCATTTTAGCTCAAGGCAGTGACACTTAATCTCTCCAGACCTGCTAGACACCCGAGACTGGGCACCTTAGTTTTACAGAATAGCAGTTTACTGTAGTTTGCAATATAGAGAATAGCTAATAATTTCAAATCCTTCTGCTTGTCCGTAAAAAAAACCACTGAGCAAAGACTTCCAGTAATAAATCAGCATTGCCTGCGTTTGTCAATTTATTTGCGACAGCTAGTAAGCCCAACGAGCCCGTGCATTGGCAACAGCATCTGGAGCAGCCACTGTTGTGTTGTTAATTACAACACTTGCCAATTATGAACTGCAACAAATTATAATGCTATTTAATGATTAAATATTTCAGCACTAATAAATTAGCAGAATATATATATACAAAGAGATCTAGGAACATGATACACACTCACTTCAGACTTCATGCACTAGGTAATTTTGTATGGCAGACATTTTAACGGCAGGTAATGTCCGTCCGTCCCACACCACCCCCACCACCTCTTTTTTTTAAATGACTGGTGCTAGTTCCAAACCAGAATACTATTTCATCCCAAAATGGAATACTCTACAGCCTGAGTCAATGCCTGTGAAAGTCACTGGAATGCTTAGATATATTCGTTCTGTATTTTTAGGATTAAAAACAAAGAAAAGAAAACTCTATGCCAGCAGTATGACTCAATGCCAATTAAACATTAACACCTCAGGCATTTTTCTTCTGGTTTGATACTCAATTCCATAAATGTAAGTTCAAAGGGAAGAGTTTTTTCAAGCCCACATTTGGGCATATAATGTGTTCCTATGAAATGGAAATCACTTGATCACCTTGTATTAGTGTCTACTGTAGAAGCCAAAATGAACTAGTGTCTTCAAAAGGCAAAATACTATGTTTAAATGTCTCACACAGATATTCAGGAATTTGCATCCTACTACTGCCTTGCAATTTCATAGTACTTATTTTACACATTTTCTGCGAACTGACTAAGAGGGCAGAGACGTATGGAGGAGGAATCACACGTAACTAATTTTTTATTGGCTAGGTGTCAGGACCTAAAGACAAGCCTATAATAGGGATTTGTGATATTTCTGTAAGAGCAAAACACTACTGCTAAGAGGATGGGGTGGGTACTTGCACGCACTGACTGATCATGAAGGGCCGTAAAGCGAAGAGCCCTCCCTCATTAACGGAGAGCAACCGGTTTCCCCAGCAGCAAACTAAAAGCACCCAGGTCATGCCTACATGTGGACGTTCTCCCCAGAGAAGCTCCTTTCACCACTATGGACATAGGTGAGGTGAAAGCTAGTCTTTCTGTATACCCCGGAATTTTCCAACTGTTTCAGTAGGAATCTGTACCTTTAAGTCACTCCTAATTTAGGGCAGAATTCAAAAAAAATATTTTGTAGGCATTAAGCATATAAATCCTTACTTTTAAGGAGGCATATCCCATTAATTACCTGAAATGTTTTTAAGCCTCTAGTTATCCCTGAGAAGTAGATGCTGAAATGCTCTATTGAGCCACAAAGTGCTGAAAACTGGGAAGCTTCATGGGGATAGATGGGAAAAGACTTAATTCAGTACAAGATGGTAAATCATGTTGAAAAGGAAAAGCACACACATGCTTTCCGCCGTGAATAGTTTTCTCAGCAGAAACCCAACTATTAGATCACCTTGAATCTGGGCTTCAAATGAGATTTTCACCTCTGCAATCTCTCCGCTATCCATCCATACCCAATAATAAGCTTCTAATTAAACAGCACAGACTTCATCCATAGTCCTGCCCTGGCAGTGCTATTCTCAGTCTCTCTTTGCTCCTCCAAAAAAAGTACACTAAAATTCAAGTTCTTCTAAGTACTACTGTCCCAGTCTTGCAAGAAATATTATATAACAAGAGAAATCAACTGGGTGCACCAGAATAGCAAAATCCTTGACTCGCCGGCTTAAATTGATTCTTTTCTCCTTCATACACATAATCTCTTAAGCCCTACATTCAATATTTTTGCACACCCTGTAATGGGTTCATAAGGCAAACACAGCAACTCCTAACTCATTCCCTGCTCTTTGCCATGAAGTATGATTCAGTACAGAGTAACAAATACCTCATTTTAACCAAAGACCGAGGGAAAAGGGTCCTGCATGGCCATGGCTCTGCCTGAAACTGAAGACCTCCTTGCCTGCCTCAACAAAAACATCAGCCATCCACATCTTTCATTTTTCCTATGCCCACTTCCCTTAGCTGAAAACAAGTATGTAACATGTCTTGCAGCTTGAATATATTTCCCCTTTCCCATTACCAACACTCTTGGTTTCCTCTGAGTAAGTGACCGCTATACACACAGTAACACTCCCGAATATCTCACTGGCTTTGGTGGAAGTCAACATAAGCAAAGGTGCTCTCCTCTCCCGCTCAGGTGAAGGACAGAGGTATGAGGGGCTCTCCTTTCCCTACCAAGGGAACAAATTCCTAAGGGAAAAAATTTGCTCTTGGCTATGGGGGATGCAATTCCTAAAAGAATAAACTCAGACTGAATTTATAACATACACCGGTCATCTAACTTGAGAAAGAAATTCCTTGGAAATTTTTATGGCAAAGTAATAGTTGTGTTCTTCAACTAAATTTATAATAAATTCAAAAGATCAGAAAATATTTAGTGACTACCTTATTTTGATTGCTGTTGAAACTTTTCTGAATGCAAGAAATAATGACCTAAGCCCCTTTTAACCAAAAAAAGTAATAAAACTAACACCACGCAGCAGGAATAACTCCAAAAAAAGAGTTGATAAGCTTTTTTATGTTCATTTTCCTCCTATTTCACTCAATTCCAAATTCTCTTGCAATGACAGGTGTCACAGGAGGAAATTGGAACTTTTCTTTTTCTAATTGTCCTCTCATCCTAGAAAAAATTTTCAAAGTGTGGTGAGTTTTGTCAGACAGCATTTTTATGTATTGTACTTTCATCATTTAAGAAGGTCTTAGATGTCATGAGGATCATTATTACATGAGGAAGAGTGTTAGCCAAAGCTTTTTATCTTGGTTGCTCTTAAATGTCCTTTCATTGCTGTATCAATCAACTAAATGATTTTCAAATCCGGGTGTAAAATAGCATGTTGGCAGAGTGGGCAAAGCTGACAGTGGGTAAAACTGTAATCTGTTTACATGTTTGGACTTGATGGCTTATCTTGCTGGTGAGGCATTTTCTAAAGCTCTCATGATTGTAGTGATTGGAAGGCAAAATGAAAATGGGTAAGAGATCATCTGGTATGTATACGACTCCTTGAATATTTTGAAAACCAAACTGCTACGGTGCAAGAAGGGGGCCCATAAAAAACAGTGCTAAGGAACTTTTAGGTATTTTAACTGTTGATGTGGAGAAAAGAGATAGACCAGAATAATTTGGGAACTAAACAGAGCAAAACTATGATGATGCTGATGGAAGGGAACCAAAAAGAAGATGGAAGGAGGATAGAAGAGTAAGATTCTCCATACACTTTTAGTAAATTAGGTGAGAAAACCTGGATTTTGAGTTAAAGACATCAGACTTCAAATTCAACAAACATAACTATGGCTTTTTCAAACTAATACCATGGCCCAACATTGCTTCCCTTTAAGCACTTAGGCACTCTATCATTGACTTCAAGCTGAAGCACAATCAGTTTCTTTTATTAGACATGGTTGCTTTCTTTCCCAAAACTTGAAGCTCAGCAAAAAGTAAACCAAATGCCATTTATTAAAACACTCCATGAAACATTATGGTGCAGAGGGAGAAAAAAAAAAAAAAGACAGTCAGGTGCATTTCTTTAACAAACTGCATTATGCAAAACACTGAATTTATAAATGCGCAAGCAAAGCAGCAATTTGAAACAGATGGGTCACTGTTTATAAAAGTTTGCTACAGATGGAAAATTAGTACAAATGCTTTGCCACATCACACTTTGATCAAAACTTTGCATAAAACACAAATAATTTTCTCGTGCTATATTGCTTTGTTCTTAATAAACACATTTTTGCCATTATTTTGCAGTGACGGAGAACTTTAACTCTCTAAAGAAATGCCCTGCCTAGACTAAAAAAACCACACCTCTATTCAAAGCTTCCCTCTCCATGAAGGGAGGAACCTCCAGGATCTTCCACACTCTGCCCACTGTGTCCGGATATATAAGGTGACATACCTGCTACCATACCTGTATAAGCACAAGCCCTCCCAGACAGCAAGAGTTTGCAGTAGTTTAAACCAGCTGCTACAGCAAAAAAATAATAACAACCTCCTGCTGTTGCACACAACCAGTACTCCATGGGCAGCTACTCACTCCACAGCAGGGGCGTGTAGACCTGGTGATGTCTGTCAAGGGTGCACCATCAGTCCCATGGCTGGAAGAAGGTCTTCACTGTGGGGTAAGAGCATCTCAGAATGGGGGACCGGCCTTAGGGTGTCTACACTATGGAGC
This sequence comes from Elanus axillaris, assembly GCA_026212715.1. Lineage (NCBI taxonomy): Eukaryota > Metazoa > Chordata > Aves > Accipitriformes > Accipitridae > Elanus > Elanus axillaris. The sequence goes on along the minus strand of JANZLQ010000001.1, from coordinate 46,584,714 downwards.
TGGATCTCCCCCAAAAACTATTCTTTCGATCTACAGCTCAGAGTAAGGTGATTAGGAGCCCTGAAGCATGCAAAGCCCAGCTGTTCCTCACAATGCAGAAAAAGCCCTCTTTAGACTATTTTACAAGCTATTATTCTTTTATCTCTTTCCCTCATATGCATCACAGACTACATGTTGCTTTTCATCAAGTGCTTTTTGTTAAGCCTACCACCACTTTTGTCAGTAAGTTTTACCATATATAAAAGTTTCCTGTACTTCACTGTATAGTTATTTTCTATGTGATTTTATCTTTGACTAGATAGAAAATTTCAGACAGGGCACCTGCTTTATAAATGAATTAACAAATGGCAACAGCTTTGGAAGATCACAGGTAAAACAGTAAAATATGAGACTCAGAAGTCCACAGGTATTTTACTCCTCCTAAAGGCAACTCCCACTCTTCAGGCAGTGGTTCAACAGACTGTTCATACATCTCTGAAGTATGGAGGACTAAATGCCTGCCTTTATTTCATGGGTTTAAATGTCATGGGAACAGAGACAGAAATGATGGCATGTGCTTTCATTATAAAATTCTTGCAAGATTACTGACCTACAGGTTGTATCAAAATAAACTGCACCCCACCAGGCAGCATCCCGCTATAGCCATTTCCATCGCTTTCTCACGCTCACGATGAAACAATTTTACAAGAGTTTGTGACACAAGGATACTTGTATTAAAACACCTCACTACTACACAAAAGCACACACTACTCTCCTGAAAGTCAAAAACTCAAGGCCAAATTTTACTGTCCATTAACTCCAAATTATTCTACCAGCTGAAAGAGCGTGTAACATGAGTATATTCAGATTTACTGAGAGGTTCAGTAGAAGTATTAAAGTGAAAAAAAGTGAGCAATATTTCCACATCAGTATCACTTGGGAGGTATCAGTCAAGTTTCACAGACCGGTTCATGGGGCAGGTATGACGGCACAGTGAGACAGGGTGATTTTATTAAATTCCTTCAGGAAGAGAGGCTCCTCTCCTACAGCACGTCCAAAGGCACATGAGAGATGGACATCTCCACCCAACCGCCCTACCACAAGCCCTGAGAACAGAGGTGTGCTGGTGTCAGAGGTAGGTACGTACACGGAGGTCCTCTCTCCCTCATTCCTCCCAGCTGAAAAAAAAAACAAAAACAAAACAAAATAAAAAAAAAAAAAACAACTCCCAGAGACTGCGAATAACATTAACCCCCTGAAGCACGCGGCACCGGAGCGGGGACAAGCAGACCCCAAAACACCCCGGCACCCACCCCCTGCAAGGCAGGAGGGGTGACGTGCTCCCGCACCAAGAAGAAAGGCCCACGCAATATGCATGAGAAAATTATTTTTCCACTGTAATATATGAACATATAACACTAATGGCAGTAAATCAGTAAACATTATTTAGATTGCTAAGCTCCAACAACCTTCAACCCCCAAATATGTACTTCAAAACCATGTTTGCACAAATTAACAAGGGCAAGGGTACGATGATGCATCGGTGAACCTGCACTGGGATGACTCAACATGGTAATGGAGTCTAAATTTGAAAATACTTTCCATAACACTGTTTGAATTACAGTGCAATTAGGATTGCGGGTGGGTTTTTTAATACATTTTATCAAACTTTTGGCTCAGGTTAACACATAGCTGTGGCCTTGGTAAAAATAATTCATTCACTGCAGACTTTAGCTTTGAATGAGGAGGAGCCTGTAAAGTTTCAGCCTAATAATTGATTTGCAATTTTTGTGTATTGCATATACAATATCAGTATTTTAGCACTTTTACCATTGGGAAACTGAGAACATGATTAATTTGAAGTTACAAAAGGAATGATATGAGGCAGACTATGGCTGGCACCTCGGATCTACCCTTAGAAACCATTTCATTTGCAGATAGGGCTATCGAGATCTGTTGGAGTGCAATGCTTACCGACTGGATTTTGCAGCCTGCCTTCCACTCACATAGGTGCATGAAACAACCGGCAAGCCTCTTAAAAATGTGAGACAGGGCTGTTACAAAATCAGGATTTTAATAAAATATTCTTAAAGTTGCTGCGCCTTAAGCATAAATGTTTGTTTTATAGAATAAAGGTAGCACAAATATTTTGAAATATGTAACTGCACAGCTCTCAATACCTAGGTAGTGAAATGCTTTGGGTCATAAAAGGCATTTTTGGAAAATGCTAGTGAAGGCTTCCCCAAGACAACAGTTCTAGCACACACTGGGTATCCCGCTCTGCCTGACCAGGGAAGCTTCGACTATAAAACTGCTAACAGATGGCAATGTTTTACTTTGTAAGATTGATTCCAGTAATAAAGAATGTAAATTTTGCTTCTTCATTTCTGCTGATGCAAATCCATTAGAAACTCAGATACAAAGCAGCAGCCCACTTCTTGTAACAATTTAAGCGTGACCGCTCAAAATCTGATACAAAGATAACAAGTGGTATCTGGGCTTCATCTAACCTCAATCAGATTTGCTCCAAGAATTAGCAATACTTCAAATCACATTGCTACTCTCCTTTAAATAAAAACATGAGAGATTCAGGAAAAGAGAAAGTTTGTATTACACCATTGTATATTATTCTCCATGAAGAATATATGCACTGCTCTAAGGGTGTAAGTTGTACAGTTAACCAGCACACACGTGTGAGCATAGTATCACATTGGTTTTTTAAATATATGTGCTTTAAATGGTAACTTTACATTTATGTCTGTATTCTATGATATATGATACACAGAAGAGAGATTTTCTTTATTACAATAGCGCTACACATCAGTCAAAATTTATTAACTAGTATTTTCTGACAATTTAGTCAGTTTCAATTATTTATTATTCAGCATAAGACAGATGCCTTTCACTTTTTTCTAAGATCGTATTTTTTCCTGTCTTGTCAATAGGAAGTCATATTTGCTATTCAATTTACATAATGTGTAGGCTCTCCTGAATCATCAAAATAAGCTGAAGTAGTAGGGAAGTGACTTACATGTATATCAACAACTCCTATTTTTCACTTTGGGTGACATCCACAGAGAAGCCAAAGTATGCCCAAGGAGTTGAAAAATAATACCAAAAAGGACAGGGAAAGAAAGGCAAGAGGGCAGACAGTGTGACAGCAGAAATATCTGGTAGTCGGCAAAACAGGGCAAGAAAACAATAACTAATACAAGGGGGGATTTTCCTTGGAGCACACACATGGGTACGTGCTCACCAGTACTGCATCCAGCCAGAGGGTTTTCTAAGGACGATTTAATTTGGACCACAGCGCACCTCTGCTGATCAGCAAAGGAACCATATCCCAGGTCTAAACAGCTGTAAAGAAGAACAGACAGCCACAGCCACGGTGCCAGAAAATAAAACTAAATAGTATAAAAACCAGCTTGCCAAAGCATTGGGTATGCAACAGCTGAAATAGATGACTCTGCCCAAAGAGGTTTCCCTTCAATCATCACTAACACCCTGCTAAAACTATGCCGGTGATCACCATATTAAAAGCCAAGGAAGTATAAGTTACTTTCTCAACCACTTTTCTGAATGATATGCTGAACCTCATCATTCTTGCCCAGAATTTTTGTTATAAGAAATGTATTTGGGCACAGAAAAGGCAAGTTAAATCTTTCTGGTAGAAAAAAAAAAATCACGTTTCTTCAAATTTATTAGGAAATAATTTCTTTACGCAATGATAAAAAATAGCACAGTTATCCATCCTTAAGTGTAAAACAATACCAGACATAAACACATCTTCACGGGCACGGAGAGTGTGTTCCACTTTTCTGCACAACTCATTACTGACAATACCCAGAGATAGTCTTTATAATGTTCTGTTTCTCATTTCATGAATTTTTACAGCTAATGTGTTCTCAGTCAAGAATAATGTAGTGATTAGAACAGAGCGCGGTAAGAATATCTGGCAATGTAATACCTATAGAATTTAATGAATTTCTCTCCAACTAGAAGAAAATTATTGATCACTAATTTTTTTTCAAGCTTTAGATCAATTTTTACATCATTTAGCATAAAGTTTCTAGAATTAATTCATGAGAAGGTACAGATAACAAGCTTTGAAGGTAACAAGATATTGATTTGTGCAACTTTCTATGCTAATTTTAGGATTTGATCACAGCTAATTTAAATTGACTAGTGCTTTTTTATTTTTAGATATCTACAAAATAACTTGAAGATGAAGATTCCCTTTGACAGTAACTTCAGATGACTTCATCAGAAAATAAAATGGGGAAAACTTGCGGCTTTTTGTACTCACTTGTGCACGCACACTTACACATGAATACACACACCAGCTCGTTTAGTGACAAAAATATTACCTGGAATAATCTGACAAGAAAGGAAGCAAGAAAGGTCTCAGTATGTAGCCACCTTTCGATTAAGAGTCTCCACTTAAAAGTATGATTTGAAAAAACTCAATGGTACAAGATGCAATTCTGCTTCGGTACTGTTTAACATTATCTCATCTCAAATCGTTTTGTATGTAAGCATTTTGTGCTAAATTAATGCAATTTCCACATTTAAACAGGCTGAGACATGATTCTACACATTTGAGCCTTCACATGGCTTGGCACCACCTCTCTGTTTACTGGGACACCACAGTACTGGATGAGACTCTCGGACAGGGATTTCTTAAAAGCACAATTCCTGATCTAGGATAGCAAGTGTTTGGCAGCCAAATTAAATAAAATCTAGAAACCATCTGTTTTAGAAACTTTAATGATTAATTTTAGGAAGATGTTCTAAAAATGAGGTTATTTTTGGCATAGCATTTATTTATAAGACATATCACTAGCAATCCAGCATTTTTCATACCACGCTTATAACTACATTTTCCAGTTATCCATCTGGGCCCTTTTCAATTCAGTGGTTTAATTAAAACTCAATGGTATTATCAATCTGTTGCATTTTTCATTTTGATGGTTATTACATTTACAGTACAGCAGGAGTACAAATTAGAGTAAGAAGATAAATCTCATCTTAAAATTTCATTTCTGTATCTTTAGTAACTTTCGTTGTCATAATATTTTCTAGCTCATTCACGTTTATAAAACAGTTTTAATGATCTATTTTTTATGATTATAATAAAGGGAAACAGGAAAAAAATTATTTTTCAATAGCTTCACACATCTCACAGGTTATCTCTCATCATTCATTCCATCAGTCTGGTCAACAGATGGGCATTACATAGCAAGGTTGGGAAAAGGTCTATAACAGAGTTGATATTAAGAGTTTTCTTTTCACCTCTTAAACATGTAATTTGGCAGTAAGTAGCCAAGTACGTATCTAAGAGACAGAACCAGAGAGAGATGTAGGAAGAAAATAACAGATTCCCCAAAGAAGAGAATGGTGAAATGAAAATTGCAGTGTTGCAAGTTACAAGTAGTTTCAATTAATGTTAAGAACATAGCCGTGCCTTCAAACTACCTAAACAGCCCTGGAGGGTTCCAGCTTTAGGCTGCAGTATCCAAACAAGTCTTAAATTTCAGGTCACCATTTTGGCTTAGGTCTTTACTAGTAGAGATTATTTCAGATTACTTTTTTTAGTGGCACATAGCAATAAAAGCAGTACACGTTCGATTTGCTTACAATTGAAAAGTTAATTAGAGCAAGCTTTATATGGTCAAAAGGAGTGGGGGGGGGGACCCATAGCTGTCAAGTAAACTTGCTAGAAAAGTGGAAACAAGAGCCTCAGCTATTCTTTCAACTCTCCTTATCGCTACTGCAGAAACAGAGACAGGTAAAATTGACCTGGACTACACAGTTGCCCATGTATGCCACTATCCAGGTCTTCAAAGCTTTGCATGGCTTACAGCACTTCAAGAAACACATAAGCCAGGTTGACGCTGGTGTTGTCTGTTTTTCTAGCAGTTTCTTTTCATCTTTTTACAGCAGTAAAGTGCCTAAAATTCTAATTACAATCAAGAGAAGACATCCCTAAAGAAGTCACAAATTAAAGAGACACATCAGGTCCCCTGGCCTGTGACCAAGACATTAAGGAGCCTATTTACCATCACCTTTCCCTGGGCTTTGGGCAGCATTCCCAGCACGCTCACCATTTCCCCGGAGAGACGATTACCCTTGTCATTTCCCAGCTCCAAGTCTTGCAGCAGAGCTTCCACCGTGCCAGAGCTGCTTGCCTGGCTCTGAAAATGGGAGAGCATTTGGAGCAACACCATTAAAGACTTATTAAACCACATTTGTGAGCTGGTTTTGCTGCTTTTGGTTGCAAACCCAGCCACATAAAAGGGGGGAAAAAACGTCTCCGGGTCACACATTCAGTACCACTGAATGTCTCAGGTTTTCAGGAAGAAACACGTCAAATACTCGCTACAGAAATAGCAAAACAAGGGTAACGCCAGCAGACATTAACAAAAGTACAGGAAAAACCTTAGTAATTTTTATTAAATGGTAAGCAGAACTGTTTGCAAACGATGTTATTCTCTTTCAAAACCAGAAAAAAAGATATTTAATAGCAGTGACCACAGCAGAAGGGAACGGGTGCGCACTGCCAGCTCCCTGTAGAAGGTTTGTTAGGGTGCACTGTATGGGAATAGAGTGTGACAGGCTTGTGCTGTCTCAAAGCCAACAGACACTTGCCTACCTGCTCCTCTCCCTTTTCTTCCTCTCTCCTTGTCTCTTGATTTGAGGAAATAAGGTTTGAGGAAATCCATTACTTACATGTACAACCTTCCACTTGCATCTTCAGTTCATTGCAAAGCCAGGAGAACCATAACTTAAACAAGTATTTTTTAACTTAAACTTAAACAAGCTACAAAATCAATGGAATAAATAGATAACCTATAGCCATGACGGGGAAGAGTCAACACAGGTTTTATACAAAAAAGCCACACTTCACAAATAGAGTCTTTGGAGGAACCAGGAAGCCCATAGATAAAATTGTAGCTATTGACTACATGAAGCAGGACATTACCAAATTCCCTGGCTCAGGTTTGCACCCAGCAGCAGTCTAATTCCTTTAACCAGAGAAGACACAACCTTAACTGTACACAGCCAGCAACATGCTTCATAACTAGTAACACATCAGAAAGAGATCTTGCAGTGATTTGAAGAGTGGTATGAAAACACAGAACGTTCAGTTCTGATGAGAGAGACACCAGAACATCAGGAAATGCTGGAGCCCAAAGCATCCCTGGGCAGGGTATGGTACACAGGATAGTGCGCTCCCATTTGGAAGACTGCAGTCCTAGTCCCCATTTTAGAAAAGGATAGTAAAATCAGGTGAAGTCCAGAGAAGGGTAACAAGGATTATTAAGGCTTTCTTGCAAAAGGGGGATTACATGGACCAACTCATTGAATTGAAAAAAAAAAAAATAGATTAACATGCATACGTGAAATGTATGCAATACAAAAATCAGCAAGAGGAAAGGAAAAAGGGAAAAGAACATTCACCACTCCTTATACTATTGGCTGATAGGCAGCAATCTTAAAACCTTACAAAAATGTAAGGCGTAATTCAGTTAGAAAACAAAAACTGCAAGGAAAAAGAATACAATTTATTAGATCAAAGGATATAGTTGGCAAAACCATTCTTTCAGTACACACCATAGCAGGTTTGTGAAGAATTTTGGACCTTGTTGCTCTAGGATGCTTGGATGCCAGAAGTACAAATTGTTTCAAAAAGTAATTTAGACAGATTCATAGCAAAAAGTCCATCAGGGCTGTTAAGGTTGTTATCCCTAGGGTGCAGGTACCGTCTCCAGCTCAGGGCTTCCTAAAGCTTCAGGCTGTCAGAAGCAGAGGGAGATGCAAAAAAAGCCTCTGCATTTGCCCTTTTCTTACACAATTTCCCCAGGCAGCCAGGATGGCCGGTGCTGGGGCCAAGGACGGCCTCAGTGGGACTGTGGGGTTGCTCACTGTTGCTGCTCTCTTGGTCTTACCTGAAGAAAGGGGAAACGAAGGTTTGCAGAAGGTCAGTAAGAGACATTTCTTTTCACACACATCATCTTCTGGCCTTACACCAAAGAAGCTACTAAGAAGCATTTATCTGATTAACGTTTTCCAACAATCAACCTGTCCACTGGGACATCATTCATTAGAATTTGGATTAGGATTTGTGGTGTTCATCATTTTTTTTCCGCAGACCTCACACAAAGTCAGTGGAAATTCCTGCCGACTCAAACGTTGGATAAGAGCCAGCATTTCCACAAAAAGAAGTGGTTGTACAGGTTAAGAGAGGAAAAATTATTTAACTGCTCGGTCAAATGAGATTGCAGCTTGGGTGCTGATCTTGATTACTGAAGAAGAACAAAGAACAAGACAGTAAACACTGATAGGCATCAAGAAGAAAATCCGGAGAAGTCCAAAAAATAGTCTGTATCATAACAATGTCATCTATAATAGCTTTATGCCTAAGGCTCGATGTCTGGCTTTTCCTTTTACTGTCAGCAGAGGGTTCCTTTGGCTAAATGATTATAACAACACTATTTAAAAAAAAAAAAGCTTAGATAGCATTTTTTTTTAAAAATACACAAATACTAATTTTGCAGTTGATCGGTTTTGACACATCTGGCTATCAAAATGTTAAGCCTTCTATGAAAAGACTAGTTAGCTGAAAGGAGCCTACCAAGAGCACCTCTTCAAGTTGACATTCACAAGAACAATTTTTAAAGTACCTAGGCAGTACTTATTGTAGCCATCACCCCCAGCCAACACCCATGAGAGACACATCTTAACTCCACGCACACAGAAGTGGCACTCACTTCAGCCAGCTCACATACGTTTAACTTTGAAAGAATGCTAAAAAACCAAAATAGAAATTAGTATTAAATGTGCACATAACTGTTACGGGGTCTTATAGTGGGAACACTAACTAGTTACCTTTCTGAATGAGATACTTAAAGGCACAAAAAGGGCTTGGCACTCAACTTGCATTGACTGTATGAGTCAGACACCCAATTATCCTTTGTGCTGTTGAAAAATCCACCCTCATCTCTAATACTTATATTTCCTAAGAGTTGACATCTATTAAAACATCATTAGGTATGCAGTCAAAACAGCATAACACTTCAAAAAATTACTGGTAGTCATAGTTAATTGTCTGTAAAATATTTCTTTAAAAACTCAGTAACTGGAGTCAATATTTCAGATATCTCTTCCGTATGTTTTGGGGTTGGATGTTTACTGGGACAGCATCAGCTACTGGTATTTGCATCAGAAAGAATAAAAGGAAACTGCAACACAGTAGTAGCCTAGGTTTTTTTACAAGTACTTCTGACTTAATTGAAAAATTATAACTAAAAGGATGGAAGTACCTACCAATTCAACATATATTTACTCTGTTCTTTAAAAGGGTGATGTCTATACTCTTGAGACAATTTTAAGCCCAAATCAAATAGAAGAAAATTTTTACAAGAGATATAAATGATCACCACAAAGTACTTAAGGAAAAAGCTAGAAAGAAGCAGAAGCTTGTTAAAAAAAAAAAATCACAGAAATCCAAAAATGCAAAATATAAAATGGTAAAAAAAAATTAAAATGAATACATATTAGCCTCTAGAATTTATTACAAAATGTAAAGAAAAAATATATGAAAGCTGGTTAGCAGGAGTGCTAAGAATAATATGAGGTTTCAAGAATAGTAGGAGCTAAAGGAATCATGCCAACAATACGACTGACTGCCACACAGGTCCTACCGAAGTCTTCATTAGATAACCTTACCCCACACCCCTCGGACATTGAGCGATACATTCCTTGAACTGAATTGAAAGCTTTAGTTTTACCACACACCTGAGGGACACCCGTGCGGCCAGCACACACACGGAAATAAAAGTACATCTCACAAGTACCTGGTTTGCTGCCCATGCTCCAGACAAGGCACGCACACATGCTTCTTGCTGGGAAACCCCAGACAGCCCTACACCAAATGCTTTTTTTAAAGCATATTTTTCTCTACCCTCAGTTCTGATGTGGTCATGTTTCACGCATCTTGTCAATGCACAATGTGCAGCATTGGCAAAATGTGCTTCCTTCCCATCAGCAGTGACTCTGAACACAGAAGCATGCTGCATCTTGAACACGGAGGAGAAAAGGAAGAAAATGGTAAATGGGCAACAGACCCATAATCTGCGAAGAAAAGATCTGTTTCTTTAATATGCTAAAAATATAAACTGATATCCAGAATGATATTTTGGCTTGAAACTGAATGAGAGATTGGAGATGCGGCCTGTCAGATCCTGCCAAGTGAGCCAAACAAAACACCAAAAATTTATCTGCATGATCTATCACTCTGAAATTACTGCAGGCAAACTGACTATTTACCCAGAGGAAACCAGCTACGGACATGAATTAGTATTTCCTCTTTGTTAACATGAAAAGGGTATTTACTCTTAAGGTGAGGTATAATAAAGCAAAAACTGCAAGTCGTTTCTCACCTGGACCTGTTGGAGTGAGCCCAGAGAAGGGCCACGGAGATGATCAGAGGGCTGGAGCACCTCTCCGATGCAGACAGACTGAGAGAGTTGGGGTTGTTCGGCCTGGAGAAGAGAAGGCTCCGGGGAGACCTTACAGCAGCCGTCCAGTACCTAAAGGGGCCTACAGGAAAGCCGGAG
>JANZLQ010000001.1:46508876-46566597 GCA_026212715.1 Elanus axillaris | reverse complement strand
CAGCCCATGAGTTTTCTCACTTTTACTCTTCTAATTCTCTTCCCACCCCACCGTGCAGCTGCATGGGGCCTGGTTGCCGGCTGGGGTTAAACCACAACAAAAGCATTGGCTAGAATCGGTTCCAGAAGACCTGAAAACAAGGATCTTTCACAACGTATCTAGGCTTCTGGGAGGGGCTGGAAAGCAGGTCCTATAAAACTTGTATTTTTAGAAAAAAAGTTGAATCAAGTCTGCTGTTTTATCAGTCAATCACCCAGCATACCTGTTGTCCCTGAGAGGTGAAGCAGGAAGAAAGCTTGACGGAAATCATCTTTTTCCCATTTTCTCACGTGTCCCTCTTTCATTGAAGTATCAACTTATTAGTACCACCCTAATGGTGATAATACAATTGCCCTTAACCACTTCCCTAACTACCTGATGAAGAAAGGAATTAAATAGGGTTACCTAGCTAGTATCAATTAATATCCACCAGCCGCGATCTCTTAACGGAGCCTGCAGTGCGCTGCCCACACAGCTGCGAACAAAGGAGAGGAGAGAAGAGAGGAACCACTGTTGGTCACGGGGATCAGACTGAAGAACAGACTCTGTGAGGTCAGACTCACAATCTGAAGTGTGCCAAAGGAAGAAAAGTCCTTGAACTGCAGAGGAACAAGTGCTGGGTGAAGCTGAATGAGATTACTTAGGTAGGATGCTTATTCCACCACAAAGAAAAGTGGCAACAAGGAGCAAAAAGGAGATTTTCCAGAGATAAACAGATGAAAAAAATTCATCCGTTGCTTGTGACAATTAGGCCTTCTACTCCAAAAATGTTTAAGAACTGTAAGAAGTGATATTGGGATGAGAAAAGGTTAGGGAAATTTTTAAACTCTCAGAGAAATAGCCAATACCAAAATACTGAGATTAGAAGAAAGAACATTTATAAAACCCTACATGAAGCAAACATGAAAAGGTTGCTCAGTTGCAAGATAACTGAGTAATGTAACCTTTCAAAGCTGCAACAAAAAGCGATTAGACCATCCCTTGGATTGAAAATGATTGATTATTACTGCTAATATTGGAATTGAAGTTGACTGTAATGCTTTTTATGTAATTGCTTTACTGAATGCTGCACAGCTTTATTTGGTAATATATTCAGAACATTGCAAGTTTACCATTTCTTTAGCTCCTCATACACTAAGACACACAGACATATAGTTACAATATATTTATCCCAGTCATATTGTATTAAATGGCATCTACTAAGGTTAGCTCCTGACCTTTCAGTTAAGGTCGATGGGGAATCTTCTGCCCGCAGAATCTTCTAGCAGATTTGAGTACCAGCAACTTCCAATCCTCCGCATTTGTTCACCAGTTTATTCCACAAACTCTATCAAAATACCTGAAATGTGATTTGGGACCCTGTGTGCTGTAATAATTAAATCATTTTGAGGACTCTGAAAGCTGGTTCATCTATTTTAAAAAAATCAATCAAGGACAAGTAAATCACAGTGAAGAAGATGAATAAATAAAACTTTTTTGTTTTTTTTATATCAGAGTACATTAAAATTTTAAAATATCTCTAGGCAAAGCAGGGATTTTTTTTTTCTCACCTTTGTTTTCATGCAAAAAAAGCAGCCTTCAATATTTAAATGTAACTGCACATAATTAGATCTTCTCCCCTGCTTTTCAATTTATTTGATTTGTTATCCCCTGGTGTCACTCCTTGCTCTTTTGGAGACAGTCCTAGCAAAGGTCAGTAGTCAATTAGCCATCAATAAATACCTAACATGAGAGTGAAAATTTTGGGCTGCCTGAGCTCCCATTATTAAACCAAGCAACATGTTTGAAAGCTCTTAACAAAAAGCATGAAGTACTTCAGAGTGCACCAAACATAAATATAATGTTACTTTCAAAGCAGTAAGCATGAAAAATATCAAAAAAAGTGTGTAATACCAAGCTTTATCATCTATTGCACACGTATATCGACTTAACTGAGACATGCTCACTTATCTACAAAGCAAAAATTGGGTTTTAAGTACTGTACTTTGCAAGACCCTTAGGGCACAATAACATTACTGTCATCATTTACTCTGAATTCTCTGTCTCTCATTTGATCCTTCTCCAGTCTTTTCAAAACGTTGCAATGTTTCTATGTCTGCCAACACACCAGTGACTTGGCTAGACGGCAACACAGTTATACATGGTTGACATATAAATACATGCAAAAAATAATGCAAAAATCTACACACACATAGGCACTAACACGTAAGCGACATATTTAACACTCAGACACACATTGTAACTTTCACCTCAGTGCCACGTGTACAAGGACATACTTGGGTGGTTTGGGTTTTTTTGCATGCTTTTTCACGTTTGGAAGTAAGGTTTTCTTGGCACTTTGCAGAAGAATGCAGAAGATTAAGATAAATGATTGATATTTCCTTAAGAGAAAAGTGTGATCAATAATAGTTAAACTTTGGATAAACCCTCATTATCGGATTTCTATGACTTCAAAACGAATACATGTCAACTACCTGTTAAGCACAGACACAACTTCACACCTTACGAGCTCACCACTGACAGTGAATAAAGCTAAATTTGGGAATACACATCTGCAGAATCACAAATTTTCAGATTAACAATGGTTTACAATCAAGAGACAATTATACTTGGGTTATGAAATATTTAGTGCCAGTTGAAAAATACAGATGGACTGAATTAGTTTAACTGAAAATACTGAAAGCTTAGATAAGTTACTTATTCTAGTCATATACACATTTAACACACAGAGCTGCAAACAAGTTACTGAAGCTCATTTTTACTTCTGCTTGAATATAGCATTATTTCATTAACACAAGCAAGAATATTAAGGGAATGACAATAAAAACTTTACACAAGTGCTACCTTTATGTACACCATATTTAATGAAAGAACTTCCAAAAAGTTCCTGGTGTTTTATCATTACAGCCTCCTTTTAATCCTTGTCTGTAAAAAGCCCAATTCTGACCTCCATCCAGGCAAGCTGCTTCAAAACTATGCAGCTAATACACATCAGAATTTACTGAAAGTGCAGAAATATTTTTTCTATATCCAGTGTCTCCACTGTGACAATTTTTGATAGCTAGAAAAAAAAGTGCTTATTTTGCTTAAAAGCAACTGGGTGATAGAAATCAATTTAACTAGTGGGTCAAAAGATCTTAAAGATGTCACAAGTACTGAATTTATTTTTGTCTTCAGCAGCTTCAGACTTGTGAAATTTATGGTTATAAATGTCATACTGTAGAGAAGTAAAACATGCCTCACACATAGGTGGGTATTTTAAACTATTGATATTTGAAGGTCTTTAGATCTCAGGGGTGATAAGAATAAACCCCAGAGGACACCAATCAGTGAAAAAGTTCAGATCATAACACAATAAACACCAGATATCCCCTCACCCTGTATTTAATCACGTGGCTGCCACCACCAGCCATGTTTCATACTTCTGTTGACCTATTCAATGGGTCAATAAAGTCCTAATAAAGACTTACTGAAGTACCTACCTTACACATTTAATTTTTTAAGTATATTGAAAATGTAATACTTTAAATGTCAGGATTTTTCAGCAAGTCATACGGTGTGAACTATTACTGCAAATAAAGCGTAGCAACACTTTTAAAGTTGCTGTTGACTACGCCAGGGAATACAAATCCTTTCATTACCAGTCCATTCTGTACAGGGCATAAACATAACTCTGAATTTGTCTGCAGTTACTTGGGCTGCGCTGGTGGCATCAGCCCCTTCTCAAAGTCTTCTGCTGAAAGTCTGACAGCACTGCCTTATAAAGACACACAAAGAGCTTTTAAAACCAGATCCTGTGGAATACAGTGAGGGGAGAAAAAAAAAACCCAACATACATCAACGAGTGGGCAAAACCAAGCAGCAAATATATTGGCTTAAGATAAGTAAGGCAGGTTTACTGGTACTTTCCCCTGGAACAGCTGGGTACCAAGGCGTGCGAGCTGCGGCGCGGCAGCGACGTGGGCTGCACGTTCGAGGCGTTGGGCTGGCTCCTCTTTGAACATATGCCCTTTCAAGTGAAATTAATCACTCTCTTTATCACTCCTGCAGCATCTGGAGCCATAATCATTACCCAACTGCTGAGAAAGAAATGAAACCACTAATCGCACAGGGAGTAGGGCTTAGCGTTCAGAGCAGGAAAGTTTTTATTAAGTTCTCATTTGAAAAGTGATTTTTCATGGCTCGCCTACCAGGACATGGCACACAAAAGCTGGGTGTATGGCAACAACTGTCCACAACTCATCCCCCAGCATACAGAACTAGTATTATTTAGAACTGCTATAATGAGGGTTTAATGTGCTTTTCCAAATTTAGCTCTATAATCCTCAATCACTGTTACACGCAAGTATGACATGGAGATACATAACCATAAACTTTAAAAGGTCTCTGGAAGAAGGAACTGCAGAAGTCTACGAAGTGGTAGATGCCAGGCAGCATACTCAACAGTAAGGACTGCCTCTGGATTCACACACCACGCTCCTACTGATCTCAGCAGGAATTCCCCATGCAAACTGAAGCTCATATACCCAAAACTACCATATTAAGTAAGCATTTCATCATATCTATCCACTAGCTGAAAGCGATTAAAATAAACCATATGAACACTATGTCAATAATCTCAATAACCATGCAATATCCCCCATCCCTTCTAACATCTCCATTTCATTTTTCTGGCTTTTACCATTCGTATTTTCTGAAAAGAATACAAAGAAATTCTTTTTTCCTTTTGAAAAGAAGAAAAAATAAGTTGATGACAACAGGACTATTCTCGTACGGACCCGGGGNNNNTGTTATTGAGGGGGAATCTAGGGAAATATGGGTATCAGTGGGCAGACTACCCAAAACTCATGTCCCTAGAAAGTCAGCTGCATTATCTGCATACTGAGAACAGCAATAGGCATCTTAGCAATTTCTAATACAATTTTGTGTATTTTCACCCATAATAATTGTGCTCTACACAAGCACTGAATGAGAAAGTGATTACCCTTATATACTGAAATCGTTCCATTAAGTGGCAAAGTGAAACTCTTATTCTAACTAACTTAAGATATAATTATTTAAAAAAAACAAACCAACCTGCAGGGTTCTGAACAAGGGCAGCAGAATAATTAAATCTAGTACTCTGCTGAAACAGGCTGAAAATATGATCATCCATTTTTAATGCTCCGCCTATACGTAAAAACAGAAATCTTTCCAACAGCTGCATTCAATTAAAAAAATATTAACCCCAAGGAAAAGTACAAAAACATCCCCATCTGTTTTTCTTGCCACTCACTGTGCTTCTTTTGTGAGTGAAATATGTACAACAATAAAATCCAACAAAGTTGAATGAAAAGTACCACAATTCCAATAAGCTATCTTTTATTTTTTTTAAAATGAACAATTTAAAAGAAACCACTTTTGCAGATTTTCCCCTGTGACCTGCAGCTCTGTTCCCATAGTAACTATTGAGGAAAGAAAAGGATAAGACGCCTAACTTACACTTTTCCCAATACCAACAAAAAACCACCTTATTCTCAAAAACTATTATTCTCAGGAAGGGAAGAGGGACATTAAAAGATTAGTGTGAATCTCCTGTGTAATCTAGTTTAAACCACCACCTACTGAACATTTGATGTCAGCCAGACAAAGATATTTGTTAAAGCACGCAGTCTTTGTGTAAAAGAACTATTGAAATAGTTTTGCAAGCCCGACAATAACAAAATTACCAGGCACATGCTGTAAAAGCTTACATCTGAACTCAGCAAACACTGCCATCAGCCTACAGCCATGCTGCTGCACAGCACTCGTCTCCGCTGAGGAACAAGTACGCTGCCTATTATCTCCAACCATAAGTGTTCATTTTAAAATGTATTTCAGTGTCATTTCAGTTCCTCCTTTGCTTGCCTTTTTAATTTGACTGATACTCTATGCTTCCCGTATCGTTTGCTGTGCCGTGTTTTTCCAGGAAAAAATACAGAAGCCAGCGATTCTTTCTCCAAGCAGTGCCCCCAAGAATGTTTCACCAGCGTCTTCGAGTCCCTGCAGGAAACTAGGGCTAGTAAGAACACACCAAGTTTTACGGATGAGGAAAAACGACACCAGTTTAAGCGTCTCTGCATCTCTAATTACACTTCCCAAACTCCTGGAGGAACGACTCCGCTGTCTCTGACAGCGGGTGACGTGCTCTGTGCCGAGAGGGCAGGTTCTCCAGCCATGTCCCACACGCTGAGCTCTCAGCCCTGTGGGTTAAGGATAAATCCAGTGGACAGGCCCCAGGTGGGTATTCAAGGGGCTGCTGTGGCACATTTATCCAACACAGCAGCAGACCTCAAGCACCTGGAGGAAAAAACGGGCTGGAAGATGAGCTTCCAGCATAGGAAAGGTTCTTCAGGAGAGAGACGAAGCTCTCCGCACATACGTGTGCCTGGTTCTCTGACAAACACACCGGCATTTACTGCCTGAGGACACAAGGTCTCCACCAACTTTGAAAAGTCTCACCCACCTAAATATTATTTGTACAACCACTGCAGCGGGTTATAAAGTAAGGCAACAGATGCATCTCCACAACTCCAAGACAAATTGGATTCAACTGGTGAGAAAATAAGACCAGATGAGGACACCATACCAGAACTGGAATGATAAGGGTGAGGTGAAGTAGCAGAACCAGATGTAATAAAATTAAGAGGTGTGTGGAACAGAAAGGTAAAAATGTGGATAGGAAAGACTAAGGAATAATGAGGAGAGAAAACCAAGTATTTAACAATCTGGGACAACTGCACTCCTGTCTAAGGAAATATGAAATTAGCTTTGAGGCCACCCTTAAATCTTCTCAAATATCAGTCACTGATAGCAGCCAGCATATTAAGTTTTGCTGCTAATGAAATTGTGCAAAACAACTTCTTTTAAAGCTACAAATATTATTGGTTTTTTTTAAAGTTTTGCAGAAATAAAAGCATAATTGATATTGTCCCATAAAACATTATTTATAAAGAGTAATTTTAGACAAATTTGGAACTAAAGTATTATTTTTGATATTTAAATCACTTTTTCTAATGACTACTTAATGAAACTACACCAGCAGATTAAAAAACAACTGAACTACTTCAAATGACAACTGTTTATTATGAAACATTCAAAAAAAGCACCACCTATGTGATCCTATTTTAAGCCAGGCGCTTCTAATTAAAATGGTAAAATATCAGTGGGTAAATCTCATCTGAGATTTGATATAATTCTGAGGAGCAATGCTAAGAAAAGATTTAATTTGACAAACCAGTTCAAAGAGAATATGTTTACTAACAGGGGTCCAGAACACCTTGGTATTCTTAGTTTTCAAATACATTAAGAGCAACTACCAAAGAAGAGTTACTTAAATTAAAGAATCATCTGGCTTAAGTACAAAGGTATAAACTGGTCATTAATAAAGTTAAAGGTGAAAAAAAGGCTTATCATTTTAGAATGACTTTTCAATCCTCAAGTTTACAGCAACAATCTCACTAGTTTTAGAACGGAACTTAATAGGTTTTTTTTAAATTATTTATTAATTGTTCCTGCTGTAAATATGACAAGATTGCAATCTATAACCCAAGAGAATCACTGCAACCCTAAACTCTTACTATAAGAGTGAAGAATCTTACACTCATTGAAAGTTTTATTAAATCAAGGCTAAATTTCGACTTTAGAGTTTAAATATTTAAAATTCCATCCACCAAGACAGCATAAGAATAACCTACAGTTAGAACATTTGCCACAAAACGAGAAGCATGGAAGCATCAGACAGTCAGAAATATCATAAAACTTCCAGATGCCACACAAAGATCACTATAAAGACATTTGCACTTAATTCATGAATTGTTGTCCTATCAAATAAAAAAAAACACTTAATCTAGTATAGATTATCATTCTTCATCTTGTAGGGCTTTTGGAAAAATACCACATGTGGCAGAGCTATCTCTGAATCTCTTTTCCGTAGGTTTGAGCTCTACTGTCCTTTGAAGATCCGGACTCCTTTTAACATTTGGTGTACGTAAGTAAAAGTTTGTCTTTTAAGACAGAAGGTCAAAGGCACTTCCAAACCAGCCCTTGGCCTTCCTAAAATTACAATCTTGAGAAAGGGCATTTTATGGCAGTATTATCTGAGAACAGAGAACAAAAGATCTTTTTCATCTTAGCCATAACTGGCTCACCTACATTCATGAGTAGTTCAAAGGTTCCTCCATGTTAGAACTTGTTCTCTGAAAAGTTCATTTCGTACCCTTTCCCTTATGGATTGTTTCTGAAGAAAGAGTAACAATCAAAATCCATTTGCTAACCCGACTTTAAGAAGGGCTTTCAAATATGGGTAATAACTCTGAACTAAAGGGTTTTTGTGTTCACCTGGGGCAAGAGAACTTAGGGCTTACCACACCCAGCTCCCAGAAGCTGACAAACACCACAAGATTAATGGTTTCTTCCTCAGGTAAAAATCTCTCTACTGTGATCAACTGTATTACAAATCCATTTCCCAGTCTGCTATCTCACTTGCAGTGCTCTTCCATTTGTTACAGGGAGCATGTTCCTGCTGGGCTAAATCGCCATCCCGATTCATTTTTCGGAGAGAATTACAGATGGAAAACTCACTGGGACACCACATCCATGTTTCCGATAGTCCCCTTCCTCCCTTCTGTAGCAGACACAGTTTTATTTCCATGTTAAATAGCATTTTACCACAATTAAAGAACTATCTTCCTAACAACCAGAACATTTTCATCCTACAAAAACATGTTTACAATATTCCCCTTATTAAAAAAAAAAAGCCACATGACTGGTTTAGGTCTGAGAACCACCTTTACGGGGCATATTTCTTATCCCTCTCATTCTGTTAGTATTTTGGGGGAAATGGCACATGTGTGGTTACTGAAGCGTAGCTCGTGGAGGAGCTGGAGACACCAGCATTGATGGTGAGGCTGCAACCTGCCCATGCAGCAACTGCAAGTGTCTCTGGGAAGGGCTGATCTTCAGCTTTTTTTAATCCTAATTAGCAGCCCCCCTCCTGTGAAGCATCCAAAATATTTCCTGAGTTGCACGTATTTTAGACTTAATTCAGACGTTAGAACTAAATTTTAGAGTTTCACCAAAAAATAAACCAACAAGAATCATGCTGTGGATTCACGCATGTATCAGTATTCTATATATACAGTTTTAAAAGCCTGAATGGCCATCACTAAAACATAGACATATTTGCATTACAGAAATTCCAGGAACTTTGAGGACCATTCAAGAGCTGAAGAAAGTCAACATGGTGAAATATGCAAATTGCTAATTGGCTATTGCATTAAACAATATTAATTTACACGGATTTAGATCCAATTAAATTTTCTCAAGATTTTATCACTAAAACTGCTTTGTTAGTTAGCAAGCATTGGAAAATTATGCAGCTACTTGAGGTTGCTGAGTAATTTAATTGATGTAATTATTGCTCTCATGTTTAGGCTGGTGGTCACACAATAAGTATCTGACAAGAAATGTCTTGAAACCAAAAGATACAGTGTACAGCTATTTAGACATTAATATATCATCTCTAGAAACCAAAAGCTAAAAATAAATGGTTTTAAGACAGGCCACAAATAAGCAAAATGCACGTGATAGCCCTTTGAATAGCTGAGGGAAGAGTACGTATAATCTACCTCACACTGCCAAGTTCTTACATTTTAGAAATATAGAGCCTGGGGTTTTTTGTAGATGCAGTGATTTCAACACAACTGCTTTCACCTAGACCAAGACCACCAAGCCCAGCATGAAAATGTATGAGTCTTCATTAGATAAAGTCAAGGATTCAGCTGTAAAAAAGCCTGCTTTATAATGTTCAGTGCCGATATGATGCTTTTTTTTTTTTTTTAGTTCCCCCATCCATATTAAGTATGCATCTCTGGACTTCTATGTGCTAGGAAAATTTACTTTAGTACATATAAATTCATTCTCTTAAAAGTCAGAGCTTTCAGTAGCATAATCTTATTTAATTATAAGGCATGACATTTCAATAAGAAGTTGAATTTCTCTAGAGCAGGTAAGTAACTTGCCATGCTTGCAAGAGACAATTCGAGATTTAAAAACAAAACAGATCATCTCCTTTCCCATTAGGGATTGCTCATTTCTCATTGGATTTTTTCATTAAAAAATGACAACAGCTGCAGGTTTTCTTTCTATCAGAATGGATCTGCTCAGTTCTGACATTAAACGCTACTTCATTTTAGGTTCACTGTGCTGTGCTTTTATTTAACTTTTATTTTTGTGTATTGGGCACAGAAGTCTTCAAACTGTGGTTTGGTGGTTGGTTTTTTTTATTATACAAACCACAGATCTCATCAGGTCAAGACTTCCATGATCTACATCCCAAAGTTATTTTATGATTAATACCCTGCTGCAACAGGTTATGCTAACCCTGCTACCGCTCCAGACCCACCTGCCCCATTCAAGTTACCAACCCCCTCTTCCCAAAACATTTCCCTGTAACCTTTTGAAAGAAGGATACACCTTTGTGATTAACCATACCTGAAAAATCACTTCAAACTAATTAAAAAAATGCATACAAACACAAGCCACGTATGCAATCCTGACAGCAGACTACCATTTACTCTCTTTTGTAACCAATTTCAAGGTCACTGAGATTTTACTTTGATATACATGCTTCCAAAGGCCTCGGAAATTAAATCTGCAACACATGCAGCAGAACTACCAAAAGCAAGCCATTAGTTTATTACGTATACCCTGACACTGCAAAATATACCTAGCTCCTTTTAACCAAGATTTTTCCCACATAAGTGTCCATTCAGCCCATTGTGAGAAATTTCAGCCCGTTGTGTTATTTCTTAGGATTATTGCAAAAGACCAAGATTCAGGACTTAGAAATGCTGCTGCTTCACTACTACCACAGAGAGAGATGCTTCAACAAATAATACTTTGTTTCTTAGGAAAATGTGGTGTTTTGCATGAACATACTATTCATTTCAACCTAGAACTAAACATTTTGGGTTTAGATATAACTTTTAGCTAATTTTCAACAAAATAATCCAATGAAAAATGAAAATTTTCTTTAGAAATATAAAAATATTTAACTGGAGAGGAAAAAAAAATTCTTTGCTTTTGCCAAACAGGACAATGAATCTGGCTCAAGTTCACAAGTTATTTTCATTTGGAAAACACTTCATTCAAAGTTGTTTTCTACTTCTCATCACTACATAAGCAGAGACGGTGCATCAAAATACTGTTAGGATTTAAGGTTTTTAAAATTACTCTTGAGAGCTCAGGTAGTTCTAATTCACGGTGGGAGTCACAAGAACTGACAATCTTCTTCTGCATCTGGAAGACCGCCCTTTACAACGAGCTCATCATGGGGCTTTCAGATCATGGTACCCCCCATCCACGCAAACCTGTGCACCACCTTTTCTTAGTTCTTAATACATCTGCCTCAGAAGCCTTTGAAGCATCAATATCTCTTTATTAAAGTCAGCTGGAATCATCAAGCCAAATTATAATTTGATGACTTCCAATGCACACCTCTAAAGACCTCTAAAGTACAATACACTTCATACCTGAAGCGAAGACAGACAGCACTGAAGGGTCTAATTTGTCTCAAGAAAACAACTCTACCTTTCAAAGCTTGTTCAAAAATCACATAAATAACACTGAATGACAGAAAGACGGTTTATGCTGTTGTTTATTTCCTCTTCATTTTACATGCAAGACATTGTAAAAAAAAGTTCTTTAGAAATACATTATTAGATTGTATTTAACCAGCACTTCACTGGCACTCAGCCTCCCATCCCAGCAGCCAGGGTGAGAAGCTTGCATTGATCCTACCAGAACAAAAGAGGACCTCCCAGAGTCATCGTTTCATTATTCAGCTAATTCAGTGTCTTACCTTCTACAGAACTATAGTTAAAAAACAAATAACCAAAACAGCAAAGAACTTCTCCAAAAAAAAAAGAGGGAAATTATTTTTCCATCAAATTTAATCACTCTGTTGCTCAGTCATAAAAGGCCAAACCTCAAAGGAATCCCGGGCAATGAAACCTCTGGTTCAGTTGTGTATTTTTGATGAAGTACTTCGAGTAAACATTTCCTAAATTTGCCAATATTTCCATTTCATTGAACATTCTTTGTTGTTGTGTTGTGCTACAAAATAAGCATCCAATGTGTCATACTTAGTTTTAGCTGTATCACGCCTTCTCCTATGTACCTCCTCCCTGTCACTAGGAATCTCGGGGCTATCAATGTGTCTTCACAAAAGTTTCCAAACATTGTGTGTGCCCAATTCTGCACATTCAAACACTGCATGTATCCAATCTGACTGATGGACAGAAATAATTCACTAAATGTACTAAGGAAATTATAAATAGATCAGCCAAGAGTATGGACTTCTGGCTCAGTTAATCCAGAAAGATCCTGGTATGCCCTTTTCATTCAAACATGAAAAGAAAATTATTAAATATTTCAAAGGAAGCAACATTAGGATGATGATATCAGGATGCAGTAAAAATTTTACTCTTGGATTAAAAGCATTAAGGAGTTCAGAATTATACCCTAGGGTCACTCTCGGGCGTAACTGCAACAGACATGAAGATTACTAATTTAAAATAGAGATTAAACCCCTCTATTTTTCAGTTACCAAAAAAAAAAAAAAATCAGAATAGAAGACATTATCAGGCTTTTTTAATTTATTATTGAGCTAAAGCAGAATGGAGCAAGGGCAATCACTCCATCCTCAAATACAGGGATTATCTAGTAGATAAGCCAACATATCTTTTTCCTACCTGTTTTCCAGACAAACTGATGACCTCTTCTGGCTTCCAGATCAGCTGTTTGTAACATTAAGAAAACAAGCAAAAGGAAGGACTTCCCCAGGCTCTGCCATGCCCAGTGAGGAGAAACCCAGTTCTGTTGTAGAAGCATAATTCAGATAATTCAGTCTCTTGTCTCCTTTGGTCCTAGAATTAAAAGAAAAAGAAATAGCTTGCTAAAAGACTTAAAACACCAAGGCAACAGGCTCAGCCTAAGGGTAACCTGGCGGTCACTGTGCATTTCATAGTCCCTGTGTGCCAGATTCATAGAGGCTTCCCTTGAAGAGAAAGAGGGGGGGGGGGGAAGGCAAGGGGGGAGGAGAGAGCCAGCTCCCGAAGGACCTGCAGTCCCATCCTACAAAGCCAGCCATCGTAAATGCTTTTAGCAGGTTCTTAAGAAGAAATCTACCAGTGCAAATAAATGGCAAGGAATCTGATAACAGCCTGTGATGTGTCCCTTCCTTTCTCTATTTAATTTCTCTTCAGCACGAATATTATCATGCTATAGGGAGACTAAACCAAAGCTGAGAATGGATTCCAGGTGCAAAATTCAGCTCTGAATAGAGATCCCATGTCCAACATTTTAAGATCCCTGACAAATGAAATAGCAGACCTGGAATTGTTTTAGCTCCATACCATGTGTGAACGTGGGATACATAAAAACAACATGAGAAATGCAAGAGGAAAAACACGGAAGCGGGGATTGCTTATCAGTACATGATGAACGAGCCTGAAAGGGCAAACTAGACATTACTCGGGCATTTCTCTGGAATCTAGGATTCGCGTTTAAGTCCCTGATCTTTGAGCTCAACCAGCAACCGGCTACTCCAGAGAGGTCTCTCGGACTAAGATATTTCAATTAAGCTTTCCAACACTTCAGATGAATACCAGAGCCGCGTTGTGATCCAGATAGGAATGTATCAAGTCCTGTTGCTGGAGCAGTATTATACCATACAACTCATTAAAATAATCACTGTGTGGCACCAGAAGCAAAGAGGAATGTCTCCCTGGGCCTCCCATACAAAGCAGGAGCCCAACTCCTAAATGCCTGCTTCAGCAAACATCCACACTGCTTATATACCATGGAAAAGCTCCAAAGCAAGAGAGATTAAGAAAGGCATACAACATAATAAAATCTTTAAACTTCTGATTCAGCACAGTAATTCAAATCTCTGTTTCTCTCATCCCAGAAGATGACCAACCAGCCACTTACTTAGGCAGATTTTACATGTGTTTCAAGTTATTTTGGATACATCCACATTCAAGTGGGAACAGTTTTGAAATCTTAAAAAATGTTCATGGTATGTGCCACATCATATTGATTTTTTCTTATGTAGTAACTTTTGTATTTATACCATGTTTAAATTCTCAATGTAGTTCTAATTATTAGTGACTAATCCTACTTTTACAGGTAAAAAAAAAAGTCACATCCGTATTAGCGTAAGGACAGCGATAACACCTGTCTTCCAGATTTGTCTTCATTGGCATAATCTTGGTGATTTTCATTAAAATTATCAGTTATTAGAAGTTTAGTCCAGAAAATTCCATTACATTCCTAACCTTATGAAAAGCAACATTGTCAGAATACATAATACACAGCATCATTCTTGATAAGAAACTGGAGATAAACCTGAAAATAGTACATATTGAATATACAGTAAAACTTTTAATTTCCAGCTGTATTTAAATTACTTCGCAACAGTTTCTATCATGATAAATTCATGCAATTATATTTAATCAGATATTGACTAACTACAGCGGAAGATACAGTGTTATATCTGTTATCCGGTTTAGTTCATTCCTGCATTTCAGATGCACAGCATTTCAGGTAAGACCTGAAAAACCATCAAGCTGACCAAATACAGTAGTGCGGGCAAGGGACCAGACTTATTGCATTGCTCAGGCCTTCCGGGTTAATTTAGTTCAGATTTCACGTTTAATTCAGAATGCAACCTGCTGGGTCCCAATGTAACGCAGACCACAAGTGGCCTCACACGAAGCACAAGTGAAGCTCAGAAATCTTGAGCATCCTTCAGAAATGCGACGCAGCAGGGAAGTCCTCGGGGTGGGGGGAAGAAGGGCCCTCAAACATCCTGCAATGAAGGTTTTTTTGCCCATCTAGATGGCTGCTCACCTCACACAGAAGAGCTGAGGAGGAACAACTCGCCCAGTGTCTTCAGCATTGCAGTTACCATCTGTGACGGTCAGAAAACAGAGTCACTGACTTTCTGTCAAAGGAAAGAGAAAGAATTAGTGGCACTGGCTCCAACACTGTTCACACCCAAAAATGCAAAACACGGAAGGAAATTATTCAGACGCTCTGATTTAAGTACTGGAGGGAAGCCAGCATGCCCAGCCCCGCACAGACAGCACTGATCTAAATTGCAGGGCAGCTCTCCAGGTCCAGAAGAATGCCATAAAAACAACATGACTTAAACAGGTGGGGGTATGAAATGGGCAAATCCAAGGAAACCTCAGATAACAGCTGATAAAGACACCTAGAATTTTTAATGAAGCACCGGTAGCACTCATCAGCTGCTTCCGCAACACACTGCCTTCATCTCAGTAATCAAAGGGTCAGTAAACAGCAGTAAATCCCTGGGAGGAGCAGCCTCCTGCCCAAAACAAGGGGTTTCACATATGTTCATTCTTTGGGCAGGACTACAAAGATAACTGGCTGCTGCTCCCCATGGAGCAAGAACAGAGATTACATTAAGTCAGAAAAAATAGAAATAAATTAGACACCATGAGACTGATTCTAATCTCACCCACCCCAGCAGAGCTCAATACAGTCCACTGATTTACACCACAGCAAAGCACAATAAAAATTTGTCTGTATATCTAGGTTTGTATAACACAATTTGGAACAGTAGCTGTTCTGTCCTGATACGATAAAAAATTATTGCACAGGCAACATATGCTATCTACAGAAACATGAATAAATTACATTATGAAGGCCACCAACACTTCACATCAAATTTAGTTACAGTATATCTCAGCTCCCAAATGTGTCAGTGTGGCTAGCTGTAAATTGGCAAATACAGAGAAAAATGGAGGGGGAAAAAAATGAAATTTACATTTTATAAATTGACTTCACGGAGACGAGTCATGATTAAATTCAAGCGATTGCTTAAGTATGTTCAAGATACATGTTTTACTCTGAAAAATATCTCGCTTTTCCAAAGCTGATTATCTGCATTTATTCAATATCCTTTATAATACAGGCCTAGGCAATTAATAGTCTGCACTAATACATTCTCATGAAATTAAATAACGAGGTGTTGTTTTCATATACTTGAAGGATTAGTCACAAGCATCCTTTTAATTTTGTTCAGTTTGTATGGAATCTTGTTCAGAAATACAAGGATATCATAAATTAGCTGTAATGGCTGGGAATACATAGGCACTCTTGAAAAAGCCACTTGAAAGTTTTCTAATGATCATAACAATGCATTTACATTATCTAATCCACAGCTAATTCTCTTAATGACAGGACTGAATAAAACTAGTATTAAATAACAGACTTCCGTCTAGAAACCTACATTTCTGCTGAAAACAAGGCATTCAGGTATAGTGTCAAAGTGGTCTAAATAAATAAAAACACATACAGCTGACAAATAAATATCTTATTTCTGAAGTGTTCAAAATTTAATTTCATTTTCAACATCAATGAAATAACCAGCAGCCAAATCCAGGTCTAATCTTTGCTTAGCCAGGGAAAGGAAAAGGCCCCTGGGAAACTTTTCCCATTTTCCAGACACTGCTCGGATAACCACAAGCTACAGATGTGCACTCTGAGGCAGATGTTTCCAAGTGAGAGGCACTGTGCTAGTCCAAGATACATCAGAGTCCTCAAAAGCATCCAACACTGAAAGACAAAAGATTGATGGTCCAGTTTTTACTCCCCACTCTACATGTATTGCATTGGTAGAGAAGGGACCAGTTGCTCCTTCTGCAAGTTTCCGTGGGACAAGAGGTTTCTTCAGTCATTCTGCACCATTTCTGCAGCTTAGTGAAGTTCAGTGAAGTCTGGCTCTGCTCCAACTTGGAATTATACAGTATTTATTACTGAACTTAGAAAAAAGATCAACTTAAACTGATCTAAACCTGAGACATGATTTCAACCCTGTCATACATCAATTAAATTCCCCCTGAGTTCACCGGGAGTTGTGACCTTCCCTGTCACAGGTAAATCTGACCTGCTTTTCTTGTGTGAGAAGGGAATGCTGACAAGGACACCTGGGTAGCACTCTCCATTTAAAATGCATGATGCAATTAGAATAATCCCAAACACTTTAAATAGCAACAAAAAAAAGCAATTGCAGATCACATGCATGGCCATAAATCGTTTGGCAGGTGTCTAGCACAAAGATAAGCATCATTAATCATGAATAAATTTTCTTAACAGAAACGTAAGCAGTAATTATGCAACTGTTTGCCTACTACACACTGCACAAACCCACTGCTTGTGATATTCCAAGATAATCTGAATGTTTATAGCATACTCTTTACCCTCAGATACCAGCAATATCTGCCTTGCCTTCTCAGAAAGCTGTTATCGAAAAAGCTAATTCTACTCTGTCCTAAAGCAGCAGAGCGCCTGGCCTGTAACAGCAAAGGCTGATCACCACAGACATGTGCTGCGGACCACCCCTGGGGTAGGTATTTCAGAAAAAACACTAATGCTAGCGCTACAGGTAGTGAGTTGAATAAAATGAAAGTGTTTGCACAGTCACAGACATCAAACTAGGAACAGACTTTCAGATATAAGTGCCCATGACACAGGTTTATGTGTATACGGCCCAATTTTTTATTTAATGATGACCATAGTTACACTAAATTGCCTTTATTTCCATATGGAAAACAAACACTATACATTCTTCCACTCAGACATTTGGAGAGAGACAGTCTTCTGTTTAAAGTAGGGGCACCCTAAATTCATTCCACCTTAACTGTGTCAGAAACCTCCTGTGCAAGAAGTCACTTAAGGTCGCGCTCCAATACATGTATTTGATTCTGCAAGCACTCCCCTTGATTTCAGCGGAGTGACTTTGCATATATGGGAACGGTAGCTTGATCGTCTATACCTCTGCTTCTTCGCCTCCAAACGTTAATTGAGAATATTTGCTCTTTTTCCAAGAACATTTTAGAAAATCCTGGATAAAAAACACACAGCGTGAATGAGCTACATTTATACATCAGGTTGACAATTGCCTGACAATACTTTTGTCCTAAGTGGTCACTCACCAGGAATCAAAGCATTAAGCTCCACAATTCTTTGGTAATTTGCTACAATAACTGTAAGGGTAAATAATGCCTGAAAGAACATCTGGTGTTAACACATCTGCACATGGAAGATAACTCCAAACAACCAGCAGACAGTCTAAACCACCAGCCTGCTTTGGGCTGGGAGTAAGCCTGCATGACCTCCAGATGGACAAAGCTGAACATAAATTCACCTTGGTCCATTTTCATCTATAAACCTTCAACAACCTTCCTCAGCACTGAGCTGCTGGAAAGCTCAGTAGTTAATCACTATCTTTACCAGTTATATTTGAAAGTTCAGGTATTTTGGTGATGTCTATAGTCAGATAGTAAGAATCTGTTAATTATTTCATCTTTTTTCTTCTCTTCAATCATATCTGCTTCACATCCCAAAGCTATGGAAGATTCTGGCGATTAAAAGCAAGAATATGAAAATATTGTACTGCCAATGAATTGCCTCTTAACTTACATCAATTTGTTTGGGGTAAAAAACATGAATCCTAAGTTTTCCTGCTTCAGTTTTCATGCATCTTAAAAACGTAACAAAAGCAGTTTTGAATTTAGAAGTTTATAATTAAACTTAGCTAAGTGGATTATAATGAAAGATGTTCCAGCAAGGGAGCTCCAAGTGATGCATTATGACTACATTAAAGAAAACACCAGAGAATAGACTTTCCATCAGTAGAATGATTTTAATTAAAACAGTGATAGAGCAGAACTGTTCTGTGAAACGATGCTGCTGTTACATCTCCTTCACTCTAAGTACTTCCAATGGACTCTACGGGAACACACTTGACTTGCAATAATAAAATGTATATGTGATTTCAGACTTTTCTGAGGAACCCAGTTCAGAAGATCAGTTAAACGTAGTTGAAGCAAAACTTGGTTCATTTGTACACAAACATGTCTGGCTTACACCCTGCCAGCAAAGCAGGGAGATTTCCAAGTCAAGGATTCAAGCGTCTGCGAAAGGCACCATCCTGATACTCTCAGCTGCACAATCACAGAGCCGCCTACAGCCTCCGCGCCCACTGAGAGCAGAATGAACGATGCTCACAATCAAGCAGCACCCTGACATCTCCTTCTACAGAAATCATTCAGTGTGACCCAATATGCAAGTGCTCAAGTGTTATCCAAGCCTTGGACTTCTCAACGGTATTTAACAGCCATGGACCTTGTGGTGCTTTTGGTGTTGTATCTTATCACTCAAAGTAGGCTAATTTACCTTCACAAATGTTCAAGCTATTATCATACTCCTCGCAGCAGGAACAAGTACAGAGCAATTAAGATCAAAATGCTCAAGACTGTCAATAGGTTTCTCTTGTGAACTCAGGCATTGATTTTCTTCTGAGCAGCAGAACATGGAAAGTGTCCAATAACTTTTAAGTAACCTTTTCACACTGCTTGTGCACTTTCGTATGTTTAACTAAATACAAGAAAGGTTGTAGCAGCTCAAACCAAACATCTGCAAAGTCCCAGATCCTGCCTCCAACAGGAGAACGATGCCAAATGCCCAAGGTGCAGTGTAAGAACAAAGCATGTATAAATAATACTTCTCGCTATACCTTCCCAGCCTCCAACAGACTGTGGCTTCCACACCTCCCGAGTCAGATCTTTGCATCTGACAGCCCTCTTATACAGGTTCAGGATATGACACAGTAAGATTATAAGTTTGGGTGTTGTTTGGGTTTTTTATATAGGTTATGTATATAGCCTATATACACCTAAACCTGGAGTCCTCCTCATGGCAGGCGTGTAAGCCAGCACAGCAGAACACAGCCCAGAATAAGCTCAGTGATGTCTTCATGCTATAGCACATCCTTTCTGTAACACCAAAACTTTACAGCTTTGACGGAAAAAAAGTTCCTTTTTGTTTATTTTTCAATGGATAGAGAAAAGTTTGAGTCTATTATCAATATACTGTTCTGCTGTAGCTTATTGTTGGCACTGGATGAACTAAAGGTCCTTTCAAATTCAGCTAAATTTAAGAACTGCTGTCACAGTTGCATAGATCCTGGATTACTGTTAAATTGCAATTAAGCAGACAAAGAGAAAGGGAGCTGGCACCACTTCCAATGCCATTTCAGTAAACGCTACTGCAAGTTGTTGTTCAAAGAGGATTACTCTCACTTCACTGGCAAAACATTGCATATAATGCACATTCAGCAGTATAATACCATTTGAAAACTAGTATTTGAAATTATTTTCCTTTAAGAGGAAAACCTGGAAATCAGACTCAGTAGAGAGCAAACTCACTACTTTAGCAGCATGACCATTCACACTGAAAACAACAGAAAGCTTCAAAGTCACCAATTACAAGGCAGCAGAGTTTAAAAAAAAAAAAAAAAGAAAAAAAAAAAACCCACCTCATAACCTCTGCTGCAGGAACAACAGCAGATTTTCCTAGCATTCCCATTAAAGTGCTTTCAGTTCACAGAAATTAAATTGCTTTACTGCAGTGATTTTCTTCTGCATTCCGATATTACTTTATATTATTTGACATTAATACAGCATTGCAGGCTGTAGGTCAGGTTTGGGTTTTTTTTTTTTCTCCTCACTGGAACATGGCCACCACGCAGAGTTTATCAATCTTAAACACAAGGTCAAAATAATACAATGAAGTACCACCAAACATATGAGCTCAGCAAAGACTTAGGCTCTCCTTAGCAGGGGAAGGACCATCTGCTTCCTTGCCACAGGACTGGTGTATCTGAAGCTTATCTCCAGTTTAAATTGTTATATTCTACCCTTCTATGGAACAACCAGAGCAACCAAGTGCATGCACACACCCAAGCATCTGACCAAACAAATTAACTACAGATAGGCAGGAAAATGTTACAGTTTTAACTTGTTATTCAGTTCTAGGGAGAGTATGTGGGGTTCAGTTTTGAACCTCTAAATATTGGTGACTGTGGCTAAAATAACCCTGCTCCTGTACACACAAATATGCAGAGGCCAACTTCAATACTTCTTGAATGTATAAAGTTTGTCTTCTGCTGTAACACTTCCATTAAGAATAATTTCTTTTCCACAATATTCATACCTCTGTTTGTATGTAGTCATTACTATTTTGCCATTTGCACTACCTAGCTCTAGCCTATACCTAAACGAGCTAATATGAAGAGGCACACACACATCCACAAGATAAATTCCATTTCAGAAAACTCATTTCCAAAGTGCTGAAATAAACATTTATTCCAATGCATCCTCTGTCATCAGCTGTTTATTTCAGTGCACCAAAGTACAAACTCATAGGAAAGGAGAAAATACGGAGCACAATGCAATGCAAACACTATACCACTCCAGAAACATGCAGGCTCTACAGAGGAGCACAGTTAATCACACACTGACACTGTAGTTCTTAATTTCCTATAAAACATCACCGGTGAAGTCTCGTGATGAAGTCTCCTACAACCAAGGCTTCATCATTTCTACCAAATAAAACCCTGGATAAGTCAGGACCCACGTAAGAATACATACTTGAAATAATTATAGCTAGAGCTGTCAAAATAAATTAATCAATTTTGTGATGCCTTACTATTGATTCATTCATTTTTCTTCCATTCACTTTGCAACAGATGTCGCAGTCATTGATGCCAACTGGCCCAGGCAGTCAGTGTAATAAAAGGGTTAAGAAAAAAATGACAGTGCTTTAAAAATAAAAAAAAAGGCACAGTGAAGGCTGAACACCCATAGAAAAAAAGAGTGACACTGGGATAAAGATAAAGAACACGCACAGATGCCAACGTGGCACACGCTGCGCTCTGAATCCAGCTTTTGCTAACTGCCATACAGACTTACTCTGACACACCAAGGTAACACAGTGTAATCATACATGGCTTATACTGAAAAGAAGCATTTGGATTTTAGGTGGAATTTATTTTCAGAAATGCACAAGCTATTGCTTATACCAAACTTCCCCACACCACAATGCGAGGGTCTTCAGGGAAGGCTTCACAGACCTCATTTCCCTCCTGCAGCGGTAGTGCCTGGGAAAAACGTGCCTCCACAGAAGATGCACGCAGCAGCCAAGAGCTCGTATCATCCCAGCACATCGCCTCCTCCGGCATGGAAGAAACACCAGGCACGCACTCCGGCTCAGAACCTGGCATTAGGATGCATGCCTGAAACTCAGGCACTCCCAGGCACTTCACAAGAGCTGCAGAACTAGGTGTAGGAATATGCTTTTCATAGCATAAGCCATTAGTAACATCTGCACATTTATTTACAAGTGGACTTGCTTTCACCCCAAGATTAACTATGCACGACAACACCAAAAACACCAAATTGCCATAAGGGCAGTTAGAAAGAATGATACTACCAGTATATTTAAAGCAGTTGGAGCAACCAGCTGAGGGAAGCTATAGATTTATTTAAAAACTTTGTCATTGTTACCTTTTTCATTCCCATTTCTTTTCCCCTGTAGCTGGTTATAGTCACTCACTGTATTTTATCACATTGGAAAGTCTAATCTCTTTAGTGTGAGAAATACATTTGCCCTGAACACAATATAATACAATTCACACAGGGGTCCCTGACACTACTGCAGTATTGATACGAAAAAATAATCATAATGATATCATCTGATAAAAGCCCTCAGTGTAATATTATTTAAGCAAGGTCAATTGCCCATGCAGGTTGTTCTTACCAGAGTTCACGTTACATCACTGGTCCCATCATCCTGACCTTCCCCGCTGTCATCCCCATTACAGTTCAATTAACAGAGGAGTCCTGCAGTGGCTTGATGAGCATCTGCTGCCTCTACCCGGCAGTAATTCAATAAGGATACGCCATAGGAAGAGATAATGAGAAGTCAGCCCAGTTGTTCTATCTCCCCCCAGGAGAGCAGATGAGTTTTGTTTATGGGAAAGAGCATGACCTATGAAAACTATCAGTTAATTTCATATTTCAGAGCTTCAGTGTGTTACTGGTAACGTGAAGTGTTGTCCGGTTTCTCTGATGGTGCAGCCCACAAGGATCCAGAATTGGTTTTTCTGGTGGGTCCCTGATTAACCACCCTTCCCACACTGAAAGGACACATCCTCCTGAAAGCATTTTCTATTTGCCAGTTCTACCAAAGGAACAGTTTGGACTCGTGCATTCAGCAGTGGTAGGTCTGAATTAAAAAATGAAACACCTGAGCATAGGAAAATGGGCCAAAACTACTACCAAAGTAATTCAGAGAGAATGAAATTCGCACCCACATCAAACCTGGGTGAAACACGTTCACAAAACCATAATCTCCTAGGTTCTGCTAAGCTGCAGATAGTATCAGCCCGAGTTTTCTCTCTCTGCCCCACCGAACCCAGTTATCAATATTATCAAAATTATCCATGTAAAGTGAAGTGACCACCTCCTCCTCACCAGTGCCCAAATTCCGGTGCTCCCTCCATTTTCTTCTGCACCTTTCCTGCAGTCCCCCCTCCCTTAACTCCCACCTACCCTCTCTAACTCTCCTGTTGCTCTAGGAACACCTATTCCACCACTAAAAACCCAGAGCCACCCACAGTCCCTTCATCTCCTACCCCACCACGACTTGTCGCAGTGACTATTGGAGGGATGTGGCTCTGTACTGTCTCCTGTAGAACTCTCATTTACTCTCACTGCTATGGATGAAACAGTGCTGGAAATGTTGAACTTCTCTGCCTCCACTCTTGAGATTTCAAATTTCTTCTACTACTTCCCACATTTCTCTTCTGAGTACTGAGGACAACTACATGCTTCTTTCTACACAGCTTCCACTGACATTCAAACTTTGAACAACTCCTCTGTCACCCGGTTTCCTTTGGCTCACTCCTCCTAAACCTCACGTTTATTCTCACCAGTCACAGCTTCTAGGGTAGGACATGTTTTGCCTTGTGACTGTAGTGCCCACATCAGTTTTGCAGCCTTATTTCAACAATCTTATTCGCTGAAACAGGCATTTTCAAGCTGATTTCAAAACCAATTTTCTACTTTATGTCTCTTTAGTATTATTAAGGTGCAGATTTACTGAAGAGGATGGGCAAGAGAGGAGAAAAAAAGAAGAGATACATTTCCTCCCCAGGCTCTGCTTCTGTAACGTGGTCAGCGAACTACGGTGATTTTACATGGCTGCACAGTCCCATACCTCCACATACACGGTCTAGTTTCTCTCAAGATCAGCTTCATTGGAGACACATCCTTTCCCATCACAATTATTTGCACTTCACTGACTGCTTACCTGCTCTGATCACTCTTGTCTATGAGTACAGCCATCAGGTCTGCTCATTCTTCATTCACAGAATGATCCAGGTCAGCAGGTCCCTACCTCAGGAGGTCTCTAGTCCAGCCTTCTGCTCAAAGTAGGATCAGACAGCTACAAATCACATAGGATATTCTACATTGTCTCCAACATTTTTATTTTGCTTCTACTTCCCACCAGAAAGCTTAGTCTACCAAGCTCACACCAACTGACGTCAGATCTCAAGTTGAGGTTCACCTCTTGCACGTCCTACAACCAGGCAGTTTCCCCCCATTTCAGTATAATTCCTTTATTCAGTTCTGCCATCTCCTTCTGCTCTTCAGTTTAATCACCTGCTGCACATCTACTTCTAGCTAACTTTTCCTTAATCCTCAAACCCTTTCCACCCTCTGCCTCTAATTCTTTCCCATACAAAACTAGCTGATTTCTCCCAAAAGATAACAGATTCAATTTTATTACATTTACCACCTTTTCTCAGCTTGGTTTCCTATCCCTTTTCTCAATGTACAGTATTTTGTTCCTTCCCCTAACTAGCCCTTTGTTCACTTGCATCTCCCCTCTCTGTTTTCTGATTCCCTTGGGTCATTTTCATGCCTCCCACACTCTCTCCTCTATTGTTTTCTGGTTTGGGGTTGTTTTTTTTTTTTCCCCTGGAAAAGCTTAGAGAGGAAACACTACAGACATACTACATTACATCCAAAATAAGACACTATAACAATTTTAGAGTTGCAAATAATCAGCATTTAAGAAATTCTAGATTTAAAGTCGTCTTGCAGGAATGTATTAAGATAGTCAGGTTTCATGATTACATCTATTTTTATCTATATTACTAAAGCCTATATTAAAAAGCAATTTAAATCTATCTTTGACTGCTTTTATCTATTCATCACACTTGCTTTCAACCCTCTCTTAAAGCCTTACTCATACTCCTCTCTGAAACAACCAGAAGGTACCCGTAAATATCCAACAACTGCAACTACAGGAACTGTTATTTACTTCACTCTTAATAGCTATGTGTACCATTAAAAAAAAACCCACAGATTTTTATTTATCTATATGAGGTTGAATAACTTCAAATTTGATAAACACACTATGGACTAGTTTCCATCTGGTTAAAGAAAGAATAGACAGATCCTGTACAACAAATGCTACCAAATCAGTTAATGATGTTCACCGGCTACTTTTGTTTTAAAGCTGCATCTCATTATTAATAGCAAAGTAAACATATATGGTTTAGTCATAGTGGGCACAACTGTAAGCTGCAGGCAAGGAATATAAAAAACTGTTTTGGGGAAGGACTGAGAACAACTCAAAGGGTGCCAAGACAGGGTTGACAGGCGTATTTTAAGAACATAATAGTCAACAGGAGACTGCCCAAAGTTCTCAATTCCAACTGCCCATACTGGACTTGCATTTTGTCCACTGGAGTTTGTGACGGCAACTACGCTAAGAACATCACCTTTTTAAAAAGACATAGAAAAACACATTTTTCGTACTAGTCAAGGTAAACTCATCAGACTTTTGCAGGTTAATATAATTTACTGCCCATTTTGCCTCCCCCCACATACTTCACTTTTCCAAATTAGGTGAATTAGTCAACTAATGCATAAAAGCTTTTGTAAGAGCATACACAGATAGACATTTACCAGACTTTAGCCTTCATTTTCCATGTGTTTCAGAATTTAAATAAAAATTAAGTCAACCTGCAGGACAAATTGATGCTGACAGAAGTCCTCTTTGTAGATTTACACTTAAGAGAGATAAACAGCTTCTGCAGTGAAATGCCTGTACTTTAAAACTAAACAAAATCTCTGTTGATAGCTTCCTGAGTCTGATACATTCTTGCTCACTGAAAGTATTTGAGACTGCCACTATAAACATTCTCAATATTAAAATCTGCATCCATTCCCAGGCTGGTATTCCACATTATCTGAATTATTTTACCCTACTGTAGCATTTTCTCCTTTCAGAAATAAGGGAATTTGAACTAAATACAGGACTTGATAGCAGCAGTAATCCAATATATCTGATTACACAAACAAATCTAAAATAAAATTATAATTTAAATGGCAGAAGTAAACATATTGCAAGCCCTGGGCATTACTTTAAAAATTGGTCTACCAGACAATGTTTGGCAGAGGCAGCACAAGAGCTGGGTCGTAATTTTGCGTATATTATTTTTTTTCCTCATGTGGTAAAACTAGCAAGAAATGGGCTTACTACTACAGTTAGAACTCCATTTACTATGTAATTTTTCTTCAGTACATGAGTCTTTTTTTTAAAGGACAGCAATTGCTTTGAGTTATACAAAAAGATTGGTCTGTAGAAACTGGAAAATGCCTCCTGTCCTACTTTCAAGATTGGGATTTTGTCATGCCAGTGACTGTTTCGTAGGATCATTCCATCTCTAAGATAAGCTTAAAAAAACCAGAATTTCTTGTCCTGTGGGAAGATTTTCCCTTGAAATACAGGAAAATGCACATTTGCAAATATAAATATGCTTAAAATCACAGGCTCTACTTTTCCTCTACTTATTACTTTTCCTGCTAGACAAAACTAGCAGTGATTTGAACTTGGTGTCAGCGAATGCTGAAAGCAACTTGGCATTCTCTTGCCAAGGACCTCAGTAAACTGCGGTTCAGCAAAGTAACGCAATCTTCTTATTGTGTGTAAGAGCTCAGTTAAATCATCGTTTTAACATAATCCTATTTAGTAGCTCTCACATTTCCTGTTCTGATGTTAGTGATGTTAATGTCTTAAAAAAACAAGGAAGCAAAAATACACAGGTAAAAGGGAAGGATAGGAGACAAGAAAATGCAGCTTCTGTTTCACTGAATATCATTTGATGAGGAGGAAAAAAAAAAAAAATCAAGAAAAAAAAAACACCAAAAAGCCCAAACAAAAAACCCAGAGAACCCAAAACCCAGAAGCATGGAAACAGCTTACAGTAGAACATATAAGCCAAACAGTTTTTCTGGATCACAATCTATTCTAACAAACATGATATGAATCGTGAATTGAGAAAGAGGACTCTAACCAAAGGCTTTCAAGCTATTTTCAAAAGTTTGCCTGCTTCCAGCTGCAATACTTACTTAGGGGTAAACACCTTGCTACAGAAATCAATGATTATTATGACAAACATTCAATAAATCACACAAGAGGGCTACAGGAACACCCTTCAAATGCATAGTTCTTTATACATGAGTGACTAATCTCCCAAAGTACTATGTAAATTGGCTACACTTAAAAGTTGCATTTAAAATTATGCTCAATATCCATTACAAAAGAAAGGCACCTACCCACTGATAAAACTACCCACTGATAAATTAGCAATTGTAAAAAAGGACTGTGAAAGCTAAGGTAAATTGATTGTTGTTCCTAATATTCTCTTCATTTTAATCCAAAACTCTACAAATTTCAAGAAACAAAAGTACAGGCAAGAGGGTGAGCAAAAAGCTTGACTGCCATATAAAACATCTAAAAATAGTGTTTCAGTATATTTCCATATGCTGGAAGTAGCAGAGAATATCATCTATATAAATCTATTCCTAGCAGAGGTTTTCAGCAGCATCTAAGACTTGAGAATCAATTGTAAATTTGTATTTTAGAATAATCAATAAGAAAAAGTACAAGCCACACTTACACAATATGCACCGTTTAGCAGGAAGATACAGCTATGCGTCATCTAATACAGAATATACAGAGACATTATTATAAGCCATATATTTTTAATCTTATGGAATTTACTTGAGAAGAATATAAAAAACTGCTTTTTAGAATATAGCTTTATTTAACAGTTTTATTAGCGACGTAAGACACTGCTGAGGCTGTGGCTCCAGAATACATACGACTGATCTGGCTGGTCCTGATGCCCCCATGGGCATAGATGGCACCTATACACACAAAAGGGAAGATTTACTTTGCAGATCACCGTGACGTGCAAATACCTTCAGCAGATGAAAAGCAGTATTGAAATAACAATGCATAACCTGTCTTCAGATGAACGAGCTGTCAGTATGAGTGAAAAAGGCAGGTTCATAACTACACTAGACTATACAAGAAAAGCTGGAGACTTCTTTGCCAAGACCACCTTGGGAGAAGGTCATCTCACCAAAGCCACAAGGACCCTCCAAACTCAGATCAGTGTTGTCAGTTCTCACTGCAGTGGCTGCCACTTTCCACACTTGATAGTCCCTGGACCCCATGGGAATAAGTGACAGATGTCACATCTCCCAAGAGTGAAAAGATGATAGCATATTCTCGGGAAGGGAGGAACTGATGGCCAGCTCAGAAGTGTTTCTCTTGCTTGCTAGCTAAATCAATACCTGGTGTATGAACTGGAAAAAAGCATTTAAACCATGAGGGAACGTTATACAGACACTGATTTATTATCTTATACCAAGCAAAGAAGAAGAAAAAAGAAATAAAAAAATAGGAGTTCTCTATTTCTGGTTTAGGCCAGTTGCTATCAGATATTTGAATGATGATCCTGAGAAATGACTGCATCTCTAACAAAACTCAATGGCATCAGAACTAGGTTGAGCGAAATTGTCTTATTCTAATGCCAGTTTGTCTTCCAGGTAATCAAAGCAGCACTGCATTCAGCCAGCAGCTTGTCTGAACAATTCCCACTGCAAAACGGTGCACTGAGGAAGGCTATGAGACCCAAATTACTGCAAAGCCACAAAAGCGACTATGAGATAAAGTATGAGCAGGGACCTGGCACAGGAGGACACAGACAATTATTTAAAGAAAGTGCCTATCCATGAAGCTCACCACGGAGAGTCTATGTAACACGGGACCACATCCAATGAGGCACAGAATAGAACCTGGTTAAATAAGAAGGGAAAGAATAATTAGGATTTGTTGAAGTAGTAGTCAGGCTACAGATAAAAAAAAAAAAACTTTTTTTTTTCAGTAAGACAACAGAAGAGCCACCGTGCCTTAAGCAAGCCCCTTGCTGGAGGGGGTGATGCTTGGTGGGTGCAGTGGCAGAGCCCACCCTTGCACACAAGGAAAGGGAACCAGT
Source organism: Elanus axillaris (assembly GCA_026212715.1). Taxonomy (NCBI): domain Eukaryota; kingdom Metazoa; phylum Chordata; class Aves; order Accipitriformes; family Accipitridae; genus Elanus; species Elanus axillaris. The sequence goes on along the minus strand of JANZLQ010000001.1, from coordinate 46,537,241 downwards.
AAGACCCCAAAATGCGACAGCAGCAGTGCTCCAGGCAAGAGAAGATCTTCAGATTAGAGGCAGCAGGACTCTGACCCTCTGTACGTGTAAGGTGCATAACTTGAGAAGAAACCTCACATGTGGCTTGGTAAATAGCCACATACCAGCTCCAGTGAATCTACTCAACGTTTACCTGTGTAGTGGTTTTATTTCTTAGCACCTTAACACATGCTAGGCATACCATGCACGCTGCACTGCAAAATGGTGAACCTTAACATTATCAGCGATTTTGTACAGAACAAAGGCTTCAATTTTAGTGGTATTTCATTGGATGCTTTATGTACTCAAAATGATATATAGACACTGAAACACAGGAGGAAAACTGTTCATTTTCCTCACTTTACATATTTGTTGTATTAAGTATCATTGTTTATTAATGCAAAACAACCTGTAGACGGAAATAAGTCAAAAGTACTGACTTTCTATTTTTTCTCCTCCTGTGAGCTGCCAGCTTTTTTCTCTCACATACCATTTCTCACCAAAGAAGAATCAGGAGTTGCTCTCAGAGCTAAAAATAAACATATTGTTCTATGAACACAGGTTCATTAGAAATGAAGTTACAGTACAGCAATATAATTCTTTCTGCTTTTGTACATCTATACTTTTCTAAGTGCACCCCCACCCAAGTCTACACTTTAACATCTCTTCAAACAAACCCACCAGAAGCTGCTTACCGTGCTTCCATTTCAATACAGCAAAGTTTCTGTAAATTCAAAATCCTTTCAAAAATTTTTATTAGTTTTATTGATTTCTGAACAAATGAACAGATACCTATTTTCCTGCAAACTTTTAAAATTTTGTTTTGTCTAATAAATACTGACACCATTCAAGTAGGTCCCTATGCACGTCCTGTCATTAAACAGGCCAAAGAACCCTCCTGAAAATATCTGCAACCAGGCTGTAACTTCTACTAAAGCCATGATATGTACTTCAAAAATGGGTATTATCTTGCTTTGAAAGTGTGAAGAGCTGGAGGAAAAAAAAAGGGTTTATATCTACATAAGTTGTACTTGTACTTAACCATCACTTAAAGCTATACATTTGAATCTTAAAGTACTAAACAAACAAAAATGTATGCAAGCGGTGAACCCTATCCCTTCTCTACCTTTCCATTCCAATATAGCAGTACGAGTCTGACTGCTGAACAAAATCACTGTTAAAAAAAAATCACTGCAACCTTTTTAGCAATACTCTCAAATGTGAGCAGTGATTTCAGGTGCCCCTTACAGGACACAGTAAATGGTCTGGGATTGCAGAAAGCAGGTGATGAGAATCTCCAGAAGCCAGCTTCTCTTACTGGCATCTCAGAGAAATGAAAAAGAAATGTATCCAAAATTATTCACATTATATATACTATTGCAAGTTCTCTTCTGATTGCCTTAGGGGGCTTAAAACAGCAGCCTGTGAAAAATAAGTGTCCATCAGGCTTGTTGTGATTTCCAGACACACTCAAAAAAAAAAAAAAGGTTATGCTTATATATAATCCTGACATGTCAAGTGTTATTTGGGTATATAAAAAGCCATTGTAAGTATCTTAATAAAAGCTATTATGTATTGCTATAGGATATGAAAAATATTAAGATAGATTAAAAATGTTAAAAAAAAAAAAACAGCTTGTGCAAGGGAGGGCCTAAGCTTCTGTGAGGAAGTGACTCCATTCTGAAAGGATCCAGTTCAAAAAGACTGTACTAGAGAAAAAAGAGGGCATGTTAATGGAGACAAACTGTACAAAAAAATTATGCCTAGATAAATCTGGTGCATGCGCTTCTTAATTAGTGTGGTATACATGAATTTTTCATGATGAAAACTTCAATTTCTTTCAAAAAAGAAAATCAGTATGAATTAAAAGCTCTCCCTAAATCTTTCTTTGAAAGACTACAAGGAGCACTAGATAAACCCTGTATCAAAGGAATTTACCCCATTTGATACAAAGTATTACAATACTGGACCTGATTCTGCCATCACTGAACTCAAATGACATTTGTTAGCATTTTAATCCACTTCAAAAACAAGTTCCTTGGTTAAAATTCTTTTTACTTTATTTCCAGAAGGAAAATTGCGTTTCTGGATAAAGCCCTGCAATATGTAATGTATGCAGATGAACAGACCTATACATAAAATACACTCATTAATGTACTTATTAAATGTATTCATTAATAACATTCCACCTCCCGCAGCCTCTTGGAAATATCATAGCAAGAAAACATGTATATCTTGAACCAAAGTGCAAAGAGAGAAAAAAAAAATCCAGCAGAAAACCTCCAAATCTGTAACAGCAATTTTCTTCTGATTCTGAAAGTATTTAAGAATCTCAGGGAAACTAAAGGTTTTTCCAATAACGGTAGCTACAAAGAGCAATGAGCAGACACACACAAACCAAGAGAGATAATAAATTTGGGTCTATCCTAAAACTGCATGAAGTCATCTTACAAGAAATGAACTATAACCCATACCATAAAGATGTGTTTACATTTTTAGACTCCAAATCACAGCAGGTTCCCATGCTCACACATGAATCAGCCTCATCTACAAAAAAAAATAGCAACACGTGAAGCACCTTGTCTTCACATATGCTCTCTTCTTAAATGAAGCCACTTGGTTGCTTAACATGACTCCTCATTGTCTCAGTGTCTTGAACAGAAAAGTGACCTTTTATACCTCAGCGGCTGGGTTTCTAATGTAAAATACAGTACTATGGAAATTATCAAAATGAAATCTAAACAGGAGCTACCCATTCTCCTTGCTAAAAGTTATGGTCTCATTTTAAAAGCAATTAATTCAAATAAAATCCCATCAGAAAAAAAATGCAAATTTTTATTTCATTTATGGTTTTACCTAATTAAGAAGGTGTCCCATGGATGTACTGAAACCTGGATTTGTATGTACGCTCCCTAGATGCCCACCCCTCTTCCCTCCGGTTTGCTACGCACTCTCAGCTCTCTCACCATCTCACCAGTGCCTCCAATCCCTTCTCATACCCCCCACCCTCCCCATCCTTCCAAAGGTCCTGCAGCACCTCCAGCTTCAACCCCAACAACCAACCAAGCAAGACGCAGCATTTCCTGCAGCTGGCTCCGCACCGTACACACAGGTATCAGCAACAGATGGGATGCTCACCACACATGCTGCAGCCTTCCCATCCGTAGGAGCACTCATTATTTCATTACATATACAGAAATATAATTGCCTTTGAGACATCTACCTGTCTATGAAATTTGGTTTAGACTGTGCAGCAGACTGAACAGGGACCCTCACAATCCAGGCTAAAAATAAAATTTAATAATACATTATACACAAGCTCATAATCAAATAGCATATATAATTCGACAACACATTCTATATTATTTGATACAAAATTGATTGTCTGCAACTGGCGTGGTGCGAGATGTCCAACTAAAAATAAGCACCCTTGCTATAAGAGGGGAAGAAAAATGTCTCCATAAGTATTCCTCTTACAGTCCACCACTACTTTGTTTCTTTTCCTTAAGGACCAGATCTACACATCATGCTATTATATGAGAATCTCCTTTATCTCGGAAGAGGAAGGTTTCTGCCTTTCACGGTTGCAACACAAAATCTGCAAACATCATCCTGAATGCATCCTAAGGGATGCTCAGAAACCCAACAGAAAATTGAAAGCACCTCAACATATCTTACTGCTTTAAATAATACAACATGGTGGGGCTGGGGGAGGGTGGATTGCCAAATGTTTTTCCATTAAAATAGCCAGCACCAAACCAAAACACCGGACTTTCACAATGGGAACCCTCAAGCATCAAGGCCCCTTGGCAAGGACCAAGGCTTTGAAGCCCCACAGAGCCGGGTGAGCACGGATGGTTTGAAGTAACATCCACTTCTTCATCTGTCCCTCCGGGTGAAGTACAACAGAGAAACCACCCAAGAAACCGGGGTACCGCAGGGAGGCAGCAGCAAGCACCCCGTCCTGGGACACCGGCCGCACCGGCATGGCGGAGCACCCCGAGCTGCCGCCTGCCCGCTCCGCAGCCACCTCGCTACCGGGACCGCACCGATCCTGCTGCCAACCCAGACCAGGAGCTCCGTGTGCGAGCGAAGCCGAGGTTTTCTCGCTGCCAGCCCCGACTGGCACTCCCGGAGCGCCCGTGTGTATGACCTGCCCTGCAGCAGCTCTCCCCAGCAGCCTCGCAAAATCGCTTTTCCTTTCTCCTCACAGCAGTTAAGCGGCACACAGAAAATTGAATCATAAGAGTAGACAAATAATACATCACAGATCGTAGTGCTAGGAAATTTTCCTGTCTTTTGAAAGAAACTTACTGCTGAAGCCTTAATTTGTGGGAATTGAAAGCCTCATAACAATTTATGTTGGATTAGGGTTCCTGCCCAGCTAAATGCCAGTGCTGACAGTTCTAGATGAGTTCCCACCTTATGAACTACTATCAGCCACATGCTTACAGGCAACATGCCAGAGCACGCTGCACTTTATCTGCCTTCCCTCACTGCAGATTACGCTCCTCTGGGGATGCAAAATCTCACAATTCAACTGCATCAGCTGAGAACTACGCTAAAACTTCCAAGCGCCTCCAGCAGCTGATGGGCATCTCCACACCTCTCAAAGCCTACGAGCACTCCAGTTTGTTCAGATTGTGAGTGATGTGCATAGAAAATAATTAGGAATTCTTTCCGTGGTTACTCTTGATGTGGATGGCTATGTCACTGGCCATCTTCCCACCACCTACCCCAACCAGTTGTTGGAAGGGTGCTGGCTCACGTCAGCTGGAGGAGGTATCCTTCAGTCTCATCCGTCCCCCCAACTTGGTAGAAAGAGATGTTCCACCTTATGAGAGGCCATAGCATGGTGTGAGATGCAATTCTCTGTGAAGAAGCAGGCCCCCCCACTCCCCGAGCAGTAAGACATCCCTTGCTGCATGGATTCATCCAGCATCCATCCTGCTGGATCGTCACTCCATCTGCAGCCTCAGGCAGGGGAAGAAGCGTCAGGTTGATGCTAGCGAAGGTTACGTGTTTAATGGCCAAACTGGAAACACGTCACAAAGGAAAAATATGAAAGCGTACCTGAAATTTTAGTCCATCTTTAGCTGCCGATTCCTTTCAGAGCATCTCCAAGCTATCAGCTGCAAAGATGAATTCAGCAGTGCTCCTGCCCTGTGGTGTTACGTTACCAGAATGACCCCTTCCCACCACCGTCTTGTCACGCACCGCATCTGAGCTGGACACCAGGACGTCGGATAGTGTCAGGGGCTGGGCAGCTAGCGCTCTTTCCTGGGGACGGAGCCGCTCAGAACAGTTTTGGCTTTTATCTCCTCTCAAAGAAAGGCTTTCTTAGTCCTCACCTGAGCCTGCTGCCGAGACAGCTGCACCGATTAGTAATTCCTCCTCTCCCCAGTCCTCTGAGCTGGATTACATGAATGCAAATGTAATACAAGGAACATCCTCTTCTAATGTACTCTTGCAAATATAGGTATCTCTCCTTTCCCTTATAGCCTTCTCAATTTCCATTTTATTTTTAATTTACATACTCTTTCCAGCCTAGCTGGTTTTAGCCCATTTACCACACTATAAAAGATTTATAAAGTTTAGCAGCAATCATGTATCATCTTCAACATACATATGTTTTACTAGACTCACAGCATATAGCTTGTTTTAGCTACTCAAAAACATTATTTGCTATATAACAACATAGATGATTCACTTGATATCAGCGTTTCTGGCAATGTATTTTCTGCACTGAGAGCAAGGAACCACAAGACAAATCTGAAGCAAGATTCAGAAGCTTTTGGCGATTATTTGCTGCTTCACACTGTTGCGGAAGTCCTGATTTATTCCATGTCCAATCTCTGTGACATGTCTCAGATATTCTGTCTGAGAAAGCCCTGATGGGCAGCGTCCTGAACCCATCCTCAATAGTCCTCACACCGTGTCCTCCTTTCTGTAACTAAACAATACAGAGCATCCAAGTGGACACGGCCAAACTATGACCTAAGCTTGCCAACAATATCAGTTAGCCCTTGAGGTGACTCAGGCTGCTCCTGGGATGGACGCAAGTCCACTCCGAATATCAGCATTGCTGGGAAACAAATTCATTTGTCTAGGTTGTGCTACATCCTGAAACCTTAACATCTTTCATTTCAAGCTATCAGAGTCGTGGAGAGCTTATGAAACATCAAGGGGCATCACCTGTGCTATTGCAATCCACATGTGTTATCACCTATTACTCCACAGCATGAGGCAACAATCTCCTGTGACCTTGAAGTTACCTCTCTCTCATGAGAGACATACAGCATCATTTTCATAAAGTGGCAGCAACTTCTGGAGCCCCAAATCATATTGATTTTCTCATTGTTTTGCCCTGTCTGTCTCTTTATACATCTGTAATCCCCAATGACTCCAACATCAGTATCAGACAGCATAAGCATTTGTCTTTCAGTTTTCTGTTGAGCAGAACGCCAGCAGCTGACAACCCCTGCTTCACTGGCACCACTCTGCAATTTAACATCACTGATCAGAATCTGAAGCCTTCTCAGTTGGCATTCTTTATGTTGACACTTTTTTATTCTTTTTATTGGATTAAAAAGAATGGTGACTACCAATGACATGTCCAAGCTTACACTTCTCTGCAAAGCCCTTAAGCTCATCTCTAAAACTGGGCCTTGCTGCTAGATGTTACTGTGTTGGCTACACAACCCACAGATCAGATGCTTTTTTTATTTTCCAGACAATCCCCTGTTTAGCTACAGTATAACCAAACCGAGCTGTCTCAGGGAAAGGAGTGGAATAGTACAGAACAAGTACAAGGCTCTCCCAGCCTTTTCATGACTAGTTTGCTCAAGGGTACCAGTATCTCCAGTATCATTAACAGGGCTCTTGGCATCACCTGACCTGTATTTCTCACATCTGCAAAAGCACTGACAGCCTCTGCAGTGTCACTGAGCATCTGAGGCAGTATAAAATCTTTAAGCCTTTTACTTTTTCCATTCTGGGCCCTTTAATGACAATCCTGCCACGTACTATATATATACTGATAACAAGAACTTGGTACCTCTATGCTCTCCTATTTTTGGCAGAGTCTCTTTCTGAGCTACGGCTCTACCAGTCACCATTCCTTTCTCTGTCATGGCTCATACGTACTTTCTCCAAACTTTCTAAACTAAAAAATAAAACCCTATATTTAATACAGACTCAAGAACCGGCTGCTTGCACAGACATGGACAGGAGCAGTTTGCATACCAGAGCTTGGGAATCTCCTTTTGAGGAGACTCCATCTGCAGCACCTAACTCATTTAGAGCTCTAAAACAGCCTTTGCTTTTGCAGGAATGCAGGAAAGTATTTGTAACAGACAGCCTGAAATTCAGCCTGACGGGCTTACTGCCAGTTTTTGCAAAACATGGGCATAACACACCACTTGTGGCCATGGTACAGTTTTAGGTATACACCATCTCTGACTTACTCGGTATTATGTGGCTCTGTAACACCCAGTCGCTCAGCCCAATCACACACAGCATCCCCATGCCAGGAAGGAGGAGGAGGAGGGCCTGGAGGAAGGACATACTTTTCTCCCCTCTTACTCAGCCCACAGCCCAAAACTTTTCCTTCAGCAAAGTCAATTTATTTTACATGGGTTTGACAGCAGCAGCCTGCAGGCAAGGAATCCAGAATCCACCATGCTCAGATATGTGTTTCAGCGCACAGCCAACACACGGATCCACCCATCGTCTGGTCTTCCCATACTTACCACCAGTGCCAAGACACTGCTCAACGATTTCAAAGAGTTCACGTAAAAATTCATCAAGCAGAAGCATAGATATCTGTGTTTGTGCTGTCGGTAAAAGATAAGCTGAATGATTTCTGATGACCACCTCTTCAGCAATGGCTATTTAACATTCAACTTTTGATTGTTATTTCCGTCCATTATTTACCATAACCTGAACAGTTTTGCCAATGGTTAGAAAAGAGGAGCCACATTATTTAAATCGATGTACAGCATTGTAACAACCACATTACAAGGTGGTATGTTGTAATGTACAGATTTGGTAGAAGAAAACAAATTCAAGCTTAGAAACTATTTTGTATTAAGACAGCATTAAGCATCAGACTCGAGGAGCAGAGACTGCTAAGTACACAGATGAGCAATCATTTCCAACAGGAGAATAAACTGGCCAGTGTACAACCAGAAGGATAGGGCAAAAGCATATTTAAAAAAAAGACAAATCCTTTTCTTTTTTTGTTCTCATTTGATAGCTCTCTTTTACTATTCCTCAAAATCCCATTCCTGAAGGTTTAAATTCTGCCGCACAGCTTCTTTTCAGTCTCAGTATATCTGTTACAGCTTATTCATTATCTCCTACTCTCTTTCTTCCTAATTTCTTTGTAAAAATATTAGCAGATTTTCCAGGAAGAGGAATAACTGTCAGAACTGGAGTGTAAACCGACACATTCCCACCTATTAGAATTAAACTATGTTTGACCCTCATGTGATGGGGTTGATGTGGTTAAAATTAATGAGTCAATTATTTCTAGACGAGGTACAAGGCACCCAATTGTTTCACTATTTCAGTACTAACCACCATACTCCTCCTGCAGTGTTTGATACCCATAAAATAACTGTGAACAGTTTTTCAGTAAGACATCATGAGTACCAAAAATTATGAAAAAATCACTGAGATGAAAAGGAAATGGGGTAAGCGTGCAGTTAGAGCAATCCTCCAAAGCTATTGGCCTTAAAGCTTTTCACCTGACAAATTTAAGTTCCCACAAGATATTGTACAATACAGCACAATTAATTGCTTGCCATTCAGCTGACCCCCCACGGGGCCTGAGCTTACAGCTCCAAACACCATCATGTTAAGGCACCGACAGTCCCCAAAAGCCCTGATAGGGAAGAGAAAATCTATATACATACACAGACTTTCACACAATGAACTCTTCCAAGTTCTGTAGGTCTCTATTTCAACAGGCTTCTCATAGCGCAGCACAGCATTTCTTAATATTTAATACAGACATCGCTATTTTAGAGCGGGTGCAGCCTCACAGAAGTGCACAGTGAGAAATCAGGTGAGGCAATGGTGATGCTCTGACCCATCACTCCTGACAAATGCCTAACAACTGGTTAACAAGGTATGTATGTTCTGCAACACCTATACACAGCAGAACAAGGAATGCAAAATTACTGAGAGTCCAGCTACAGGAATTCACTCATTCCTTTTAGGTTAAACCATGTTTTAAAAGACATTTCAAAGCAGAGACAGTGCCAAGTTTCTCTGAGTAATGAGTGCCTAGGAAACTTCATGTGAAACCTTTCAATATCTCAGGGTGGAGAGAAGGTCTATACCATGTTGTAACATTGCACCAATGTGCTCCTTGGAAGTTGTTTAAGGGACAGGACTTCTGGCCTACAAAGACATCTGCAAGAATACGGAGATATGGAGGGACACATTTTTGGTATCTCCTCCTCCTGAAGACCCACAGTACAATCTCACTTTTAGAGCTGGCCCAAATTCATCCTGAAAAAAAAAATCTTTTAAGTTCTCAATATATAAGCTTATATAAGCTGGGCTTTAAACTAAGAGCTTTTAAAATATGCACTTCAATACACCAGAGGAAATCAGAAGACATTTTTAACAAAGTTCATTGTAAACCCTTTTAAATATGACCTACATTTGAACTTCCATATCTTATATGGCAAGGATTCACTTCAATTATTGTCTTAATCCAAATAAAGAAAATGGACTGGTCATAAAGACCTCCAAAACAGGTAATCAGAGCAAGCACCTTAAAATCAATTAGACCCACAAAAGCTAAACCTAAGGCTTTGCTCTGATTTGAGGAAGTTAGTTTTGCTGTTATTTTCAATTTTAACTGGAAATGTAAAACGCAAAAGCACGGCTTGCTCTAGTTCTGGTCTCCAGCAGTGGAGCTAGGTGTCCCAGCTTCACCAGACCACCACCGCTGATGGACAACAGGGGCCCAGGAGCAGGACTCCCCCACCATGGGAGCACGTGCCTCCAGAGGAATGGGTCGTCCAACCTCCCCAACCATGCCTGCTCTCACTCTCTGCTCAGCTCACTAATAAAAGCACTCGTGGGAGATGCTACACACGTACCACGAGACTCGTAGCAGAGGCGAACGATCAGCTTCCCCCAGGCTGAGCCGGGCGAGGAAGGTACAGCATCACCAGCTGCTGCTCTGGAACTCCCCCAGCGCACTTTTATTTTTATGGTAAGTGAAAAGCAGTTTGGTGCCCTACGAACCTCTGCCACATCTGCCGGAGCAGAAGTGCAATAAAAATGACAGAGTTCCTCTCGGGGAAAAGGATTCAGAGGAGCTACATGCTGCTATGGACTTTGGGGCATTATTGTGCAGGAGAAGGAATAAAACTCAAATTCAATAGACCCAACCACCCCTCACAGTCATCTCCCCTGCTTTTGGGAGGGGAGGCATCAGTTCCCAATAAACCAGCAATCAAAGCAAATGTCACCTGCTGCAACTACAAAAACTGCTGCATCAGGATCAATCCCATCAGGTGTTAACTCCCCGGTATATTAGTAACCACAAGGTGACATCTCCTATTTGAAGTTGCGCAAAGCATTTCCCAGTAATCAAATTGTGAAAGTGAATAAAAATACTTTTAAAAGTTCACGACTTTTTCTTTTTACATCAGTAGTCTTCAAAAACACTTTGATAATTTTTTTAACATTAAAAGCCAATCAGATATTACAAGAAGAAAATATTTGGGGTTTCATTATCAAATTTCCTTGATGGAAAGAGCTGGAGTTTTTAATATAAATTTATCTCTTGCTTTTAGCACTGAATTCAGATTCAGTCAAACAGAAAATAAAATGCAAGTTCCCCATTACTTCTATGAAGCCTTTAGTTAAAAGAAACCATCTTTAATATTTAACAGAATATAAAACTAGCCATGCTAGATACAAACACATCTTGCCAGTGCCTTAGCAAATGGTAGTTTCCTTCATTAAGCACAGTAATGACATATTTGCCAGGTCTGTATGCCCACCACTGACTATGTGGCAAGTTAATGAGATGCTTTGCCAAGGGTTCAGCCTGTGTCTGCAGCACTGCCTCCGCATATGAAAGGTGGCTGATGCCAATCTCGTCACCTTATCCATTTTTGCAGAAACGTCTATCAGGAAAACAGAAGGGACAACGTATTAAAACTTTCCACAGGCACCTTTAGCTATCAGGACCAAGATAGGAGACAGTACCTTATAGCCTGCAAATTTAATAACCTGTTCCGGAGCTAAGATATTTAATCAGTCAGAGAGTGATTGCATTTGGTGTGACTGGGAGACTGAAGCCTGTCTGTACAATGTTTTGTCAAGAACAAGGAAGAGTCTTTAGGAAAATTTCCTTAAATCCTAACCCCCCTGGCATAGAGTAACCAAAAATGTGTATTTATACGTACTTCTGGACCAACAGTAGAGCAGTAAGTGGAAGCAACCAGCAAAACACAGCTAGCAAAGGCAGGACGGCACCGAGTGTGCAGGGGCAGCAGCACAGCCTCAGGAGACACTGCATGATGCCGACGGGAACACAGACACCGTGCACCAAGCAGGCTCGTGGTCCTGGGCTCTAGGCAGCCACCCAGACAGCAAGCAACAACTGCAATTAAGATTCCCACATCAATGAAAACTTAAGCATATTTGCATCCATTCATACCCATTATCTGCAAAATCTACTGCTGGTGTTTAATTTACTGCCTGGTTTACAACACGGCTTAATTAGGCCCCACAGGTGACTTTTAACCTAATTTACACCAAATAAATCCTGAATCACCAGCACTGCTCAGATTTACTCCAGTGTAAACAAGGTGAGAAGCTGCACAAAATGCCTAACAAACCTTTTTGTTTCCCATGTTTCTAGTTGCCAAAATCTTCCACAAATTTCTTTCAAAAAAAGTTTTAAATCGCTTTTTCTCTACAGACTCTTGATTCACCACTTTGCAGTGCAGTCTATAACCTGCTGGTTTAACCTAGAAAAACTGCAGGTATAGGGCACTGCTGCTCTACAATCACAGAACTACTGAAAAGAGGGAAAAATTAATCCATGCTGAGTGCTACACTGCCGCCGCCGGACTGCTAATGGTTTAAAGTTGGCTTAGTTTGAAGTTTGTGTAGTTGTTTCTGCGACTGAGCGCAGGCAAACCAACGCTGTCCCCAGGGCACCTTTGACACGGCCACCACTCCTGGGGCTCAGGACAGGAGCTTCCTCTCCTCCTGGTAAGGGTTCAGTCAAAAAAAAATCAGTTCTTGCCTGATCTGAGCTCACTTTAGGAATGATTCCCAGCTGCGAGAAAGATTAGAGCCCTGGCTTCTCTCTATTTGCATTTTGCTTGGGGCAGGTAAACACTGCCACAAGGAAGGCATAGGGATCCACCACCTCCCTTCATCCCTGTTGCACTTCCCTGTAACGCACCAGCAAAGCTGCGGGTCTTCTCCGGTCCTGCTGCCAGCGACACTATCTATCGCCTGGAAAGACAAGAGACGGTGTTTGACATGTTCTTTTCCTGCACCAGAGAGAAATGTATTATCTGCCCAATAAACCTGGTTATCTATCGAACAGACAAGCCGGAGTCCTGCGAGCCTCCTCAAAATCAGGTTGGTTACGTACTGGCAATCATATTACACAACACTGCCCGATTTATCTTTTTATTCAAAACCACTCTTTACAGAAGACAAATGAAAAGCTCAAACAACAGAATCCCTCATTGCTTCCAGCATTCTTCATCACTAGCAAAACTTGTTTTAGCAACAGTGGAAGACAAATGACATTCTTTCAAGACTGCAGGCATAAATTATGAATATAAATGCTACAGAATACGTTACTTCGCACTGCCCCTTCTTGCATGTGGTCAGGGAAGCAAAAATATGTGCATACAGGGAGACAAACACACATTTTAAGTCTTACCCTCAGCAACTAACACCTGGCATACATATATATAATTTTTTTCTTTTTTTTTTTTTTAAGACTGTGCCCAGCAAAATCTCTGCTTTCTGGTCAAATTTGCTCTCATTTCTCAACGCCTGGACAATTAAAATTAAAGCAGGGGTTTACTTTACAGCACCATAGCCCTGGAGTCCCCCATTTTTCAAAAATTTTCCTTTGTAAAGCCTGAAACACACGGCGCTCTGAGGCTTTTTCCCATTATCATTTTTCAAAGCTTGCCTATGGGTTTGGTTTGGGGGGGTTTGTTTGTCTCTAATTTCTATGCTAAAGTGCTGAGAGGTACAATAAGAATAAGTGCACGCTGTTAATATTGCGACTTCTCTGTGGCTTTATTTGAAAAACACTAGAAAGGCTAAAATGAGTAAAGACTGTAGTTTTCCTCTTCATTAAACTTCTCATCCACGCATAAACACCTAATTCTCCACTGAGCTTCCCAGAGTATTAGTCATTTGAGAAAGAAATCCAGACAGCATCTTACTTACATTTTGTTTTATAAAAACACAGTTACGTTTCTGCAGCAGGACAGCAGCGATAGGAGCTGCTGTCACCCTGCTTGGAAAGGAAGGTTATTTGGCTGCAAACTAGGCGGGAAGGTGTTCCAGCAGAGAAGCAAGACAACGGACAACCTTCTCCCAAGCAATCCAACTATCACCCTTGCACCCATGCCAGGAAAAAACAGCAGGACAAGGAACTAAGTGAACAGACCCTCATCAGGACGGCCTACACAACCCCTTTGTAGGGCAGCTTCTGAACACCGACTGCCACAGGAGAAGTCGGAGGAGGCACAAAAACACTCCAGTGAGTACAAGGACGTGTCGCTGAGTCAAAGCACCGGGGCACAAAAGTACACAGCACTGAGGTTCTCCAGATATAATCCATGAACCCACCCTGTGAGGCATCCTACTGCAGGAGGGGCTGGCTCCAAACTTCAGAGAAATTGTTTTAAGAATGCCACTGCTGAAGTATAAGCGGTTCTGGGTTTTTTGGGTTTATTTAAACTTCCAAATTGGTAATTTTGGTTCCCACAGACCTGCTGTCAAATTTTCCTCTCTTTTACAGATGAACAGCAAAATCACAGAAGTTACACCTGTTGTTTTAAAGCTTACTTTGGAACCCACACACTACTTCAACTTTGACAACCATGGTAAGTGCAACTACCTGTATTTAAGGTGTAGCCCTGGATTTAACATTGTATTTAGCAAAACATAACAATAGCTTTGCATTAGCTGGCTGCACAAAGTAATGAACACATGGTTATGGAAAAAACAATGCACTGAATGATGATGCATTGAAACCTGAAAAAGTAGTACTTCCAATAAAATCTTCTTTCTTAAAATCTTTCTATCAGTTGCACTGCTTATACAATCACGGAGCCTTTTTTCCTATTTAAATATTAAAAATCATATTTAAAAGTTAAAGCATTAGGTATAGATTTTGATTGCTTTGGTCTAATGTCAGCAACAAATGCCCTGTTAAGCGTCTTCAGCCTAAGGAAACGCTCACCCATTTGACTTTTACCATGCCATTTGTACAGAAAATAAAAACTAGCATAGAAACAACTCTACAAAAATATACTCTAAAAAATATTACATCTGAGAATTTTGGATTTTATGCCACAGCTGGAGTACAGCAACGTTTTGAATGGAAGCGACAGTCAGTGCCTTTACCTAGATATTCTGCTCATGGATCCCAGCCTTGTGGCTACTCAGATAAAAGGATTCCTGCGATTATGTTAAGCGTGGACCATCATTTAAGATAAACCAATAAAAGCCAATTAAAGCCACAACATATCACACGTGGTTTATATACAACATTTCTTTGATAGCTAAACACAAATGCAAGCTGTTAGTTTTAGCAATTAGCAGTTTTCATGCTTTGTTAAGATAATGGCACTAGTCCAGAGAGAGAAAGGTAATTCACGGAGAAAGATCCCACCAAGGCCATTAGCAATCCAGCTAACAAACTGCAGCTCTCCTGCAAAACCTATCACAACAGTGCACAATCCAGGGATACTGTTTTATGTAAAATTTAAGTATCAGCCAGCATGTTTGAAAGGATGAGGCCATCTCCACTATCTCACACCATCTCCAGCTTCTGGGAACTACCTCAACTACAACTACTCAAGCTTTATTACAGCTTATGGTATTACCCCAGTATCTTGCTAAAATCATACCTCCGTAACTCCGAGTTGTCCATTTATCTGAATTTAATAATTTCAGTGCAGGTTCTGTCACCTAAGTTTTGCCGTAGTTTTAGACCAAAAGCTAAAAGCAATGAAATTCCAACAGTCTCAGACTTGCACTCGGATCTATATTTAAATCATTGGTGATCAACTTCTGCCCTCTCCTGAGGATCAGTCATTAACCTTCTCCCCAACAGTTCAACATTCACTCAAGCACAGCTACCATATAAGATGTTAACAGTCATGGTAGCTTTGCGTTAAAGGTTAATCACTTCAATTCCTTTTTTTAAAGGAGAGATAAAGATCTATTGGACTTTTCATTGCACCTCTCTCAAAACAGAGGCGAGATTGCTGAGAAAAATCTTCAGTTAATCACCTGGAAGAATGAAAAAGCAGGGAATTTTGCATTATTAATGAAAATCTAAGCAATTAGATAAGTAATAACCTCCTTCCATTGCATAATACAGTTCAAGTTGCTTATAAGGCCTCTTGATGGACCACATTTCAAGCCAATTTAAAGCAGCTTTCCCAGTTATGAATAGTCTTGTCTTATGCACTTGGGAGTTGCAGGGTTCATCCATGACTGTCATTAAAACTGAACTGGAGTGGTTTATTTCATCCTGCAACTTTTTAATGTTCTGCCTGATTATGAAAGTTATCTTTCTCACATATATTTTACATCAAAAACATGAGAGATACACACCTCACCGCAGCTCCATATTCAAAATACTCAGCTGAATGCCAGAATATTAAACCAAGTCCCAGATCTGAATGAAGCCAAGAAGAGTTGATCTGAAGGCAGGCATCCCTCATGCTAAGTAAACCTCCACCCACATCCTGCCAACTACAGACTCTCTGGTGAATTACCAGAAATTCCACTGTGAACATGAAAAAATTACTGAAGAATTTCAGTCAAGCCTAGAATATTTCATTAAGCCGCCTCAGTTGCAACTGGAGTTTTCTGTTTAAAAAAATATTTTGCATAAGGATGTTAGAAAAAGTTTTAGACATTCAAACAATGGAATCTGTCCCTATGGATGTCCATATGCAATTCAGAAAACTGCAGGAAGGATACACAGGCCATCTGTTATAAAGTCAGAGGAAGAACTGCAATTCACTCTGCAATACAAATTATCTTCACAAAGCAACAGATCCCTCAACACAGTATAATGAAAATAAATATGAATTTTGGGTAACCTTTCCCACTTAGTAGACTTCAGTTTCTCATACTTGGACTGAGCATAACAAGTTTCAATTCAATGTCTTAACTGAGGCGCTTCCCTTTCTATCCTGCATACAACAGTCTTCACTGACTACTTTTGGGTCTGTGCTGCCCCATACAGCCTTGTTCGTTGTATGTGCCATAATTTCGATACTTTCAAATATAAAAACAATTATGACATACACACACTGATAATATTCAGAGAAAGGAAATACCTGATGCCTGGTAAAAAAAAAAAATAAAGGAAGAAAGAAAGAAAGAACGAAGACACTGTAAATCCAGTACATGAAGTGCACTCAAACTCACTGGGCTTTAAGAAACAGCTTTTTATGTAGTTCTCATTGACACTCTTTGCTCAGAAATGACGAACAAACAGAATAATAAAACTATTAAATGTCAGGATGTGGTGTACTGGCTGAATTTATAGTATGCTAGCATATTTGCACAGCATAATGTCCATTTTTAGTAAGTCTTGCTACTTTTTACACTAATTCATACCTATTAAAAGGTGCAGCTTTATTACATCCCAATGAAATCAGGAATTCTTTTTACATTTCATTAATTCAATCACAAAATTTATTACAACAGTAATAAACAACAGCTCCACTTGGAAAAAAACATAGCTAATATATTCAAGGAACATAACAAAGGAGGAACTACCTGCATCTCTGAGCTCAGCCCCACACAGCCACAGAAAGGTGTGACAGAAGTTTAATCTACAAGTCTTAATTTACAAGATACCTACTCTGCATGTCTCCTCATACACTACCATCAACTTCACACATCCAGTAACAAACCAAGTCTATAGTAAAAGACAGTAGTCAGGACTGTAGTATGGAACAGAAATACAGAAGAACAGATCATGGGCATCACCACCTGTTAGGACAAACACCCAGATGATCTGGGAATACACATGATCCCATGTGCTACAGAAGAAAGCCAAAAATCTCAACTTCCTTTGAGCAGGATGAACGTGCCTTCCATTCCTTAAACTTCATAATCTGATTAACCCAAGCATAAGGACACCAGCACATGTCTAGTGTGACCTAGCTTTAATACACTGTTGACAACAAAAAAACCCATAAAAATCCATAGGCTCGAGTTATATACCGGAGAGTGAAACTCCCTTGGATATAACAGCAGAGACAGAGACTTCAGATACGTCATCCCTCAGACAGAGATGCTGTTCCAGGACTTTTCTCATTTATGGTTTAAAACCTCTCTCAATTTTCAGGCTAAAATAATTTTGGACAAATGTGTGCTCAGGTCATCTGATGCCAAATTATCATTCATCTTGAGATCTGAGGCTGATCTTCCCTTCTCCTTGTCATCTATTTATGGAAGGGTAGGAGAGAGAGGATGGAAAAGAGAGAATGAGCAAATGGAGCAGAGCCATCACGTCACCTCTCACGATGACTGGAATAACACATTGCACATGGGAGTTCCCAACATGCACATTTATCAAAGCATCTTAGAAGCAACTACTGAGGCTCATAATAAAATTTTTGTCCCCATGTTAGGGACAGGTGTCTGTTAATGAGACACAGAATTTAAGCTTGAGAATACAACCCCAAACCCCGGGGTGTTGGACCAACTGCTAATGCAACACTGCCTCATATCACACATACATTTTTCTTTTTCTGAAGCCTTATAGACCAATGACTATTTCACAGGGTACTCCAATATTTCCACATCTAGAACTCTGCCTTCACATCCTTTATACTGCAGTTACCCATTCCTAAACTAAATATATGTAGTGTACAAAACAGACAACAAAAGGCCAGATCTAAGTTCTTGCCAAATCAACCACCCTGTGAACATGAGTGTAAGTATCACCTGCTACTTCCCTTTTGTCTTTACATTTTCTCCTCAACGTACAAGGACTATTTCATGCATTGTGAGACAGCATCTTCACTCTTTGTTAGTAAACATCTGCTTCAAAATAGTATGTAAAATTGACAAAAATTCTATCAACCTGAACCATTTCAATCTGCTTCGTTTTAATGCCAATTTTAATACAGACTTCTTGCACAGCAGAAAGAGTGTTTCCTGCTTTCCCCCATGTAACTTACAGCCTTTCCAAACTTCCTGGACTCCTTCTTCAGAAAGCTGAAAGTCAGAAATAGTTCATCCGTGCACTTACATATAAAATGGCTCAGAAGAGCCCTGCTGTAGCCACATGGTTAACAAGGGCCACTACTCAGGACCAGCAGTGGTGGGAACCCACCAAAGGTTTTTTATTTAAGCCACTTCCTTCCAATTCATTTAGCAACAGGTCGCTTAACTGCCCCAGAAATGGTCTTTAAGTGCAAATGCAGGATTTTATCTCTTCTCCACTACTCAGCTGCAGTACAGCTGGCCAATTAAATATTTAATAAAGTCCTCAATATTTAATTAGGGACAAATAGCATTCTTTAGCACTTTCCTTGAATTTGAAAACCACCTCTCCCATTGTACATATATATAAACATTTAATATGATAAAGATGTATTTAAAGTTATCAGAAGCTTGTTGATAACAATATTACAATGAATTAATGCCTTGTCAGTGACTGCTGTACATTACAGTCTTATTACTACATCTAAGAAATGGATTAAAATAATAATGTTGCTGGCCTTAATCAAGTAATAAGAAAAATACACTTGACTATTCCTGAAAATAAGGAAAAATTTTGAAACAAAATGTTAAAGATGTAACTTCATCTGTCATAGCACATTTATAGTGAAAGGTATCATTTTAAATACTTTAAATACTTATTTAATAACTGATCTTTCATATTAACTTGGTCATGTTGTGGCCAGTAATAACTATGCTGAGTTTCCTACTGATTTTGATGACAGTGTCCACCAATGACAGTATTCTAGAAAACAGGACTCTACCATTCTGCAAGCATGTTGTGTCTGCACGGCAAGGTTTTGGTAGCGGGAAAGGGGGGGGCTACAGGGGTGGCTCCTGTGAGAAGGTGCCAGAAGCTTCCCCGGTGTCCGACAGAGCCAATGCCAGCCGGCTCTGGGGTAATGCCTCTGGGAGAACAGATTTAAGAAGGGGGAAAAAACCTGCACAACAGCAACTGGAGCCGGAGACAGGAGTGAGAACATGTGAGAGAACCAGCCCTGCAGACCCCCAGGTCAGTGCAGAAGGAGGGGGAGGAGGTGCTCCAGGCGCCGGAGCAGAGATTCCCCTGCAGCCCGTGGGGAAGACCCTGGTGAGGCAGGCTGTCCCCCTGCAGCCCAGGGAGGTCCACGGGGGAGCAGATCTCCACCTGCAGCCCGAGAGGACCCCACGCCAGAGCAGGGGGATGCCTGAAGGAGGCTGGGACCCTGTGGGAAGCCCGTGCTGGAGCTGGCTCCTGGCAGGACCTGCAGACCCATGGAGAGAGGAGCCCACACTAGAGCAGGTTTTCTGGCAGGACTTGTGACCCCATGGGGGACCCACATTGGAGCAGTGTGCTCCTGAAGGACTGCAGCCCAGGGAAGGGACCCACGCTGGAGCAGTTTGTGAATAACTGCAGCCTGTGGGAAGGACCTACACCAGAGAAGTTGGTGGAGGACTGTCTCCCGTGGGAGGGACCCCATGCTGGAGCAGGGGAAGAGCGTGAGGAGTCCTCCCCCTGAGGAGGAAGGAGCGGCAGAGACAACGTGTGATGAACTGACCCCAATCCCCATTCCCCATCGCCCTGCGCCGCTGGCAGGGGTAGGAAGAAAATTCGGGAGTGCAGCTGTGCCCGGGAACAAGGGAGGGGTGGAGGGAAGGTGGTTTAGGATTTGGTTTTATTTATCATTACCCTACTCTGGTTTGATTGGCAATAAATTAAGTTAATTTTCCCCAAGTCGAGTCTGTTTTGCCCACGACAGTAATTGGTGAGTGATCTCTCCCTTTCTACTGAATTTAATAAGCTGTAATAATCAACGTATCACTGAATTTCATCACAGTCACTTTCCACTTGCATTCCTACATAGCCAGTACTACAACAGGTGACAAATTCCACCATAACAATGGTAGCCTCCACCATACAAAGCTTTCACGTCACAGATTGAAGCTGTTAGTGTCAGCGTTCTTTGCTACTGAGCACAGAACTTCCAAAAATTTTGATTATGCAACTAACACAAGCAGTCAGGAATACACCATATTTGCGCTCAGAATTAGAGGATGCAGGAGCCATTTCAGGGCTGTTCCACCACCCTGAAACACACTTCTGAGGATGAGTACCTGAACCTTCACTGTCTTCCATAAAGCAAAATTCAAAAGTTTCTAGAGGTATCATTTTTTTAATTCTAAAACAATAATCCCTAATAACATAACTAATAACATTATCTAGTACTAACTGCAAATAAGTTATCTCTTTTTCCCCACATATATTTTAATAATTTACGTAGCCCTAAATGAAAAAAGATGACACAGACGCTTACAACTTGAAGAACTCCTGGGTCTTTTAGTTTAAAGGCAAAAACTCCCAAACCACTCCATTTTTGCTGTTCCTGCGTGTTCATGTGACATTTCCAGTTTTGGTACTTTACCAACCATGCTGAGAGGCTCTGGTCTGCAACTAGAATGAATGACAGCCAGGACAGAACTGCAACCTGAACTACCAGTAACTGCCAAGAACTTTGCAGACATCTTTTCAGCTCAAAGATCAATTATCTTCTCTGAATTCAACCTTCACAACATCAAAGAAGACATTAATTTTAACATGAAAGATATGTCAAATAACATTAGTGAATCCATCATCATCATCGAGTAATGTATTATCCTCATTCAATGTCAGGCTGTTTTGAGGTAAGGATCCCTGTTGGAGGTTATTGGGATAGAGCTGTGACAGACTAATAAGGGATTTGATTAAGAAACACTTGAAGGTAACCCTAGGTCCTTGCCAGCAGCTCTTGTGGTTGCTTCTCCTCATTAGAAACCCTTGGAGAGCCAAGGAAGAGCAGGTATGACAGCAGCACCTTGTGGCCAGAAGAAACCACACCAGTAGCAGCTTCCCTCCAAAGCCCCAGGAGAGGGATGTGCCCCCACATGCATCTCCTGCAAGTCTCCAGCACGGTGGTCACCTAAGACACTACCGCCAGTATTGAGCCCCAACTCCCTTATGCTCAACTGCTCTTCTTGGCTATGCTATCTGTGTTTTTCTTTTTTTTTTTTTTCCCTGCTACTTACTGCATTATTTCAAACAAGAAGAATCTTGAAATAATTGTCTGTAAAAACAAACGGCTTAAATCTGACCAAGTGACACGATGCGCACTACAGTAAATGAAAATGCATCAACCATACTGTTGTCATTGGGCACGAGGTGATGGGACATGGGACAAGACTTCCTAACTCAAAGCAGTTGGTTCATCTGACCTCTGTTACTGTTTCATAAACAAAGCAGTATTTGGTTTGTTTGTTCTCAGGATGGTTGGGGATTTTTTTGGTGGGGGTGTTGTTTTTTCAGTTTGGGGGGATTGGTTGGTTGGTTTTTGGGGTTTTGTTTGATTTTGTTTACACATATGAACTAGAAAACTTACTTATAATTATAGTTTAATGGCTTTGAATAGAAATAAGAAATTACTGCCTTATAAGCCAACATATTGTTTATACCGGTATTTGATTAACCTTTTCTTCCCCTTTCTCCCCTTAACATGCTGAGACTACAGAAAGAAAAACATTGATTTTAATAAGTGTTAACATTTACACAGAGATTTCTGGCTTCTGCCTATGACCACCTGCCTTACTGGATTTCAAGCCCAATTTTCTACGCTGCTGAGCAGCTCTCATTTTCTTCTAGATCATCAAAGAACATTATTTAATCTCCAAGGTCCTGTCATACAACCACTGCTTCTTCTATTAAAGAAGGCAAGGCCAAACAAATATTCCCAACACTTGTTCGAGAGGTTTCCAATAATCCTCAGCTCCCCAAGGGACCCATTCTAGGGGTAGCTCACTAAAACATTCATCTCCCACACCAACAAATCTCCCACAGAAGATGCTCCAATTCTCAAGTTCAAAGTCATGTGGGCCTTTAAATTCTGTTTACTACCTCAAAAGGTTCTTCTAAACAATTTTATACCTGCTTCAAGATCTTTTAAGAATCCAGATGGCATTTAGCCTATTCTGGAGATTTACAGCAATTTTCCACTTGGTTTTAAACAGACTAACATTATCCATACCTACAACATAGCATTGTATGTGCCATTGCTTCTGCAGAGCTGAAATTTCTTTCCTGTAAATACATTATACATTATTTAATAGTATATATTGATATCAAAGTACCTATATATAGTATCCTTATAAATAAATTATTAACTCGCTCCTTTACAAGTGCTGGCTTCAGTTCATTCTCATCTTACAGCTGCTGCTGCTCCAGCATTGCCGTGGTCAAACTCTAAATTGTACCAAGAAGCAACCAGAAAGGAGAAGGCAGAGTGGAAACATCAGTAGACACATGCTTGAGTCAGTCAACCAACTCCTGTACAGATACCAGTAAGTCTCTGTAAAAGAATAAGAATGTACAAGATCAGACCTTAATTTTTTGCATCCAAAACAACAGTAAAGCAGGGCAAATAACAAACTAAATACAGTAACAATTTTTATCTGTTAAACAGAATATTCAAATTCAGTCATATATAATGCTATCACAACTCATTTGGTTTAGTTTCTTCAAATATTCAAGTTTTAATGGAAAAATTACTCAGAAATTCTGGCATATATACAAGCATATATTTAGAGAAAGCAAAGAGGCATAGAAACAACCTTTTTGGATTAACCATCTACGAGAGCTGAGGATGTGGCTGCATGTGCCATGTCAGTTCAGTTCAAAGAGCAAAGGTCCTTCAGGGAGCGCTGATTCATCAAGTCAGCCGCTTGTGACACCAGCAGCAAACCCAACACAGAACACTAACAATTACTTTTCAGCAAATACAGAATATTGAGACATAAAAGAGCTAAATAAGTTAGAGACACTCTGTTGAACACTACGCACAGAGGGCAGTCTCCCTTGCAGGATCCTGATCTGTTCGCTACCCAGAGCATCCCTCACCACACTGGAATTGCTCCAAGTATATTTCGCGGATCAGACAGAGTATTTCTTTTTTTTTTCTAATCAGAAAAACAGAAATAACTCCTTGTTGTTTCAAGAGAACAGAATTTCAGAGTCATTCTGATAAGCAAAGAAATATGGCATACTGTCAGAAAATGTTATTTTTTTGATTTCCTTACTTGCCCACACTATAATGTTGGCTGTATTTTTGAAAATGGAACTACTACTGCAAAAAAACCTTTCAAGGCTAGTCAGATGAAACACCTTTCTAATGTAAAAACATTTCCCTCATAGCAACAATAACTTCAGACCAACCTAACAGGGGCAATTTCAAAGTAAGCAGGAGAATACCACAGCTAAAGACCCACCGACAGCAAGAGGGAAAAAAGAGGATAAAAGTCCATTCCCACTTTCCTTTGATTTGCTATCAGTTAGCCTTGTAGTTTCATCTGCCTCAGGAAAACAGATTTAATTTATTACCTATAAAGCATACTTAATTTTGAAACAATTATAAAAGCCTAAACTTCGTTCCATTTTAAAAGGTGGATGTTTTTCAGGGGGTTTTTCTGTTTTTACTAATAAGCTGTAATGTTTTACATCTTCACACTAGCAGTGCTTTCTCATTCACTGATATTATTGAAAGGTTCCACAACATATATACAAGCTAACTTTGAAACCCAGAGAGGCACGTATATACACACGGGTCTTCTCTTCCCAGGAATACCAACGTGAGAGAGCAACTCTTCTAGAGTATGAGGCATAAAAATCAAAACTGCACATCGAGGACTTAGTCACTTAATACTAACATACAGAGTTCAGTCCCATCACGATGCACTTGTTATCCACTATTCAATACCGCAAAAGATGTGAGTGTTTCCCATCTATGGGCTGTGGTGTAGACAGGACATGGCATGGGATGAAGCCTTTCCATACCTTCAAAAGAAAAATCAATATTCTATTAAACTTTTGAAGACATCTTAAAGGTCCATTTGGTCTTATTTTCAATTATTCTGCAGAGGTGTCAAAGGCCTTTGCAAACATACCATTTTTTTTTTTTTTTAAACCTCCATTAGTACGTACATCTCCATCCAAGACACACAACAGGGTGCATGATTTTCCATCTCTAATACCAGGGAAACTGAACAACTCCGAACACAGTGTCGAATACCAGGTGCTTAAAGAACTCAAGTTTAACACAGGAAAAAAAAAAGAGGAAAATAAGAGATGGAGAGAAAGACACAAGCACAACAAGTATTTCTACATTGTAAATATAAAATTATTTGCCCAAGCCCACACTGCAAACCAGTAATACCAGTCTTGGCTCCAAAACTCACAAGCTCCCAGCTACGTGCTCAATCGTTTTAGGCCACATTAACTCAGTTTTTAAACTAGAAAAGACTGCCTTCAAGTGCTGCAAAATTGAATCAATCACTGATTGACTAGTAAGAAGGTACTGATTTATAGCGTGCCTTAACTGACCTGAAGTAAGTGACAGCTCTGACTAAAAGAGAGGATCAGTGAAGCCAAAGATTAAGCTCTGTTTCAGTGGAAACAGCCTACCAAATACTTCCCACAAGCAAGTAGATGTTTTAAAAGCTCAGGCTGTGATTCTGTGAATTACTCAAGAGAGAAATAATATTAAAATCTGGATTATCAAAATAACAATATTAAAAGCTGGAAGCAGACTCTATTCAAGCTTTTTCAATTTTGCTTAAATTCTTTCAAGGTATGTTGATTTTCAGACTTTCTATTGTTACATTACTAGAGAACACGAAGGTATCTGAAATCGTTTATTTCCAGACAGTGCTTCTATACAGTGGGAAATTTATTTACACTAAATGCAAGACCACTAGCTTTTGTATTCCCCTTTAAATCAACAAGAAACCTCACACTGACTTTGGTGAGTTTCAACATTTCCCCATTTTGCATTTCCTCTTTTGGCTGCGTTCATGAAAAGAGGCAACAAGGGGGAAAAGGGCGCAGAGACTGAGAATGTAGCAGAGAAGCTGTGAGCTCAGTGAAAGGTCTTCACTTGTGGTTGTATTTCATACATATTTGTCTTACAGAAACTAAACTTTCTTACCATTATTTTTCATTAGAATAAAGATATCTAGGTATTACAGTATTCTTAGAGGTTATATGGACAGGGTCAGTCACACCAAGTCAGGTAACTGTCATTATGTCATGGTCTCAATCAAGGACCAGTAATGAGCAACACGTATTTTAAGTGCTTGTATCTAGTATCCTAGTTACAAGGCAGCATGACAAAAGATTCAGCAGAGGAAACACACAGAGTAAGTCAGCAAGTCACCAAAGAGATGGAGGAGAAGGGGTTTACCCTTCACTGAGGCAAGGAGTAATTAAGTAGTCAATTAAATATAGGAAATTATATACATTTGGATCTCCAAAGAATTAAAGCATTGCTTATTTTAATTACGATGACTGGTCACACTAACCCCTGGAGAAGAAAAATAAACTCGATTATGGTTAAAAGGTCCGCATCTTTTGTCAGACTTTTCTGAGAGACTGGCCATAAACACAAGCATATTTATGAAAATTCTCCAGTTAGCACTATGGGAAGCATCAAGAACACAAGAAGAGGGAACACTTGACCACCACCATGTCAAGAACAGCTCCAGCACATCACACAGACAAACCTTTCCAATTTAACCTTTGTAAACGCACATGTGAAGGTTTTCTCTCATTTCCATCTGTGATTTTACTATTTTGAATTTTATAGATAAGGCAAAATGCAAACAGTCATTTAACTGTTTTGAATTAAGCATGATCTCAAGTCATCTATAGAGAAACAAGCATTTCTCTTTCAGCGTGGCAAATCTATTGAGCGAGAGCAGCCATGACCTGGCAGTACATGCCCTAGCTCAGCCGCAAGTTTTCCAGGGCATGTGAAGGCTAAAAAGATCCTGCCCAGCTGGAGCTGCCAAGGTCAGGAAATTGCTCCCAACCTAAGGATCAGGATGAACAGAAAAACGTTGGTAACTAGGCAGGTTCTCTATTATACAAAACAAAATATTGGAGAGCACATTTGACTCCTGAGCATCCCCAGGGAATTTGTTACAGTGGTTTCTGGGAAAGCAAACATGATTTTTTTTTCCCCAAAACTCTTTAGACTTTTTTGTGCTTCTCTCATATTATTTTCCTACCAGAAACCCCACTTCATTAAGTGAACCAAAGCCATCATCGACCCTTATTAAAGTATCTTCACAAACTATGCTTGCTCTCACAGCATCTGTTGAGCATAATGTTAATGATTTCAGGGTGACGAAGTTTATCTTTTGCTCTTCAAGTAGGTATTTCATCATTCAAACTTTATACTATTGGACTATAGCTAAATGTTAACTGAACTCCATAGCTGTCTAATTTACTTCCTTTCCTCACTCCTTCTCTATGCAGTTTTCTCTTAGAAAAATGCAAGCTTTTACAGATTAGGCTTCCCGCTTTAAAACTGAATGCAGTGTCTCATACTCTGGGTACTGCTCAAAGGCAGATCAAGTATTCAAAACTTTGTCTTCCAGGAAAAAAAAAAGTTTAAAATTATTTTTAATTAATATTTTTGGGCCTGGATCCTTCTACAGGTCAAATATTTCACTTCTTCCACAAAGCGGTGGCAGTAACCTAGAAACTAGCAATGGTAAAATTTTCACATTTTCTGCTCCGCATCCCCTGCAGTCCAGCAGTCTATCTTAAGTCAAGGTTTCCTAACAAAAGCTTTCTGTGAGAATTAAGATATTTTGGGATGTGTACTACTTCTGCTGGTTAGGACTGGTCTTCCTTAGGAGGAAGCAATGGAAATTATTAAACTTCATATGTCTTAAACCGCCTCATACAAGCTAACTTTTCTCAGTTGCAACTTTCACCATTTTAAGCACCCCCTCCCACCCCAAATCGTATGGAAAAGGGTAACACAAACATACATACCCCCATTCAGATACGTCAGGAGATCACAATCTACACTTTTCACAAATACTCAAGGATTCTAACACAACACTCATAACAACCACTTTCTGCTTTCCTCTTCGTTTTCCTTTTCCAAACTTTCCAACCTCACCACTGCATTTGCCCCAGACTCTGAGTTGCAGTAAGCCACAAAAGCTCCCCAGAGTGAAAGTTCTTCAAGCCCGCACAGACTCCATGTAAGGAGTTCAAACTCAGCTCCCAACCTTTCAAGCACTCGACACCAATCTGCTCTGTTGTTCAGCAATCTGTGCTTCCCTCAAGGCTGCATGTAGAAAAAAAGCTAAATTCGTAATCCTTTCTTGCAGAAGCAGATGCCATGCCACCTCAAAGCACAGAGGATTACATCAAGTGTACGCCTCTCCACTGAAGAGCATATGTACAGGCAATTCAAAGTATACAGGTTTTAGGGAGATCAAGAGCAACTGTGAGGATGGGAAGGAACCAGAAATCCCTAATATCTTCTTTTCCATTCTGGTAACAGGATTTTTTTTTCTTGAACTTAGTTTCTTAGTACTGCTCTATGACTGACAAATGAGAATCTATCAAAATCTTCCATAAAACCATGCAAAGCATACAAGACATTGTATAAAAATGTAAAACCAGCCTAACAAATAAAAAACAATAACAACTTCCTCACAGTTACAGCATAGTCATTCTAAGTTCAACTACATTAACCTTTATTTCATGCAAGAAAACTCCACCTGGAGAAGCCTGAATACTCCCTTCTATGCTGATAGCACCTGGGCTACGGTGAAATGTACACACAATCACAGAATCATGTTGGTTGGAAAAGACCTTTAAGATCATTGAGTCCCACCATCACCCTAATACTGCCAAGTCCACCACTAAATGCCACATCTACACATCTTTTAAATACCTCCAGGGATGGCAACTCAACCACTTCCCTGGGCAGCCTGTTCCAATACCTGACAACCCTTTCAGTGAAGAAATTTTTCCTAATATCCAAT
>JANZLQ010000001.1:46492651-46507316 GCA_026212715.1 Elanus axillaris | reverse complement strand
GATGGAAAGTGGCTTGGTGAACATTTCCACCAGCTCCCTCAGTACCCTTGGGTGGATCCCATCCAGCCCCATAGACTTGTGTGTGTCAAAGTGGTGTAGCAGGTCACTAACCGTCTCCCCTTGAATTATGGAGGCTTCATTCTGCTCCCCATCTTTCAGCTCAGGGGGCTGGGTACTCGGAGAACAACTGGTCTTACTATTAAAGACCGAGGCAAAGAAGGCATTAAGTACCTCAGCCTTTGCCTCCATGTTTCCCCCCGCATCCAATAAAGGATGGATCTTCTAAATGCATTAATATAATGCATTACATGATATGATGCATTACAGTAACACATCTCTCTGGGAACAGAGGCCAGCTTTAATAAGCTACCTGAAGTCCAAATGACTTCAGAACGTGTGCTCTAATGCTAGTGAGTGCTTTGCTGAACTATGATACAAAGCAAATCCAGATCCAGAAAAAAGCAATGAAAATCAAGAGCAAGAATTTACAAAGTAATCAGAATATGGAAGCCAGAAATTAGTATTTTTCGTCTCAGTAGGATAAACAAGTACATTTTTTTATAAACATTTACAAGCCTACTGTCTAATGACCGGAGATTGTGTAGTTTCTACTTCCCCAGAAAGTTTCACGTATTTTCAAAATACAAGTAAGGTTTCAGTCATTACTATAAATTATCAGTTAGAAAGGAAACTGAAGTCTATTTTCTAAAGTTCCTCTTCTTGATCTCAGAATGGGTCATAAACATGGCTTTACTATAAGAATTTTGGATTTAACCTCACATTAGATAAAACATTTCTCTCTCTGTACAGAAATATTTGTACAATTCTGATGAATGCAGACAAAAAGAGCATGGTCAAATGAAAAATAATGCTGCCACAACAAAAATAAAAATTTATTATGAACTGCAAAGACCTACTGTGGCACTCAGTGCTTAAAAAAACCCAGAAGGATTTTTTCATTTATTAACATCCTGTCCTTGTTCAACAGCATACTAATGAAGTTAATCTAAAGGCTAAATTTCAATTATGAATCACAGAACCGCATCTCTGCTCCCTGATTGCTCAGATAATCTGAATCAAGCCTTCTATACAAAGCACAATGGCTGACTGCAGATAAAAGTTCCCAAACATCAAAAATATTCAGTCCAGAAGGTAAAAATCTGACAAACACCTGTTTTCACATTCATTCAATAACTCTGTGGCAAAGTAATGATTTCTAATAACTTGACAGGCTGCTCGCTCACTTAAAATATGCTGCACAGGTTTGAACAATAAAAGGAACAGCAAATGTTTAAATCTCTCAGGCTTGCAGCCAAGACAAAGTCTTCAGCCAGAGTAAAAAAAGGGTTTCCATTTGCTAAAATAATTTAGGGGAAAATGTTTTCCTCTCGAGTACCTACAATGCATTTGTCCTGGAACAAAACTTGAGAGAACTGCCAAAGGAAAATCAAGATCAGCAAGAGACAGTGCATTGCTTGGCAATTAATATGCATGACTACAGACAGAGATGTGGTGTTTCATGACGTGTCAACGCAGCTCAAATAAGGAGCTGAAGCCACGGAACTGGAAAAAACACAAAATATGAGTAATAACAACGACCTGGGTCATTTGCTTCCAACTGCTTCTGCAAACAGAAGAGTGATGAATGCTCACAGGAACACCAAACCATGTTGCTATCCCATCTGAAAGACTGATACAAAGGAAATATTGCATCTGCTTTTTAACAAGACAATAAAGAGAACTTGAACAGACAGCCTTTAGTTTTTAGCTGAAAGGACGAGGCACAGAAGGACTGCTGGCTTCTGATGGGGACAAAAGGAACAAACGGGAACTAGAACACAGGAAAGCCACAAGTTTCAACTTCTCACAAACCTGGGTCAAAGAAACCAGAACCTTTCAAATGACCCCTAAGAAGTGTTTTCACCATACAGTACATGCAATCTCCAGGTAATATAGCAACTCTAGGGTCAATTCCTCCATTTCTCATGGGGAAGGAAACCCAGAAAGAGTAAATGCACCGTAACCAACCATCATCTGACCATCTCTAGGAGTAAAAACTTCAGAAGATACTTTCTTCCAAACCTAGGACAAGACAGTTATAAATACCTGCTTTACACATGCCTGTCAGCCATTCATACTCCCAAGAGCATCAAGCCCACAGGTAGAGAGAAGACTCCCAAGATTTGCTGCCATTCCATAGCACTCAAACACAGGTCAGGTATATTTGCCTACTTTTTCATTGAGTAAGACTTTTTAATTTTTTTTTCTCTTTCAAGTTAGACAAAGTCAAACATACACACCCACTCCTTCACAGCAGCGGCTGCACAACTGAAGGTTTCTACTGTCCTAAACATAAATACTTATCTCCACAATTCTTCAATTCTATGTCTTCAGGACATAAGCACAAATAGTGCAAATTTCCTACCTCCAGCCTCAGTCTCCTGATACCTCTTTTCACTGCCTTTATTCTTCAAGTACGTTACCCAGGGGGAAGTTATCAGTGCCCAGACGATCATCGGACTTTTTAATAATTTATTTTTTTAAGTCATGAAAATAAATGCTTATCATTAAAAAAAAAAATCGTATTTTTTTCCAGATTGCCAAGATATTCATAATGCTATCTGATTTGGCAATATTGACTACTACAACATTGACACGTATATACAAAACGATTTGGCAATGACATCCTTCCAAAGCAAAAATCTTCTCATTGTCAAATATCAAAACAGGCACTTTGTTTTTGTGTTTGACTGGACGCTGTGCAAGTTTTCCTCCATGCCTTAGACCTTAAATAAGCTGTTTCTCAGCAACATGCTCATATTTGTCAGACTGAGCAATAGGCACATGCGTATATGCTTAGCAATATGCTCGGTGGAAGTGGGGCAGTTGTCATTCATAGTTTTTCCTGAAATACATCTTAATTGAGTAGCAGCATTACACCACAAATGAGCCAGAAAAAAAGGCCAACAATAATGATAGACTACTAGAAATAATCTGTTGTCTTCTGGGTAAACTGTTCAATGCTAAAACTTATTATCTGTAAAAGCACCTTTTGAATCACTTTTGTTTTGCCCTGTGGAATACCTTAATGTTTCTATTGGTAATAAAATTTCTGGCTTGCAATACTGCCCTGGTCTATAAGACTGCAAGAGAAGGGAAGGGAAAAGAGGAAAAGAGGAAAACACAGAACTGCTGTTACTATTAAACCTTTAAGTTACAGAGTTAATTCCAGCTAAACATTTTTATCTGTTGCACTGTTTATATGAAGTGGATTTTTTTTCTAGAAAGGAAATCTAATTTTTGCACCCGAGCGTCAAACAACTCCATGGTCATCTATATCTGCGCCGACTGTACTTCTGCTACAAGTAATCTGTTAAGCAGCACATCCCCAGCTGGGGACTGTAATTAGGGTGCAAACTGCCATACAATCCCCTTGCCAGATTGATGAAGGAGACCTCTTACAAGGTGATCCAGAAGGCAGTGTTGAGACCATTAATCATTGATCCGTCGAGGAGAATACAAAAAGCTCTGCCACCAGGAGCATTACACTGGAAAAGTATCTTGACAAAACTAACACCTAAAAAATTAGCGAAGTTTTAATTATAAGGTCAGACACTAGTTACCATATTATTTTAAAAAGTTTTCGGTGAGTTCACATAAAAAAAAAAGAGAGATTCAGTTTTCAGATAGTATTTGACACTCATACTTTACTACTCCTTTTAAAAACATGGTAACAATCAGCTCAGAGGTTTTTCAGTTCTGCTAGCAGCATCCCCAGATAGCAAACAAATGTAACAGTAATCTACAGAGCAAGCTTAAATACACTGCCAGCATTTCAACCTGCATCTATTTATTTTGGGGGATTTGAATCTACAGAAAATGCAAATATTTTCTATAATGTGTAATTGCAGATATTGTTAGTACAAAAATTCAATCTACAGTGAGAACTCCAAATCTTGAACACCTGCCTAATGGGATATTCACTGTCCATCCTGAGCATATAAGTCTTGACTCAGCCAAACATCAGCTAAAACTTATTAAATATGCTTACTATAATGAAATACCGCAAGCATTTAAAGTTGAGTTCAACCTTAAGTGTTTCCCTTCATCATTCTTATTTGATCCAATAAGCAAGCCCACACCATCCTTACAGAACTCATGAAACTACTAAGAGATAAAAATGCAAAAATCAAGATCACTTACAGAGTCTAAGGGTATATTGCTACAGTTTGAAGTATTTTTCTCTGGATGCAAGTTTTTAACCTTCTTTTGTATGCAACCTCGTGTTTTACTTACCACACACCATCCAAGATTATCAGCATCAAAAGCTTCCTAGCTATATCTATCAGCTTCACATATGTTTCACCTGAGCCTAAGGAGGAGCTGGTTGGGCAGGGAAAGGGAAGGAGGTGCACTCCCCTCCCTTGAATTACAGAAATTTAATAAAATTGCCTAGGAGACTTCTGCTGTTTCAAAAGCAAACAAAACGTATCCTATACAGCTATCTACTAGACTAACAGAAAATACATTTTCCTGTAGAATGTGCAATAGGGAGGAAACGTAATTCAAACACATCATTACATAGTCAAACAGAATTTCCTTACGAACTCCAAAAACTATCCCAGTGAAGGCAAGCTCCTAGTAACTTATCCTAAAAAGCAGTTGGCAGGCAAGTACTTTTTTTTTTAACTGAAAAAGCCAAATCTAAGTCATTTTCCACAGATCATCAACAAGCATATCTGAAATCAAAGGGAGAAAAAAATCTGCCACCTGTCGCTATGAAGTTAAACCAATTTAAATATTTAAAAAACATTCTTGCTTGCAAATTATGTTACTTCCCCCACAACCCTCCTCATTCCCTAGAGAAAAGAGGATTTTTTTCTAGAGGACAGAGCAAGGGAGGCAAAGAGTAGCAAAAGCATCTCAGGAGAGAGGAAATCCCAAAAAAATTTTTAGCGCCAAGTGCCTTTACAATGAGGGATCTTTTGCAAACATAACTGTAGGCATAACAAAGCTTTTCATTTGTTTCTGGAACATTGGGAAACTTCTGATTTCCAAAACCCTTGCTTGCATGAGTAAACACACAAGTAACCTTCTGAATATGTTAGTGACAGAAGGAAAGCAGAAATGGCTTCATTATCATTATACAGAATCTTACAGGCAGCTGTGGAAATCCAGGTTTCTTAAAAATTATTGCCAAGATGAAAAACCATAACCCATTTCAATGGCATATTCTATCATATATCACTGATCCCCTCAATATTTGCATTTTGCAATATAGCCTGAACTAACGATAAGAGCTCAGCAATGCAGGAGGAGCATGCATAGGATAATCCACATATTCTAAGCCACCACTTCTTTTTAATAGGAGTCAGTAACATTAACACATCACCTAAGAGAACAGAGCATAACTTGCAAACACAAAGATGCAAACTTGAAGGTGACAAAGATGGAAAATCAGGTGTGGAATCATTTACTGAAAGGCTGTGATAACAATCTAGCAGAGACTTAACAAAAGTTTCAAAAGTTTTTAAGAAGTTCTTTACGCTGGATTGCCCAAGTGTGCACTGCAACTTCTAACCCTGCTGTTAGTATTTCTTGATGCTTGATCCTACACAATGGAACAGAAAGTATTAAACACAGTACACAACTGAAGTAATGCTGCAATACTTCAGACACTCAGTTACCCAAGGGACTAGTACGTTGATCTCATTTTGGAGTAACAAGGACAAAACCTGCCTCTCCCCTTTTTGAGTCTTGCTGTGTCATCACTTACTGGCATTAATATTGCTCGCATCCTTAGGCAAGCCCTTAAAGTCTCTGATCCTTTATATCCTTTAAAGGGAGCAATTAATGCTGCTATTCAAAGTTTCTGACCTTTAGCTCTCAGTCCCAGTAGTGTTATTCAGATTTTTCTTTTCAAGTTTAGCAGAAAATAGTAACTATTTGCGTCTTCCTGAAGGCAGACATGCATTAATCCTAACCTCAAATTGGAGTCAATTTTGGAAAAGTAATTCCCAAAGTTTTCACCTCCAAATGTGCTCTTCTACAGGATCAGATGCTTCCCAAATTCTGCCTGCCCTTCCAAATCACTTCAGGTTAGATCTTCTGCCTTCCGGAGGTATTTTGGCAAATTGCTTTGAAAATGCTTTCATAGCTGCATACAGTTTTGCATCCCATTCTGCATTCCCCCTCATCATCCTCTGCAGGAGGTTGACTATTGCTATGATTATTTTCAGTGATGCCACAGTACTAAGTTCCATTTTCTCTGTTTCTGCTAACACCACGCCCCACTCAGCCTTCCTGACCCCCTTTCTTCCCCACAAAATTATTTTCTCAGCTTCCCTCTTGCCTCTTTCAGGAATATTTGTAAGGAGCATCCCAGAATCAAAATAATATACTTATTATTTGTTGTCTTCATCTAATTTGTATTTTTAAGCTGACAAACACAGAGGCTGATACCTAGAAAACCAAGAAAGCATGTCATCTTCAGAACTGCCCACAAAGGCATCTTGCATTTTCTTTTCAAAGTGTAATTAATGCATGCTGTCTTTTACAAAGGAGCCAAACACCTTGCACACACACACACCCAAAAAGCCTCAAAATATAACCTACCCCTCCCAATCTCTTAAAAAAAAAATATATATATATGGTAATTCTGGCCCATCAGTACCTTTCTGCATTAAACCTTTCCTGATAAGAAAGTCTTTTCAGCTCATCTGGAAGACTGACAAGCTAATATTTCTCTAGACTGAGAGAAAGGGTATTCCACAGCTGAGACTCTTCCAAAAAGCCAGGGAAAAAAAGTTACACCTATTTAAACAGAGAGTGAGCCAGGCTCAACTAGCACTGTGCAGGGAAGAGGCAATCAACTTGACAGTAAATGTAATTAGTGTTATACTTCCTGCCGAAATTAGACATGATATAAGCAGATATATCAAATGAATTTGACATGATATATTACCATTAATGTGCCTAAATATATTAAAAGGGGAGGGAGGGGATGTGGGACAGTGGATTGGCTTTTGGAAGGGTGGGAGTAGGGGGTTTTGTGTTTTAAGAGAAAAAACACATCTTGACATGCCTCCATCATTTCTGTCTCCATCTTGTTTGTTCATTAAAGTTTCTCCTGTAGTTCCTATTTCCATCACAGTAAGAGTGACACAAAACATCCTTTTTGTTGCAGCTCACTGAAATCGAAGCTGCATCATGTCTCTTTTTCATGTCTTTTCTTCCCTCCTTGTCATTCAGAGGCTTCAATCCATTTGCTTTCTGAACACATTTGCAGTCCAAACCTGTTTCTTGATACCAGCTCGCTTGTTTAGCTCTCCTCTTTCTCATTTGCACTCACCAAAACTCCTCCCCATCACAGCGCGTCCCCATTCCAAATTGCCACCACCTCCCAGTTGTCACTCGCACATCCCTTTTCCCTGGTCCCAATACCAAATTTCCGTCATCTTTGCAAACTTCCTAGTACAAGCAATTTTCTATCATTTTAAACACATTCTACTGTTTTCCTTTCCTTCTACTCTTTCCATTCTATAAACCACACATTCACCTCACCACTCCCTGTCAACTTGTAAAGCTTCTCTTATGTTTGCTTGGTCTTCCACCAGCTTAGCTTCAGTGCAACCCACTGTCCCAGTCACGTTTATCTTGATCATTTCAGTACACTGACCAAACATCTCAGACTCATTTCACATGTCCCTGGGTTTAGCAAAAGAAGACAAAATAATAAGGTACTGCAGCAACCTCTGCGAAGAAATCCTCCCTTACCAAATTCCAGCCTCAAGCTCCAGAGATACAAAAAAATGAAGCAGAGCATCATCTAGAACTGAGAAGGGTTAACAAAAGCCTCAGAAAATAACTTGAGAGCTACTCCATCAAACGTATGTCTTTAATACCCAATTTAGACCTGATACTGGAGGAGAAGAGAGAATCGGTCCTAGCTCAACACCAAAGCAGAAGTAACAGGAAGACAGCAATCCTCAATGCTCTCAGAGTTGGACCTGGAGATTAATGGGCTTCTCTGTTATACAGAAAAATATTAAAAAAAAAAAAAAAACCCACACACACCACAACTCCCTTCCCAAAAGAAAAAACACAACTGAACTAGGAAAGAATGCTTATTTTCTTTTTGCTTCTGCTAGAAAGCAACACTAAAGCTTTCATTTAGAGGCAGCCAAGTTTCATTCCAGAAAAATGACTGCTTTGTTTGGGGGAAATTTAACCTTTTGCTTATTTTGCCTCAGTTTCCATTCTAAATCAAAGTTTTACTTAAAAATACCACAATGAAATCCAGCCATGTTTAGACAAATTCAGCAAGTTCCAAAATCACTTTATGTCTTCTGAAACAGCAACCTTGCACCAGCACTACGCTCTCCACAGACCAAATTGTGTCCTCCCTAACTGGAAGCTCTGGGCCGTTCTGTTTTATGCAGCACCTGAGCTTGCCACTGAAGTACTTGAGATGAAAAAAATCTAGGCCAAGCAGAGGTATTTATGACTTTTTTTGATGGAAAGTTTAAAAATTACTCTACCCCAAAAAATAAGTCTTTAACTGGACTTGTCTTTGCCATTCCAGCAAACACAGAGCATATTGCTGTTCATCTCCTGACAAATTACTCTCCAGGAGAATACAAATCACCCGTGCTGAGCTTCAGAAAGGCTCTGGAAGAAAGCTCTCTTTCAACCCACTAGAGACAAAAAGCCAGCCACAAAACAGACTCCATCCCAGTGGAAAGTCTCCCTCACTCATAAACACGAGTTTTAATCCCATTCATTAACGGCTGAATTGCACTCACCTTTATTGTGCTACATCGTCAGGTTGCTCTTCCATCCATTACATTTTTTGCTGTGGGTGTATTCTCTGTTTTATTAACTGTAATTTAATTCAATACATATTCCTACACAGGACAGGTTATTTTCCTGACTGTTTCAAAACATTTCACAAGATGGAGCACAGATGAATTTCTAAATAGCAAAACAAGACACAGGAGAAAGAAAAGAAACACGAGAAATTCTATTGTGTGCTTCTGTTGGGATGGTTGTGTAAAATAAAGTTTGCCATATCTGCCAAGCCTCCTAGCACCTAAGTTTTCTTTCACGAAGGAATACCACACACTAAAAACTGATGCTACACATAAACTTGTACATCGTTGCTTGAGATAGTTGCAATCGCAGAGTCCACTGCTTTTGCCTTTACTAAAGCTGTAAACCATGTTTACTACAGATATCTGAAATTAATCACAGAATCTTAAATATTTGCAGCCTACAGTTTTTCTAAGTATCTCAGAAGGTATACATTAATGCCCAGGAGTCATAACCCCCATACTGCAGTACCCTCAGCCTCACTGCTCTGCTCTCCACTGTCTGCTGACATCTCTTTTGCAATGAAAACCCAACAATTCAGTGAGAATAGGTGCCTAAGCAAAGGTAAAAACATCTATCTAAAGACTAAATAGCACTGTCCTTTCGTAGACATACAAACAAAATTGTATTTTTTAAGGTATATATTTATATATACTTATATATCCCACAATCTGCTATGGCAAGTTACACTCTCCACAATCTCCTGTTCAAAACACAGCAGACAGAACATCATGCTGCTCTCACCATGTTCTGAAACAAAGCCAATATGAATTACAAGCCATTGTGGGAGACGGATCAGAAACGGCCATAATTATACCTAACAACTGAAGAGATTGTTTAATTTGATCTTTCTTTTGGAAGCTACTCAAGTCTGAAAGAGCCAAATGGCATGTAGTGTCTTTCTGTCCATTCTTCGCAACCTGGAGACAGACAAGGAGTCCCCCCTCTGAGCAAGGCTGGGACAAGAAGTTTGCCACATTAATTTAGACTATCTCCAACCTTTCAAAAATACCCACTATTCACTATCAGAATATCCCTTTTCTGCAGAAACACATTTCCTATTTCAGCAACTGAGTCAGGAGGGTGACCATTCCTCCACTTTCTAATAGTTTTTAAGTAGTTTTAAACATCCATTTCATTTATAAAGCCATTTCTTTTCTCTCGCTTCTCGTTCATACTACCCATTCAGGTCACATCACCTCAGCTGAAATACTTTTCATACTTTACTGCACTGCAACTCAGTTTACACGCTCTGCCTTTATCAAGTGGCAGTCTGCATCACCAGGGGACATCGGAGCCACTGTGGGTATCGGACAGCAGATTATCTTGCATGTTATTCCACCTCTGCTAGCACATGCCCCACATATGCGTGGATACCATGCATCACACACAGACACACATGTTCTGGCTCTGCTCAGCAGCCCCACAGAAGGCCAGTTTCCAACCCTAAGCGAAGGGGACAGTGCTTTAACAGGCAGGCAAGTACAGGGAGGCACAACCCACCAGATAAAAAGACAGCTTAGGTAGGATTCACTAC
This sequence comes from Elanus axillaris, assembly GCA_026212715.1. NCBI lineage: Eukaryota > Metazoa > Chordata > Aves > Accipitriformes > Accipitridae > Elanus > Elanus axillaris. Next base: position 46,496,908 of record JANZLQ010000001.1, on the reverse strand, counting down.
ATCATTAATACATTTTTTTCTTTGCTTTCTCGGTGGTCCTTGAATCTCTCTTTCCTCACCCATTTCATACACTTTCTCAAAATAGCTGCCTGCTATGTGAGTGCAGGTGGAAAAAAAGAAAAAACAACCCACCCCTTTTTAAAGTAGCTAGCTTATTTTCAGACGCAAAATATGAGCATTAGCTAGATGAGACTCAACAGAGAAGAGGGAGAAGCAACCAAAAAGCTTCTCCAAAAAAATGAGCAGATTCTGTTTCAGTCAGAATAAAACCTTAACAAATAAAAATCCTAATAGAAAGGAAGCGCAACTAAAAGCATTCCCAACAAAAATGATGCAGCATGTCCTTAATACTCAATTGTTTAAACTAAATACAGCAGAAGTACAACGGAATGCCTAAAGATGACTCAATAAGGAGGTATTCAAAGCAGAAATAGCATTAGCAGCATGTTTATGGTAAGCTTGCTATTCCAAAGCACAGTATTTTTTGGTTCTCGTGTTCAAAACAAGACTGCAGACAATGAGCACTTCTGCTTAGACACAGAAGTAAGGCAGGATGGTTCATCTCTGACTCAGAGGCTGGACCTCTGCAGACTCACAGAGCGAGCAGAGAAACCTGCCTTCCCTTCCGAGCTTCTGGTTTTAAATGACCCACACAACTCTTTTATCCTGGGATTATTTTTTTTTTCCCCAAATAAAAAGTACTTCATTTTGCCTGTGGTGCTTCACCTGTATCCCCTACCACTTCCATCACCACCCTGGAAGCAGCTTTGGATGTGGTGGGATGTACAGCTTCCAGAGGGAGCACTGCGGGGTTCAGCATCTGTCGGCACCGTCCCAGCCTCGCCTAGCAATCACACCTGCATTTCACAGCACACCCTCCCATTTACTTTACATGATCCTGGGGCAAACAGCAGAAAAGGTAGCTTTACCAATATCCAGAATGCTATCTCGGTAATAAATTAAGATTTCAAAGCTCTGGCAAAGAGCTGGGGTGACACATGGGCAAAACCTCAAGGCATAGGAGGACGCGGAACACACCAAGCAACACACCACAATGGCACAGAGATTTTTGGCCAGGAAGTCTGATTCCATCGTAATATGAAACTCGATTATAATGAGGCAAGACAGCCCATCCGCAGCTTCTTAACTTCTCTGGTTTACAGGCAAACCACCCGAGCTCTCACCCCCAGGCAGTCCCAGCAGCACACCCTTTCCTCAGCCACAGGGGTAACACAGGAGCCTGTGAACTGTGGCCAAGACAAGACAAATTTCCATTTTCTGTTGGGTTAACAAACAAGAAAGCAGCTATGTTTTGTGAAAACAACACTTTTGTCTCACCGTACTGAAACATAAACCCCCAAGATTCAAGAAAGTCCCTAACGATTGACAACCTAGACACATACTTTTTGAATATGCTTCAAGGCAGTCCAGCAGGACCGTGTCCCTCGCCTACAAAGTGCCCCGAGAAGCTCCCAGAACTGCCCTTTGCGTTGGGCGACTCGAGCAGACAGGTTTCCGCTTTCCCCCCATCTAGCCCATCGATAGCATCGAGCCCCACCATTAAAGCACAGTGCATACCTCTAACAAGAACGGAGAACTTACCTCCCTGAACAACAGCCTGGAGGCATTTCCATCACCTCTTTAATCTGCAAAAGCATCCCTGCTGCTCAGCTTTCATAAGGTACAGGGGTGCAAGCAGCACTGCAGGGCAGGGAAGCAGAACAGACACAGGTATTCGTGTTGTCGGTGCTGCACTGTCAACTCAGGGTATTTTTTGTATTTTCTTATCCCACACTTTGCTTACAGCCTGCACAGCCAGACAAGCTGAGTTGCCTTGGACACCTGGATAGGACCATTTGCATCACAGCACATCTTTACCACGACCCCCCTGCCCACCCAACCAACAGGAACGCAGAATCAAAAGCTTCCGAACTGCAACCAGCACCTGGTTTTTCCACTCCCCAAAACCACTCTCGCATCGCTACCTTTGTGCTGTTACTCAGCAGCGAGCTTGGCACAGGGTACCTGCAGCATCTGGCATGTTTCACCCGCTCCAGCTCAGGCTCCTCACGTGCTCGCCTCTGTTACCAGCCGCTAGGATAGTTGCTGCTGTGCCCAAATACAGAAGCAGCGAGTGTCTAAAACAGGCACGAGAGCTCTGCTCACCTGTCTGAGGGGAAGATATTAAGAGAGTAAATAGTGGTTGGGGGGAGGGGGAGGGGGGGAAATTATACTGAAGTGCAAGGAGACCTGTGGGAATCCCTGCTTCTTACTCGAAAGCCCCAGAACTTTTGTGCCATCAAAGGCAGCTAAAAGCAGCAGCATGAGTGTCTCCTACCAGAGCAGCGTGTCAGCAAACACGCTTCAGTCGATCCTTATCGGTAAGGCTTTCTAGTGAAGAGACGTCCCTAGAAAGCAGTCACTACAAATACAGTTTTCCTGAATGTCATTACTGATCCAGAAGTAATGAAATAGCAGATAATCCAGCCCCAGGGTACAAATCAACCACCTACCCTAATGCATACAGATGGAGCTCAACAGCTCTTCTGGTCTTCCATTACCAGAGTGAAATGGGATCTCTGAAACACCATCATGGCAAAGCAGAAGAGAAGCTTACTAATGAGTGGTGTTTATTTCTGATTCTTCAGAAAATGCTTCTAAATGCTGCAATCTGTAAAATTTTGTTTTCATGTATGAAGATGAGCAGACACAGCTTTCCCTCACAGAATCAAGATAAAAAAGCAGAATGTACAACCTCCTGCTCTTCCCCGATTTTCCAGAAAAGGCTTTGCTGAGAACAGTGTCTAAATACTTTTTGTAATAATCAACAATGAAACTTTATCCAATCCCACCAAAGAAAGGAGCAAAACTCTTATGACTTACAGCAGGATCATGCTCCTCTTGTTGATGTTCCTATCAGTTAAAGCAGTAACTTCCACAGTGCTCTAAAACCGACTCAGCAAACATATAAGGTGCAGGCAGGCACAGGATCTCTCCGCTTCCATCCTTAGGAAAATTTAGCACTTAACACCAAGAGCCCACTCCCACAAAGACGTGATGCTACACATTTTGAGCTGGCCACGTCCCCACAAGCCAGCCAAGCCAATGCACAGAGTCGCACACACATCACACGCCCCGACGCATCCGTACCTGCCATCGTCTTCTTTGAGAAGTATCCCTGTACTCAAGCATGTTACTTTAATACCATATCGCTTTCGTCTTTGCTGTGACATTACTTAAACTCCACTGAAATCTTTCCAGAACCTAAAGTGTTCACCACTTCACTTTTTTTTTTTTTTAATCAGTTTCCTCAAAGTTCAAAGATTTTATGATGCAAGCTGAACCCCCCCGCGAGGCACCTGCGTGAGGGAAGGGACACGAAACAGCAGCTCCCTCGGTCACCATGTCCTCCCTCACGTACTTCCAGGGATCCCCAGTTCTAACGGGTACGTTATCCCACTCACCCACGCACACAACACAGACACCCCCCGCACGGCTTCCGTCAGAAATTACGCTCTCAGGAAATCACTTCTTTAAGCTGATCTCTTGTTTTCGTTAGAGGAGTTATACGATGTATTTCAATTATGCAAAAGAGCTGGAGGCAGCGGTCAGCAAGTACTTTTACGACCCTCATCTGTTCTTTTAAAAGCCTTCTCCAGCCACGCTCAGGGCAGGCACACGAGTGGGAGGGAGGGAGGAGGAGGAGGAGGAGGGGGAAGGAACACGACTACCGCTAGCCCTCATCCTATCCTCACACGAATAAAGTCCGAACTCCCCACGGTTTGCCCCTGGGTGAATAACAATTCACAAAACAAATAAAGGGCCATGCGTGACAAATTCAGAACAAACGTTCCAAGTAACGTCAGAACGGCTGGGGAAGCAGCGCAGCAGAGCGTCTTCTTCAAAATCACCGGCTGAGGGACGAACGGAGGGAAAGGGACAACTCAAACGCAATGCCAGCGCCGCGGCGGAGGGCGGGTGAGTGAAAAAGTACGATTTTATCAGCCCCCCTGCGTGACAAAAAAGCGCAAACCCCGGCAGAGGCAGCTCCGCCAGCAGGACCCGGGCCACTTCCCCAGCCCCTCCAGCCGACCCCACTTGGCGCCCGTCACCGCCCCGAGCCCCGGCGGGCGGCAAGGCGGCCCCGCGCCGCCCTCCGCGGCCAACAGCTCTGGAAACTTCACCCGCCCCACGCAGGCCGCGGAGCCCAGGGAGCGAACCAGCCCGGGAATTTCAGCCGGAGCCGTCCCAAAAAAA
>JANZLQ010000001.1:46481164-46491986 GCA_026212715.1 Elanus axillaris | reverse complement strand
CGGGAGGGGACGGCGGTTCAGGCCGGCCCGGTGGTGGGGTCGGGGGGTTGGGTCGGAGCCCGGTGGGGTCCCCCCGGGGCCGAGGGTCTCGGCTGTGCCTGCGAGGAGAGGTACCGACCTCGCGGAGAGCCCATTTCTTAGCCTCTTGGGACAAAGAGAGACCGAGTTCTCCACATGCCGTGGTAGAGACACGGCAGCTCTACCGAAGGAGCCCGACATCTTTTTAATTTACGTTTCGACTGTAAATTCAGCCCGCACCAAATGGCCAGCGCTGTTTTGTCACCAGTCGTCTAATCCCGCTCGCCGTGCGGCCTTGCGGACGCTTCCAGCACTTCCAAAACAACCCCCGAGTAGTCACTAACACGCTCTCTACAAGCTTCGCCCGAGGAACGTTATAGTCCCATCGGCTTTCAAAGTCATCTAAGTCATATCTCCAGGAATTTAATTAGTGCAAGAGATCACCAAACTGGCTGAAGTCCTCTATCAAGGAGGCAATATTTATTGATTGCAGGGAGAGGAGCCAGGGTGGATACTGAATCCATCACTTTTTAAATACATGAAGTGAATGATCTCGGTTTAGTTTGTCTGCACTGTTTAAAAATTCAAAGAGGCATTATTCAGCACAACCAATGCTTTTTTTTTTTATACTCAGTAAGTTTAGGTGTTATCCAGGAAAAAATAATGCATACATCCAACTCGGCAAATACCAGGTGACTGTATGCACAATGAAATTACTACAATATTTATTCCCACTATTCACATAGTTTTTATTTCTGCGCTGTTAAAAAAGGTTTGTTCGCACACTGTGTGGAGTGTGAAACTAATTATGACTACTGAGAATGGGAAATAACTCCACAGACATGAAACTGGTATAAACGAATGACAATCAGGCCCTTCAAGAGTAGTACATGACCTTTGGGCTAACACTGTACCCCAGCGATAACCTATTCAAGCTCCGAAAATTAGCTTACCAGACGTTTTCCATTTAACAAGAAAAATGCATGTCATGTTTTAATGAACATAGTTGTATCACACACGTTTCTCATTTTATTTTTCCTTTACAGAAATATTAGATACTGGTAAATCCTAATGCAAGGATTCTTCACAGCAGTACAGACTCCAAATGAAACCCCAACTTTCTTGTGCTAGGTTCTGTACAAGAAACAAGTGTTCCTGCCTCAGAAAGCTTCTATCTTACAAAGGCAAGAGGCAGCGGAGTAGAAATGAAGGCAGAGAGACTTGATGATGATTACCATAAGGCGTGAAATCCAGATCAGGGATTGAAACATGAGTTTCCTGCCTCCGGGTTCAGCCCTGCCCATTGCTCTCATGAATTATTGGGCATCTTCCTGGAAGTTCACCAGAAAGTCCACCAGAGATGGCACTCCAGCCCGTCAGGAACGTTCCAGACTAAGTTGTGAGAAAAGTTGTATTTGTCAACGTGGAAACACTTCCTCAACGACAGTTTGTTTTAAAAAGGTTTTTCTCTCGGATGTCTCCCAGGTCAGAGAACCCTACCCCAAACGCCCAACAGTGAGTGGCAGAGGGCACTCACCGGGGCTGCACCAGCCCCAGCTTCTGCTGCCTGCTTCTTTTTTCCATTGAAAAGTTTTAAAAGGTCTCATTTTTGTCTGTTACAGAATGGAAATCACCTCTTGAAATGTCAGGAGTTTTTCCACAAATGACACCTTTTTTTTGCTGACTGGCCCTGGACGACAGGCAGTTACACTTTGTTTCCCTTCCTACAGCCCTCACATTGTCGTCTGCCGAGCACAGCTGCATTTTGCACCCCGTGGTTAATCTGGAGTTGAAGCAGCTGGGAAACTGCACCGCTGCAAGTCTTGGCTTAATTTGCCAATATAGAATTTGCATTAATGCAGCTAATCTAGCGTCTGGGTACGGGAGCCTGAGCTCCCCCCCACAGCCCCAAGAGTAGCACTGATTAATAGAAGAGGTAGCAAAAGAGGACAAGAAAAAGAGTCCTCACTGTCCTACAGCCAGCTGAGTGCCAGCTCCCTTCATCGCACACGTTTCAGCTCTGATTCTCTTCCTTGGGACTCTAGCTTTCCTCAAAATCCTTATGGAGGACTATATACGCCTAAAAGATGTGTAAGAAATTAATATAGAGTGACTATGTAGGAAATAATGAAATAAACCTGCTTTTCTCAATTTGAGTAGAAAAGCTGAAGTAAGAGAACAAGAAGCGGCAACAGGAAAATAAAAGCACAAATGTAGAGCATGAAGGAGCTTGGAAGTCTTAGTAACCTGTTAGGCTGGTTTTTAGCCCAGATCACTTGTTGTTACTTCTTGTTTCTGCTGTTTGTGATGCTCTTCTTACATGGATCTCACCTGCTTTGTGGGGCTCAAAGAAAGAAAACTGGTACCCAAGTCCTGTGAGTACTGGAAGCGTTAAGCCAGTTCTTGCTTATGGATAACTGGCTCAGCCTAAGATGGGAATAACAAAGCCACTTGAATGACAGCTTGGATCAAGTTCATAATGACCTGGTTTGTACAGGCCAGGTGTTATGTAGATTGGAGCTTGTTATTGTGCAAAATTTTGGCAAGCCTTGCGATGCAACAGCCAGTTCCAGCAGAGCTGGGCAGAAAGCCACAGACTAGAGGCAGGTCTATCTTCAGCAAGATGGGCAAAGAAGCCGTCTTTTTCTGTACTCGAGACCTCAGGGATGTGAACCAACCTGCCTGCACAGCATCTGGAATAAAGCTTATACAGGAACAGAGAACAGTTTCAAAACACGGAATTCCAGGCTTACAAACAAAGAGTTGCATAAAGTTGCATAAAAACACGTCGCCAAGTTTATTGTCTGTTTCTTAGGGAGCAAAAATTCAGAGGCAAACGGTACGAGATAACAAGCCTCCCACTACAGCATTAATGGAAAGTGAGCAAACTGTGTTACAAAATGACCCTATCGATATATATTCTGCATTTGTTAGGAAGTCTTCCATAATATTGTATCAATTTTTATGTTATCTAGTAGTTACTAGAGTAATGCAGATGAAGAGCTATCGAAATTAGGGCTCACCTATGATTTGTTTTCTCACTCTTTACCATTAATATGCAGATACTATGATTTGTTACTTAAGCCAGTTGGGCTTAATTTTGTTCTTTCTTTAGGTGGCCATTTTTTAAAAAGAGGAAGATGCCAAAAAAACAAATCAAGGAAAGTATCTTGGGTGCAATTTTTGTAGTTATAATTAATGTGGAACTTTCAGGAAATCTGAAAGTTTTTTACTAATACTCAGTATTTATTCCTGTGCCCAATACTAATAAAAGGGACTGTACAAATGAGATCAAAGCCACTTACGTGAATTAATTGATCAGGTTTATATTTTTTGTTACAGTGAAGACTTTGTAAGCATGGTGGTAGTGATGGTGTTACACCATAGCACAAAAGCTGCTACAACTCAGCAGAAGAAAAAAATAAAAGGGGGTGGAGGGGAAGAAAAATCTGAACTATGCCATCTTTACCAGGATATTATAGCTGCAAACAAATGACAGCTTTTTCCATATACGAATTATGGCGTTTTTACTGTCATAGTACCAGCTATCACATTGAAGTCAATGGCAGCCTAGAAAAGCAGCAGAAAGCCAAGGAGATAATGAATGCCTGCCACAATGGATTTGCAGCCGAAAGGCACAGCTTTAGATAAGTGGTACATACAGGACAGGCACAAAGTAGGTGTGGTTAGTTTGGGCTTTAATGCTCCATGGAAAGGTGGGTTACGAGGAGTTTCCCGAATCTGTCATTGTTCCAGAACTTACACGGAGGTTTAGAAGTTGCTTTTAATAGTCTATTGTAAGCTGGGATCATGAGAACCTGAAAAAAAGGAATTATCCTCTCATCCTTAGGGGCAGTGCCTCAGAAATCAATGCTAATGAACAGACTGCAGCATACGGAAGCTTGCATTTCCCCTGCTGCACCAATTTTGTGCATTCACAAGGGACACTGCAAGTGCCATCATGTGTAATTAGAAACAGGGAGGGGGGAAAAGGGATATCATTCATTCACACTTCTCACGGTGTCATTTCTTTGTGGCAGACTTAACAGAGATTAAACAGGCATTCAGTTTAATACTAGTCCTATTAAGGACCAAACATAATTTATTTTTAATTATGGAGTTATCAAGACACCAGCATAATTGATGGCAGTCCTGTTGTGAACATATCCTTAGGTGATGACTTCTTTAGTAACAGAAGAAATGCATACAGGCAGGATATTTATCTTTACTAACATTCGAGTTAGAGCATACCTCTGTGAATAGTTTCAGCCGGTCTTAAGGTTGGGTCCAAACCCACCACCCACTAGTGAGTACAATACCCCAAATCCCAGCGTGCATCCCTGCCCAAACCTGAAATAACTGCTGAACCAGCATCCGAAATCAATCCTCCCTGCGGCGTGGAGTTCGCTGGACACAGAGAGGTTGATCAGCACACCAGCCTCTTCTTCTCCACAAGCCATCTGTCCCTTCCTATTCTTCTCCACCCAAGTTCTGCTCTTTGTGTCCCACGAATGGTGGCAAGTGTTTCCTAAGGGACACAAGACATGATTTTATTACACACCACAGTTCAAGGCAGAGGTAGCAGAGGGTGTAAACTACAAATCGAACCTAAGTATCAGTGAAGATTTAATCCCACTGCATCACCCAGTGCCTCCCTAGCCATGTTATGGAGACTCGCTTTTTTGCTCATCCCTCCCATTCCCACTGTGCATTGTACCACAGGGGATTACAGGTGTTGAATATTACACAGGGGGGAAAAAAAACCCAAAACAAAAAAAACAAACGAGCAATCAAAGAGCCTTTCTGATAATGGGAGTGAAAGTAGAGTATCTACTCCATGGCTGACTGGTCTTGGCCAGCTTCTTTTGCAGAGACGTCAGCAACCCAAGGCTTTCTGTAGCTAGCAAGCACCGTGACAAACAACAGCCGTGTGGCCAGAGCTGTCCCTTAACGTTTTACACATTGAAAATCTTTCCAAGTGCAAGTGAACTGCTACCAAAGGGAGAAAAACATTTGAACATTTACATTATTTGCACTCCATATGCAGTCGGGGAGGGTGGATTTGCATAGAAAATCACTGGTTGTTATAAAATAATTATAATACATTATCATTTGGACTTAAGAACCAACATCCTACATTCCTTCCACAAAAGGAGAGCATTAACTGTTTGCACTCTAGATCCTTTTGGGACATATTCTTTGTCTGCACATCTGCTGAGACAACAATATCAGCACTGGTACGTGAAGATCAGAAAATACTACCTGCCTCCTACAGACTTTATCTTTCCAAGGGCTTTTTTCATTGTCATCATCCAAGAATCATTCGTCTCATTCAAATTGCAACATCAGCTTGAGCGTTACTTTTGAGAATGCAGGGTCAGACCTTTTGATGCCAATGATGGGTTGAAGAGGGAGGAATATTTATCAAATAAATAATCAGTACAAATTATAGCACAGACCAGAACTACTGCAAAAGACCAATTATCTTCTTGGATAGAGTCCCTGGAGTTTAGAAATGCGATACCCTTGTTAACGGTCAAGGAAACACAATGGTTATATTGGTGTGTAAGAGAAAGTCCTTTTTAAGTACCATGGCGTGCCGGTTAAAGAAAAACATGAGTAGGGTGCAGCATGAAGCACTGCATCTGCCACCTATTCACCAGCCATGGCAGGGCAAGAAAAGCTTCAACGGAGGCACTTCACAAGCTATTAACCTTTCCTGATTGGAGTCTTGCTTTACAGAAAGAGCAGCAAGTATCTACTTGAAGAAGGGCTTCCCTGCAAATAGTAACTGGCAATAATTTAGCAGATGGGGAGATGTCAAGAGTTAAGGTTTTTGTGTCCCGAGACACTACTTCTTTATTAGCAAAAGTGATAATAAGAGATAAAGAAGGCTCACGTTAGTGACTAATATTAGATTTGAAATCTATCGATGACTATGGAACAGAAAACTAAAAATCAAGATCCTTTCTTATAATTTGGTTTTGCTTTGGGGTTTTTTTCTCTTTTTTAATGCTTCTGTTCCACTGCTTTAATTAAGTGTTAAATACAAGGTAAGGGATTTGCTTGACACAATCAATAATGGCATTCAGATGCTGACATTAAATTGACTTGCTATTTTTACCATGCTGCTTAGTTCTTGCCTATCATCCTTAGCCACACCTTGGGGCTCTGCAGATACATACCATCACAGGAGATTCCCAAGAAGGGCTTTGCCTCAAGGGGATTGAACCTTGTCGCATACTTCTCAGCATCCATGCAACAGATTAGGGGTGCCTCCAAACATGCCAGTGGTGGTAAGAAGTTTTTGCATGTAGACATCTGTCCGCAGAAATCTGGTTTGACCCAGCCACACTCACAAACAGCTTTCACTTGCTGCCATATTTTACTGGATTTGGCTGTCTTTATCTTGTGAGTATTTTACAAAGCCAGTACACATCAGTATTTCTAACACTAGAAAAAAATCTGCCTTAATAATACTACAGAATACCTTGCTAAAATTTATTATTTAAATGACCTGTTACTAAATTCCCTGTCAACATGAAATAGGAAAGCGTTCATACTATAGATGGCTGCAATATTTAAGACCAAAAAAAAAAAAAAGAATTTAAAATTCCAGAACAGAAAGAGGATGAAAGAATGAACAGAAATTCAGTCAACAGCTTAATATTCAGCCACATTTTTCAGAAGACTTCTCTGTTTTCTCTTGCACTAAAAAGCAGACATCACTTTTTGCCTAAAGAACCAAAGATGAGAGGGATGTTCAACTCAGCTAAGAGCCTTCCCTTCATACCAGGACCCTGTCCCTTTTCCAGGGACTCCCTGTTTAGTACCTAAACATCACAGCAGTCTTCAGAATTTGTACACACCTTGTGCACCTCTGCAAATCATTTAGGAATGCCTGAGTATATGTCCTATCTGTCTATACACACAGTCACAATAAATGCATTTTCCATCACCTTATCAAGCTTTTCATAACTTTCTAAAATTGCACCTTTTTGTGGCTTTGAATATAAAATGACATACTAAATTTAACCAGTTTCCAATAGTAAGGATTTGATTCAAACATCATTCATATCTATGTAAGTGGGATATATGTAGAAAAGAGCTAAACTAAAGTTCAAGAACAGCCACAAAACAAGCTTGAAACTACTTTTTGTTGCATTTTTTTTACAGAAGATTTAAACTTTTCAAAATCATCGCCTACTTTTTTCTTCTTCTGTATTTAAGGGTGGTAGTGAATTCGTCTGATGCTTCCAGTCAAGCCAGGTGCTTAGGTTCATTTCTCCTGAAGGCTTGCTTACTAGGCACATTACTTTCCTACCAAGGCTGTCCTGCCAGAGAAACGTATTACAGCCCATGCACTTGTATTTTCAGCCTCCTAACCACATTTAGGAATTAGTTCAGCGTATCTGTTCCTCTCTTCTCCACATTTCTCCTGTTAAGGGTCCAGATCAGTGTAATTTCACAAATCAGGTAATCTGTGAAGCAAGTCATTGACACCTTTTCCCACTTCAATAATTCACAAAGCCATCCTGTGCAGCACACCCAGGAGCATCAGCAGGATGGGGAGTAACGGACCCAAACCCATCTAAAGGCAATGACCGTGTGCTGTACCATTCCTTAATATTACTAACTGATCGAGGCAATGGTTACTAACTTTAAAAATGTTTTCCTCCCTCTGCAATTCTCATCTACTTATTTCTTTCTCTGCTCTGTAGTGATTTATTTTCCACCCTGGATACACATAAAAGAAGCTGAAACAGGTTACTTGAACCATGGTCTTACTAACTCCTAAGTTTCATTTTTGAGTGACATTTCTGGTGGTTTGGTTTTATTTTAACAAAAATATTTTTAAAAGACACTTTGTAGTCTTAGGACCTACATACATATGCTGAAATATCCCTTCTTTTGCTATAGCCTTGGTTTTCAGCACCTTATCAGTGGTATTTACTAAGCCAATGTGGTAGGTTTTTTCAGATGCCAAGAAACAATACAACTATTTTAGGCAAAGTCTCATTGCTTCCTAAGGACATAACTAACTGCTGGTGGAAGTCTCTGAACTTTATATTAGTCTGTGCTGAAGTGCTGCAGGATTAGTTATAATTAACTGTCATCGTGTCATTTTTCTCCCAACCACTCAGATTAAAAAAAAAAAACCCCACACACAAAAAAACCCTAGCAGCAACCATGATTAAAATGTCTCTATTTGTTTCCTATCCCAAATTTCATTTTTAACTCACAAAGCTCACAAGCTCTTCTCCACAAACCCCTCAGCTTTCACACAGGTACTTTTTGTGCCTTGTCTACCACACATAAAAATAAGCATTTTAACAGCAGCTAAAGAGTTAGTTGTACAGAAGGTGTAAGAAGCTTAAGACAAATATTTAATATTAAATAAGTGCTTCCTTACTAAACCATTTACACTCCCTGGTGTAATAGTTTTGTGGATACCTATCGCTGATTTATTCATTTATATTACTTCAAGGAGCCTGTTAGAGCCTGGAGGCACACATTCAAAAATAATTTGAAAGGACATGAATTCATCAGTGAGCCAATGACGACTAATGGTAATTCACTAGTTGAACCTGTGCCAACTAAAAATAACATAAAACTACCTACAACTCGTGTTTCTCCTGATTTAGGATAGGTCTATAAGTTCTGCAGCATGATCTTGAGTCAACAGAACTTGCATCTCCCACCTATATGATAGGTGACAGCTTTCACCTAACATATCACCTAAGATATGACAGCTTTCAGAATACAAAGCCCTTGTTGACAACAGTTAATATAAAGATATACTTAAATCAAGTGACTGTGAGTGATCACTAATGGTAAATGTTAAGAGACAAAAAGAAGTCGTCACTTTTGTAAAAGTCATCCCAAAACCTTAATATTTACAATTCTGATGTGAACAGATTTTATTTAATCTGGAGGGGAAATGGAGGGCATTGCAAATATTAATGCAATATTAATTAAAGTAAGTCATTTTATTTTAGAATAATCTACTTTCAGTTTAAAATCATGCTCTAACATTTCTAATTCAATGATTCTGGGGAATTAGGAAAGGAATGGGCATGTAGGAGGGGAGGGCTCTCATGCTCTCCTTGGATAGCATCTCCATGGCCACCAGCAAAGACAGAATACTAGACAGACCACTGGTCTGATCCAGTAAGACATTGTGTTAAGAACCAGGAAATACAAGCAGATACTACCCCAAGTGAAAAAGATTTATGCTTCTTTCAAAGGTCCAAACTGATGGAGATTTTTCTCCCACTACTTGTTTGGCCCATTCTCCCACCTTAAAACAAAAAAAAAGCTTTCATAATAAAGACTGTGGTGTATTCAGAGTCATCCATTTTCTTGAACTGTTGAGAGCCTCCACTGCAGGAGGTCACCATGCCTCAAGGTTGCAACTATTGCTGCTTTTTATAAAAATGCTAGACCAAGTAAGAGGGAGTAGCAGAAGAAGACTACCATTCTGTGTAAGGTGTAAGGATTTCACTGGCTTGTCTTGGAGGAAGCTTCTTCCAAAGTTAAGGTTTTATTTTGCAGAACAGGCAGGTAAGCCATACCATACACAAGCAACTTCATTTATTTGTGATCAGCTCTGGGAAATGGCTTAATTCCCCCTCCCATTTATGCAGCACAAGCCTTTCTTCACCAGTCTGAAGGGCAAAACAGTTGCTTTCTGCAGTCTCTCTACAACCTTCTAAAACTCATTACTGGGAACATTTACACAACTAAAAGATGATTTAAACAACATCTAATACAGGACTCAATACAGAAATATTTTAACTGGATGTAAAGAAGTGGGGAAACAATACATTTCCTCACCTTTTTTTCTGTACTTCCGCATTTACCTTTACTGAGTAGGTGAGGTAATATACCTCACTGATTGGTAATCACTGTTCTGTAGCTAAATGATATTTGCAACACACAAGTTAAGGTAGTTTCTGAACAAAGACCCACCAGATCAAAGTGCAGTTGCGTGCATTGGGCAAAGCAGCTAAAGAGGTTAACCAATGCTACTGGTGCCAGTCTGCTTTACATGAGGTAGATAAATGCATTTAAATCCTCATACACTTCCAGGACATGGAAAGGCATAGCACAACTCTAATACCATGTGCCTGGGTGGATCATCTGCAGTGGATCTGATCCCAGCATTTTAAAGGAGGAACACTTAGAACCTGCCTTTTATGATCAAACCAAAGCTGTAAAACGTTTCATCCATCAATAGAGAACAGGGTCAATACTACCATTCACTCAAACATGAACAAGAGAAGCTTTACTATATAATTAAATCTCAGTAGCAACTGTTGAAGGATTCCATATCTGGAATAAAATAATTGCTCATAAAAATCACCAAAGGAAAACACATGGTGGATTATTCTCAGCTGCTGTGGAGAAGTAATGGCTTTCTTTACCATGTCAGACATTTTCTGTAGATGACTGCATGCCTCCATGACTCACAGAATCATAAAATAAAAAGACCTTTAAGATCATTGAGTCCCACTGTCAACCATGCCCACTAAACCATGTCTTGAAGTCCCTTTGTCTACAAGCTTTTTGAGTACCTCCAGGGTTGGCAACTCAACCACTTCCCTGGGCAGCCTGTTCCAATACCTGACAACCCTTTCAGTGAAGAAATTTTTCCTACTATCCAATCTAAACCTCCCATGGCGCAATTTGAGGCCATTTCCTCTCATCCTATCACTAGTCACTTGACAGAAGAGACCAGCCCCCACCTCACTACAACCTCCCTTCAGGTAGTTGCAGAGAGCAATAAGGTCTCCCCTCAGCC
>JANZLQ010000001.1:46432360-46480994 GCA_026212715.1 Elanus axillaris | reverse complement strand
TCCCTGGGCAGCCTGTTCCAATACCTGACAACCCTTTCAGTGAAGAAATTTTTCCTAATATCCAATCTAAACCTCCCGTGGTGCAACTTGAGGCCATTACCTCTCATCCTATCGCTAATCACTTGACAGAAAAGACCAGCCCCCACCTCACTACAACCTCCTTCAGGTAGTTCAGCTTTCCAGCCACTCTTCCCCAAGCCTGTAGCACTGCGTGGGGTTGCTGTGACCCATGTGCAGGACCCAGCACTTGGCCTTGTTGAACCTCATACAACTGGCCTTGGCCCATCGATCCAGCCTGTCCAGATCCCTCTGCAGAGCCTTCCTACCCTCCAGCAGATCAACACTCCCGCCCAACTTGGTGTCGTCTGCAAACTTACTGAGAGTACACTCGATCCCCTTGTCCAGATCATTGATAAAGATATTAAAGAGAACTGGCCCCAAAACTCAGCCCTGGGGAACACCACTTGTGACCGGCCGCCAACTGGATTTAACTCCGTTCACCATAACTCTCTGGGCTTGTCCATCCAGCCAGTTTTTTACCCAGCAAAGAGACTCCCTTAGACACATGCCTGATCTTCAGAAATCTTTCAAAACTGATTTTGTATGTTTTGAGGTATTGATTCAGTTAAAAAAAAAGTGTTTGTTCTTTGATAACTACTTTTCCCACCTAACACTTCAGGTTGCCAGCAGTTAGAGGAAGCTCCAAACTTGTTTTATACCTTCAAACACTCCAAATAGCCAGACAAGTTTTAGAGCAGCCTCTCCCATTCTGTGTCTTCTGTTGGTCATCTCTGACACCCCGTAACCAGCTTTGGATTGCTGGGCTTGCTTTACCATGGCAAGGGAGTAAAAGCAATAGCAAATGAGACGCTACAACATTGCACTTTGAAATAGGTGAATCACAACAAGCCACCAATTTCTTTTCCACTTTATGTTATTTGTGAGTGTAATACAAGAGTGTCTAATGAATTCAAAACTTTTTTTTCTTTTTAGTTTTGTATCTAGAATTACATGAGCCCAAATGAAAATAAATCAGAGGAAATTCAGTGCCTCCCCAACTCCTAAAAAGGGCAGCCTGGCTTAAATGGATTGAAGTTTCATTCTGTCACTCTCAAGAGAAAACACAGTGAGAAGAAAGGGAATAGGAAGAGGAAGTCAAGCTATTCAGTTTAACTTAATCCCCAGACACTAGCAGAGTTTCATTTGTAGAGAACCAAAAAAGAATTTTTTTCCTGTGTCATTACGTTACTCTAAATTCACTCATGCTCCTCTTAGCAGGCAGATCAAGTCCACATGACTGCCAGCAAATGCCCATAATTTGACTGATGTCTTCTCACCTATCTAGAAATCTGAAAAGAATTCTTGTAAATTATTAAAGATTTGCTTCCTAGCAGCAACAGGAACAACAACAAAAAAAACAACCTACATGGGTATATAAATGGCAAGCCCACTGGGTTAGGTCCTAAGTAGCTGGAAGTCCACTGCCTTTACTGAGCAAAGCAGAACAAAGGCAGTTTTAAAGTTTCATTTGTGCTCACAACCACAGTGGCAGTGAGAAGACATTTTGACCCCCAGCACAGTAAATTATTTCCAGATCTGACAAGCACCAGAAAACATTTCACAGCCTGGGATCACTGTAGGACTGGCTGCAGTGGCTAGTACACAGGCCAGGACCTCTGCACACCCAGTGATGAACTCCCTGGATACCTAGGGAGCCAGAAAGGGAACCCATCTCTAGGATTAGAATCAAGGATTTCAGAGTTATATTCATAGTGAAAGCTAAATTCTTAACCATGGCAGTGGTTAAGAGTGGTCATTCGCTCATTTTGAGGGGTTAGTTGCACTCATGAATTTGAGTAGAAGGATGGTGGTTATTTAACACAGAGTCTTTTTAAAAGCAAATCAAGAAAAGATGGAAAAAATGAAGACTAATGAGACATCTTCAGAAGACCACTTTTTCTGTAGATGATTTATTAGAAATGAAATAACCTGGAAACCAGGATTCACAATCTCCCAACCAATCACCCATTTCATGTAAAGTTGCTGTCTTAACCTGCCAAAAGAAATCAAGTGTAAAAATGTAATGAAAGAAATGGCACCTTCCTCTTGGACTTAAAGATAGTGTTTAGCTTTAAAAGTATAACCTAAAAATAAGTACTGCTGCTCACTAGTCTCATTGTATACTCAGATTCATTCTTCTTCATTTAATAGGAAATAGATCTAATATCCATTTGGCATCCAGTAAATCTGTTAGCCAGTGGAAACACACAATTTTAATACTTGTAAAAAATATTTCTTTGCAATAAGGAAGGAAAAGACATGTGGCAATTAACTAACATGCCAAATCCATCTCTTCTTAGATTGGCCTTATTTCTACATCACCAGCATTGCATATGTCAAACAACCTCAGTTTAAGGCAAAACAATTGTTAAAATGAAACTGTGAAATAATGTAGTTATAGGAACAAGCAATTTCAACTTCTGTGCCAAAAAGATGACACAATTAATGGTCTAATTATAGCACATTTATAAATCTTGCACTAAATCCCATTTCCTTATGTGAATGATACCTTTGAAGTTAACATGATTTGATTATCTGCTCTGTGAGCAGCGGTTGCACAAGGATTTTAGTTGCAACATACCTGGAAGGTGAAGAGTGACCATCCTCTCAAGTGGTAAATGCTAGACATTTATTGGCCTGAATATCAATAATTCTGGGAACTCTTTCTTGAACTGTATTCAACAGCATCCAAGGACTTCCCTGCAATAAGTAATAAATAGCTACTACAGATTCAACACAGCTATAACATTCAGAAGCCTTCCTTCCCTCTATGAAAATGTTTCGATACCTGCACTTAAAGTTGAACTACCAAGCCCTAATGCTGAAGAAGACTGCATAGTGCACAGGCTGAGTTATATGCATACAAATATTTAAAGAATAGAAAAGATATGCTATTAGAAATTTGTAGGTTGAACGGAAAAAAACCTCCACTTTTTTTGACAGTGATATTATTACTGTGCCAAAGGTAGTAGCCCAGGCCTGAACAGTGATCCTCAGAGAGCTAACTCTCCTGTTGGCATGCACTTCATAAATAATCCTGCAGAACAACCAGGCACATCTTGTCCCATAAAAACAAAGATAATCCTTCACACTTAGATCTTTCCAGGCAGGAAAGAAAGGAGAGAGGAAACCTCATTTATATCAGGTAGCTTCTCTGCTACTCCTAACTTAGGCATGCATTGCTTGTTTGAAACATGTAGGAATGCAAACAGAAGGTAAGGCTAAAAACAGACAGCATACCTTGCTGCCTGGGAAACTCTCCACAAAAAAAAACTACATCTGTACTAGGCTGTCTGCATCCTGTCATCCAGGTAAAAGGAGAAAAAAAAAAATCTACTTCTGCCCTTCAGACAGTTCTGGAAATGGTTGTGGGTCATATGAAAGAGCCTGACTTCTCAGCTCTCTGACAGAGTGCAAATTCAGCTGCTGTCTTCTGCAGTGGAAGAGAGAGGAAGAGATAATGCCACAGCAGGACATTCTTGAAAAACAACTTCTTTTTGGTCCTATATATGTCATGATTGCACAGATTCTTCTTCTGCAAAGTGTTAGCTCACAAAGACTGGCTAGTCGGCCAAAAAAAAAAAAAAAAAAAAAAAGGAATTATACCCCAGACTTTCTGTAACTATAGTGATCAATAAGAGCTAATAATTAATCAAGGTCTATCATCCCAAAAGTAGATTCGCACTTAGTAAAAGGTTAACTGGAAAATATAAAGCATACTGTGGCCCAAAAATTCCTTATAGTTAATCAGTTTGTTACATTTCAGACTGTACCATGACAGTCCACAAATCAAGTGAAGGCCAAGGAGACTGAAAATCACTCTGACCTAATTGCAGGCCTCGGCAGTGGCAAGAACTCGACAGTTGCATCCCAATAAAACAAAAGCAGGACTGGCCAAAAATGTACTTTCCCAGCTTGAAGCCTGTCTTATGATCACATCCAAGAGAAAATGTTAGAGATAGTGATAATTTATTTCTATTTGTTTTCTCAGAAAGAGTCTCCACTTCAGCACTTTACTTGCATGTAAAGTCACGTTGGGGGCGATAACATTTTTCTCTGAAGCATCTCTCTTGTAAAGTGAGCTTTACAAGTGAGTTCAGATACTAAATATTTGTCTACAGGAAAAAAAAGGCTTTCCACCATAGTAGACCTACCTTACAGTATAATCTTCATCCAATAAAGCCACAGTAGATCAAACAGCACTTGATGTTCTGGCAGCAGACTGATTTTGGTATCATAGCTAGAAGTAACCTGGAAGAAATTTTTGCACAGGATTAAATAAGATACAAATAATGTCTGTACCTACTTGAAAGATTGAGTTTAAATACTGTTTAAAGTGAAAACAAATTGTTGAGACATGTTTAAGTGCTCTAGCCAGATGAATCACAGTATGCCCAGAACTCCCACTAAATCTATTTTATCCAAAGAGCTGCACGGATAAAACTGACAGAAAAATATGTTGCTAAACTGATCACATCAGTTGTTTCCCAACACTGATCACTCCTCCTCACTGCATCCTAAAGACGTACATTGGACCACTAAATTCCTCTTCAATACTTACCCTCAAGTACCTGTCCTACTTCAGAACTGACTGCATGTTATTTTTAAGCAAATTAAAAGGATAATTTAGGAGAGAAATTTGTCTAATTCTGTAAAATCCCTGTGGACTTCATCAGGAATGCTAAAAGCTTGAATTCCTGGACCCAAGGTGGGTTTTATCATCAAAACTTTAGCCACCTGCCAGAGCAGTCAGCAGCTGGTGGCCACCCCCCTCACCTGGGCGGTCGCAGATCAGCTGCCCAGGAGCAAGGGCTTCACCCCGGCCAGTGCCTCGGCCACCGCCAGCAAACTGCTCCGGGGCAGGGGGCTGCGATGTCAGGCCAGAAAGGGAAAACACAAATCCTTTGAAGTCACAACATTTATTTTGCAAAGCAGAATTACTTATTCTACCTCCCGGCTAAATTAAAGAAAGAGTGACTGGGACAGGAATTTATAAGGATGAAAATAAGGGATTTTGGTTATTGTCCAGCTTCTGTTGTCACATTGGGGTATGAACAGAACCTGCACCAGAGCACACTGCAACCCCAGGTGCAATTAATAATACTGGGTTTTATTCCTTCAAGGGTAGGCATAAAATAATGAGCGCGGGCTTTGCCCACTGACGGCAGCAGAAAACTTTCAAGGTGCAAGGGGGGGGATCATTAATACTTGCAGTGCATGTGCACAAAGGAAGCGAATTACCCTTGCCCACACAGCCTTACCTTTCACATCACCTGAACTTTGAACAGCTCATTTGTCATTCATCTAAGTGTTCTTTCATCACAATTTTCTAGCACAGAATTTTATAATTATTTCCAATTACTGTCTATAATATATGCAACTTTCTGCACTGCAGTTATATTTTACCACTGAACTTTAAAACAAACATCTTAATTTAAAATATACTCTGCCAACTGGATGACACAGCTACTCTGAGATAGCTGTCGAAGAAAAATCAAGCATAAATATTTACCTCATTAGTAACAATAAAAAGATTGTAGTTAGGTAGGCATGATAAAAATTATCATGAATCCTGTCAATGTCCATCTGCTTCAAAAGAACACAGTCTTACAATAATTTTAGAGCTACATGCAAAAATATATGGAGCTGAACTTAATATAGAACAACTCCCCTTTTCTCCATAATGCTGCAATAGCTCTTCAGGGTTTGTAGCAACCAGTGAAAGGCATTAAAGAAGCACTACTTGCCAAAAGTATGTTTATTTGCTATTGGACAGCCAAAAATCTTAGGTCTGCAATGGACCTGTTTACTCAAGCTGTGCTGTGTGTTATAATTACGATCATCAGCCCAAAAGACTGCTAAATTAGTAGAGTCAATAACATCGATAAGATCAGGGGTACAAAGAGACTCAGGAAGGAAAGGATCTGCAAAGAAAACTATTTAGTATGACATAGCCGCCCTCTGCTTCTATACTTTGTTGACTCAGCAGCTGTAGTGGACGTTGCTGATTGAGTGTCTGGTGTGTAACTTCAACATAAAGCAATGTACGATATTGAATGGAAAAGCGCTTGTCTTAGAACAACCCACAGCAAATCTTGTAAGGTTTAAAGTATTTCCCACTCTGTTTTTCATGGCTTTAAATATCCAAGGAATCCATAGAGGAGTTCAGAGAGGGTAGAAGTGGCATCATTTGTATAGTAGAAGGGCAGAAAAGCATCCCAAGCCATAATGTTTAAACACGGTAACTAAAACTAGGCAACCAAAGTCTGTGAGTTCAGCCAGCTCTACATCCTAAAACTTTTATAAGCTTGTATATTTTGGTCTTAGGGAATGTGATTTAATACTTTTCTTTGTGATTTTTTTTTAAGGGGGGAGCAAAAACCCCACCCTAAAACTAGGATTAGACTGAAAATTTCTTGCCCAGAGGAGACCAAGGGAGAGAACAACTGCTCTGTTCTTCATTTCTGTAGTGCTGGTGAGCTTCTCCTAATAGCCACCCTGTAACATTAAGGAGAATGGGTAGCATGTTTCCAAGAAAAGGGCACCAGGGTTTCTCACCTCAATATACACTCACTAACTCTGATTTCCAACTCTCCAGGAAGTAAAAGACCAGTATGTAGGTAAATAGACTCTTCTGCCAAAGGTCAATGAAAATTTAGTTCCAATGAAACAGCGCAAACCCCCCATATCAGTCTCCAATTCCTTCTCTTTGATATGACAGACAGAAATGTTGGGGTTGCAGGGACAGGGTTTAGAAACCTCTTCTCACAGCACAGCCACTAAAACTAGGTCAATATCCACCATTAAAAATATCAAAACTATAATGCAGGGTGGAACTATTACGTTTTATCTATCTAGTAGAAATCAGTGGCCCACATGCACCTACCCATACATGGCTTCTTACAGTGTCAACTTCGGTGTTTTCATGCTATTTTGCTTTTTATCCTATACATGCTTAAAAAACACTACCTAAACAGTGGATCCAAAAAAATGGCCTGCTGTAACACAGACTGAAATCAGTCTGCAGCTTTTAAATTTTTTGATTTATCCATATCTAAATGAATTGTTGCGTTTTTACATCTTTCAGGAAATCATGCACAACTAACCGCAGTGATCGAAATCAGCATTTAGAGAACGATGTTAATAAGTAAGTCCCTCATAAAAGTATACTAAAATCATAAGCAATCTTTCTCGTACCATTTCAGCTCCCATCAGAAAGTGGCTGGAGGCTGGCATCTAGATAAAGCTGACCTTCAGTTGTGACTTGGTTTATCTGGATTAGCATTGTTATTTGCTAGACCCTTAAAAAAACAAAGGGCTAATCAATACAAGGTCAAAACAAAAGTGTCAAAGATGGCTTTGACCATTCCAAAAATGTGACATCTGTCACCAAGAGTTACTGGAGGAGCTGGCACAATGCTCCAGCGGTGAGCGCTGACGGCATTTCTGTGGGCCACTTCTGCAGGCAACATCCACAATCCATTTCTCAGGCATATTTCATGCCCAGTAGTGGGTTACATGAACTGGCAGGTCAGATTGATCAACAGAATGAAAAATATGTCGGCAAAAAAAAGAAAAAAATTCAGTATAGGAAAGAACAGAGGTTGTATTACTGGAGACTTTTGTGAAGGAGTTTAACCCTTTGGTATTCTGTGCATGGTTACTCTAGCAGCTCATCCCTATTCCAAACACCATAACTGAAGCCAGAGACAGTCAGGATAAGCAGGAGGTTTCAGCTATATAGTGATTCACACCTCAAGCAGTTTATTCATGTACTAACGTGCACTTATAAACTAGGCAGTCTGACACAAAGCCTTGTCTGCAAATGAAGTGCTCTAATAGTAGTCAAGAAGTATACAATACCTCTTCCAGATAAAAAATGCCAGAAAAATGGAGATGAGTACAATAGTCCATACCGGATACTGTATTTTTTTCCCCCAAGCCGTGGGGATCATCATTCTTATATTTGTTCCATGAAGCCTTGTTATAAGCATAAATGATCTTGCTCATACAAGTCTCTTGCAGGGCTGGGGTAAGAGTCAACACATGAGGTCCGGTTACATGGCACCCCCGCGCACAGCTCCAGGCACCAGAAAGGGACACAACCTGCAAAGCTCCATTTGGGAAAGTAACAACCTTTTCAAGGCACAAAGTTCCCAGCAGGCTGTGGATGCTGAGGATCTTACATACCACCTAGAAGCATGTTCCCCAAAAAAGCCTTGAGGTACAATAGCACTCAAACTTGAAATTCAAACTTGCCCTGGGATATTCTCGAGAGGACATCCAAGACATTCGGAAAGCATTATATCTTATATTACAAATACTGCTAAGCCACAGCTGTTTATTGCAGAACCATTATGCAGATAAGGATTCAGGATGAACTTGACTGCCTTGGGGAAGGTCAATCTCCGACTAGTTCATTGCATTCTGCATGAGGGGTTGTAGGCCAAAAAAAAAAAAAAAGGTATCAGGTATTTGTTTAGGGAAGAAAGGAAACTGGAATGTTAGTCTACATTCTGCTCCAGCTTCTCACTTTGGGTATTTAGTAGCTAATGGAAGCTTGAGTTATCTACTTTGCACATTATATTTATTTGGAGATAAGTTTCTAGGAGTTTCTGCTCTCAGTTTCATAAAGCCTTTGGTTTTCATTTTTGTCATGGGGCAGGTAGGGAAGAATATGCTAATCAAAGCCCCTAGAACTACAGCTTCTATAATTGGCAGCTCAGTATTCTCTCGTAGCCTTAATTTATGCGTACTATTAAAAGGTTAAAGTTGGTCACAGGTCTCCTGTGACTGTCATCTGTGA
Source organism: Elanus axillaris (assembly GCA_026212715.1). Classification (NCBI taxonomy): domain Eukaryota; kingdom Metazoa; phylum Chordata; class Aves; order Accipitriformes; family Accipitridae; genus Elanus; species Elanus axillaris. The sequence goes on along the minus strand of JANZLQ010000001.1, from coordinate 46,472,128 downwards.
AATAATGCTGTTGGAAATGCAGTTTTGGTTCTACCTCATTCCCGCCTGCAAATAAAACCACGCATATTCTGCACATCTTTCCCCCTGAACATTGACACCTCCAGCGACATAAAATCTAGCAAGCGATGTGACAGCTGCCAAGGTCAATAAGAGTTATACTGAACTGCTGAGTAAGTGCTGGTTGCACAAATCAAAGCTGTATAAGGGCAGCTTAACATACACAAATCTGCAACTTATTCAAACTATTTTTTGGACCGAGATGGTTTTATAATTTTTCTCTTCCATGAAAAGTTATATAATGAAATGTGATGAAGTCAAAGGTATTTCATGAAATCTTAGCATTGTGTTCTTTGTGTCAAATTACTGATAGCGAAGTGTGTTGAAAAATACATTTAACATTTTTGAGAAACTTAACACTTAAAGGCAATTGTAGGAGGACAATAATGTGAGTAAGCAAGTAAAAATAATATAGCAGTAAATTTTAAAGACACATTGCGCAATGCTATCTAATTACAACCTAGATTCAGCTATTTAGATGAATGCCTAAATACGGAAGTCTCTGCTGGACATTTTCAGGGGTACTTTAAGCTTTCTGCCTTTGCTATACTTACCAAAAAGGTTTTGGTATTCATTTGTAGCTGCTTGTTAACTTTTAATTATCAAAACATTAGCATTTCGCAAGATGTTATGAATTGATTGGTAGGGATAATAAAGTATTTCTGGCAGACCAAAAGGTTAGATTAGATTTTGTATCTGAACCCTTCATTCAAAGTCATAGACATAGAAACTGTAGTAATAGATCAGCAAAACTTGTATTTTAGTTGTGTAATCATGAAATACAGAGATTTAGAACAATTGCATAGAAAAATCATTCTGAACCTTGTGCCCTGAGTAAGGCTTTGTGTGCCAAACTGCACCCGTTAGCAAGTATTTACAGCTGAGTTGAAAAGCCCTGGAAATAGAAATTGTTAATAGAAGCAACTGCTGCAGCTCTAACTGGATTGCTGCGACCAGTAACACTCCAGTAATTACAGTGAAGTAAGTGTTAAAGGGGGAATGAGGAAAGAAAGCTCTCCATCAGGTTGGGCACTTGCTTACTCCTGGATTTTCTTCTCAGAAGGAGAGCTGCTAGCAGAAGGGCTCTGCAAGGGCTTCTGTCTTCCTCTAGTCTATTTTAAGGTTACTAATTGATCCTCTGAGGGAAGGTTTAGTCCCTTTAATGCAGTCTCTCCATTAACAGGGAATCTGTACAAGAGAGGTTGGAGGTGTGTGGGTGTGGGAGCCATGCAACATTTCATGCTGGTCTTCTCCACAATGCCTCACGAGGCAGGGAGGTTTGAGAACCTTCCTCACACAGCAAGAAACCGAGCCCCGTTCAATGCTACTAGCGTGGGGGTTGTTACTGAAGCACGCTGCTCAGTTTGTTTTGCCTGAAAGGAGCCTGGCTGACCTAAATTTTCCAGGTGTGGGTATGATAGCAGGTCAAGGAACAAGGCGACGGGGAGATGAAGAGACCAGATTGTGTTGGAATAGTCATAATCTTGACTGACACATTCATCCATGTTGCAGAAACACAGCTAGTGGTTGCTCAGCTCCGCAGTAGCACATTTTGCTTCAGATAAGCAAAATAAATATCAGGAGAAGCATCCCTTTTGAGATATTACCTTTGCACTAGCATAAAAATAACTTTGCAATTGCCAACTTTCTCTTGTAATGCCAAATAGTGGAAGCAAAAGAAGTGATGAGGCTGATGGCAGTCAACTGGTAATGCCAGTCACATCACTGCACAGGAGACTGACAGCCTGTTCTGATCTGACTAATAGGTTCATTTTATTGAAGCACTACCAGACTAAAGAATAGTTTTATCAAGTGTTTCACCATTTGAAAAGCAAGGCAGTTTGCCAAGCAAAATGGCCCACGGTTAAGAAAAAAGTGTTTCAGTTTACTTGTTCCCTGAGCAAAGCATAGTTTAATTTAGGTCTAAGGCACTATCTAGGAAACTTTTCCATTCTTCTTACTCAAGCATACTGTAGCTACACCTACAAATACTACTATCTTGTGAAATGGAAAGAAGCTTTTTTCCCCTTTCATCCATGACTCTTTTTTACTTATCTCTTCTTTCTGCTACCAGCCAGAAAGCAATGCCTGATTTCTTTTAGGTACGTCCAGAGCCCTTTTGGTCAACTGTCAGTTCTAACAGAAACCCATGGAAAGATTTCTACTCCGTTTCCATTTGAAGTCAGAGCTTCAATCTGAGTTAGGGAAGGCCTTCAGTTTTTAAGCATGCAATCTCTGTTTTGATAAGAAGTTCATGTAGGAGTTTCTATCATGACTTATTACCATATCAGAAAACTTCTTTCTGACTCAAGGCCCAGACCATTAGTGGCAGGAAGAAGACTGAGTACAGCAAGCTCTCACTGGGCTCCTAAGGCATTGCCCTCAGTATTTAACAGGGAAAAAAATCTGGTCTCAAGTCATAATCTCAGTCATCCAGAGTCATGTCTTAAGTCTACTCAAGAGTCTTTAGTTTTATTTTGATCTTTTGCATACATTTGAGGACTACTCTAGTAAGTTCTTAGCACAAGGACCACTTAAAACCAAGAAAAATTCTCCAATCTTTGGAAATCCTATTAATCTTCTTTTCTTTTTATTTTACATGACCTAAAACACCAATAAATACCTACTGCTGCACTAATGATATGTGAATTTCTGATAAACCCAATCATTAGATTATTCTTTCACTTAAAAAACATTCAGTCTTCATTCAGCATAAGGCTAACTTTCAAATGGTGGTTTTATGCAACATATGAAGCTAATTTTAGAGTCTGCAGTGAAATATTAAGGTATTTGGTTTTTCTGCCATTCTCTTCAAATACCGCACATGGTCCAACACCAACATAAGACTGATGTATAAGCACAAGGAATATGAACCCCAAAACCAAATTGAAAAGGCTACTAAAAGACTACAGTGCGTGACCAAATGCAGAATTTTTCAATTTGTGACCTACAGAGCCCCAGCGGTTAACAGAATAACTGCAGAGGGATTGTACGGAACGTTCTTCTTTCTCTTCAAAATGCAGAAACGGGTTTGTTTCACTCCATCTCCAACCCTTTTGTAGGTATTCATGCAACTCCCACAGAAAGAAAATGACAGCCAGGAAACAGGAGCCAGCCCTGGGGCACTAGAACAATTAGTGGGATTAACTCCACATCTCAATCAACAAATAGCTACAGGCCAAATTCTCTTCTAACCCTAACCCACCATGTCACTGGTCAGAAGTTGGTCCAAATGAGCACAGGTGTCCAATAACTCCACCTTTCTCAATCAATAAGTGGTTACAGGCCAAATGGTGGTCATGTTCATATCAGTTTAGAGATACCGCAGCCACATGCAGATAGTGAATCCCATCTCCGGGGTGGAATGGAGACAGTTTAGCAGACTCAGTGCCTGCAGATGCCTTTCTCACCTCCCTAAAGAGGGCTGAAGTGATCACTTGTTGCAGACTTCATCCATCTCACCTTCTGCAGCTATATCAGCAACTTCCTCAGCAAAAGCAAGTGCTGTTTGGCAGGATCAAGTACCCTGCATTTCTAGATGTGCTACGAGCATTTTGGCATCAAAAAGAACATAAGTTATTGAATCACAGCTCTCATATTTGTTATTGGAAGATTCATTCAGTGCAGAGCTGGACTCACTGGTCAAAACGCTCAACAGGCCTAAGTTGGTATAATTGCACTGAAGGCAATAGAATTGTACAATTCATAGATATAAAGAAATTACCATATTAAGGAACTCATTTTTTTTTCTAGACACCCCCAATGAGAGCCATCTGTCTTTATTTTTCTTTCATGGTCTTTGGCGTGGCTTTGTTTGAAAAGCAATTCTATCCCTGGATTTCCTCTATCAGATAAAAAAGAGCAGCAGAGGTAGCTTAGTGTTTAACTGCTGCAGAACAAAATTTAAGCTGCAGCTTCTAGACATGCAGAGCAGTAATCATGTGTCTTTGGACCAGATCTTTTTAAACTTTCTCCCTGGTTTTTTGCAGTTGTTTTGATATTTAACAAAAGTTCAGTGATTTGCCTAGTATAGAGCCAAAAGAGCTTATTCTTGACCCTTTTCATGCAGTTCTCTGGGATTTTGTTGATAAATGACCTTGCAAACAGAGTACACACACTCTTGCACTTCCAGCATGAGCCAGACAAGAGTTATTGGCCAGGGGGCTAGGGGCTGCCTGAGGCTATTTGAGCATTTGTGTTTTTAGGTTTTGGCTGGTATATTCAGGCACACATAATAAAATAGAGCTTTTATTTTAAAAATCAATAAAATGACTGATCTTAAGTCAGAAAACCATTTTGTTTTACTTTTACCATCATTGGTTTTTTATTGCATCTCACTTTTTGTTTTTCCTTGTCTTTTTTCCTGCCAGACAATCAGTCTCAGCTCCTGTTGAGATTCAGCTTTCTACAGTACCTTATTTTTCTGAGCTACTTCCTCCCCTCCTGTTGCTGTCACTGGTTTTGAATCTTTCTCACCCAGGTTTTCCTACCACTTTCTCCATCAGGCTGTTAAAGCTAACTCTAATACATAAGTAATGGTATGGTGAACAATTACGCCATTTAGAAACAAATTGCTATTTTTTTTTCCACTCTGAGCTACACAGACCAATAAAATAGGAAACCAGTTGAGGCAATGACAGACAAGTTACACAGTTAGTTCATGTGCTACTAATTATTTATGCCACATCTGGACATACCAAGACTATGCCAAAATTAATCTAAGAAGATTCTACTCTTCTGCTCTCAACTGTTCATTCCCATTTCTATCTCAATCTGCCACCTCCCAGTGACGCCACCCCCCCTGTGGTGCCACAGTGCAGATCAATAAAATTATCCCGGCTAAAACCTGCTTCGCCCAGATCATTTTATTGCTCTAATTTATGCTGCCACCTCAAACAATTGCACGAACAACCACAGCACAGGTGGGAATTCACCAACCGAGACGAGGGGAGGCAGCTGGGTGCTTCTTAAAATGTGTAGCTGTTAGACATCTAGTGTTGCAAATCTAGTGTAAGTAATTGTGTTCTCATTCACCTGGCTTCTTTCACTGTAACTGATTAGTAAAGCACACTAAACAGCTCAATAGGAAAGGCAGCAGTTTTTCTAGCTTTCTTGATATTCCTCCCAAATATTATCTCATATATGACCTTGCGACTTCCAAGAAGAAAGAAAAAAAAAAATCATTCCTGACATCTTCAATATCTTGCAAAAATGGTGAGTCTGGCTATTTGTTACACTCCTGTGTTGTTAATACCAATAAATGTTAAAGATACAAAGATCAGTTCCTGTATAAATCTTGGTTCAAGGATGACGGGCAAGCAGCTAGAAAATGTTTCTTCATGTCTTTTTCCCCTAATGCAAAACTCTTAGTAGAAAAATGATAAGGATAAATGGCACCTATCCAACTGATTCCATTATAGAACCTGGTTTGTCTACGACAGATGATTCACTATTTATAGTGTCTTTAGTGCATGCCTCACAGTATACTCTCACAGTCAATCTCAAAGACATGTTATTTAGGCAGGGTAATGTACTCATCTTCGCTGAAAGAGAGAAACTGCAGACAAAGAAAAGAACATCTTGGGGGATAAAATCTTCTATACCTACAGCAATTCAAAACCTACACAGAGCTCAATTACAACAGAACAAGAACACTGGTATAAAGCCAGGACAACCCTTCTGACTTTGGGGAACTCCACGATGCTCCAAGGTGTAAGAGGAGCATCTAGCAAAACTGTCATTTCCTTCTAGAAACATTTAGACACTCCCAGCTGGAGCCAAAACCCCAACAAAACCAACTCCAATTTCTCCCAGCACAAAAGGTTTTCAGCTGAACTGCCAGCTCTGACATACATCAAATAACAAGGTGAGAAAATACAACTCTTGTTTCATGACAGGCAGTTATACCAGAGACACTACCCAGACTGCAGCATATAGCAGTCATATTCAAGCTACCTTCAGGCTCCTAGTCTGAGAGAAAGCTGTACAAATCTCCATAGACACTGAAAAAATGCATGTATTTAAGACAGTAGTTAGCACAGAGGACATACCCACAGTGATCTCAAGTCCAGCAATATCAAGAAGTAGGTAGTGTAATTTAGCTCAGCTACAGCATTGCAGGGTAAGCTCCAGAAACTCGTGGTATTAGCATAGCCTGAGCATGCAAGAGCTGAAAAGCAGCAATAGAATCTATTTCACTGATACACAGGTGTACAACCAGTATTTTAGTGGCCCAATGCAAAATTGCCCTTTTCACAGTAAAGCCCAAGAAGGAAATGATTCTTTTTCCCCATTTAAAAAAAAAAAATACATTGTTAATATTGCAAACACTCGCTCTCAGAAAAGTCTCTGGCCCCTACAAGAAGTGTTTGGCTTTTTTTTTTTCTTCATGAACATTGTTATTGTACTACATAAACTGTAAAAATGGAAACAATGAAATCTTTTTAAAGCAGTTTGGATAATAAAAAAATAAAGTGTTCCATTCTGAAAAAATATCACAATGGGAGTTTTCAACATCAAAGCATTTGTCAATAAAATACGCAGAACTATCACAGAACACTGCAGCCCTTTTATTTTTCTTGTTTAACATTTCCAAGTCACTGCCATCAACCACTACAAATAGAGGTTACAATACTTTGCTTTCCTTTTTTTCTTTTCTTCTTTTTTTTTAAGCCTTCACAGAGTGATACCCCTCTTCAAAATACTCTTCAAAATACTGAGATAAACCATCACAAAGAAACATCTAAATTACCCTTGGGGCCTCATTTTCCAGAAGATACAAAACCATTTAAAAAGGTATTATTCAGAATGTTTCAGATCAGGAGTAAACCCATTTTATGTTTAATATTCTGTATGAATGATATACTGAAAAACTACGTAACTGATGTCGGCTGGTTAAATGTGTTTTCTTCCAGCACCACAGTTACAGAAACTTTAAGAAAAAATATAAACTGAAATCTACATTACAGGTGAGAAAAAATGTGAGTTAGATTGGCATAGCACCTGCAAATCCTGAAAACACTGGGGTTTAGCAGTTATTATCAAAGGGCAGTTAGAATTCCCCAGGGGACACTGACATTTTTTCCAGCAATAAGAGCAAAAATCTCTCCTTGTTGATTCTTACCAATACCTCACTTCTCAGACAACCTCAGTTAATAGACCTGGTGGTCTCATACACGTGCTCTTCATCCTGGGTTCTCTTTCATAGATCTCTCTCTGCAATAAGCTATTTCCTGGGAGTGATTCATTGCAAATACAGCTTCTCACATCATTTCTTCCTACTTCTTCCTCAAGGTAAAGAGGGGTCTTGACAGTATTTTCACTTCAGTTCCTTTCAAATAATATTAGAGCTACAAGGATGAGGATGGTTATGCATATGAAAGCTAATGTAATGGGCTAACACCTGACTGAGCCGGAGGTCGGGCAGTAACAGATACTGGGACTTCACTGTCAGTCAGGCAGCGGTTCATTAAACCTTCCTGTCCTATCAAGGGTCCCCAAATAGCAGCTTTCCTCTGACTCCAGACATCTGGGCAATTCACTTTTTTTTTTTTTTTTCCTTTTTAATCTTACACATGATGTCTGCCTCCAAGTCCATAAAACATGCCAGCAAACTTCTACGGAAAAGCAGAGTGAAAGTATTCCCTATTTTCCTCTCATTCTAGCTGGAGGTGGGCATTTGATTTTTTGCTCTTCCATGATAACTTCGTAAGTCTGCTTTCTCCCAGAGCAGCAGTACCAGCCCACTTCTACTGAAGTGCCCCTTAAGCACTGGGCATTAGCCTGTCCCTAACAAAATAAAAGGTTTCCCACCAAGGGGTGGGAGAGACAGCAAGGCATTTAGACTTGGTGAAAAAGACTTGGTGAAGACCTGGTGAAAAATCAAATATTCATGGCAGAAGTGAAAAAAGCAGGGAGTGAAGAGGGCAGATCGCCACAAAGGAGAAACAAGGATTCTGTGGCAATCAGAACATCCTTGCATCTCCCAGTGTTGCCTCAAAGGTGGCAGCAACTGGAGCAATGCTCAAGGGACAGAGACATGAGCATCAGGGTAAGAAACCCTCCTTCCTGCAGTCTCTCCCCAGCATCTGCTCCCCACAGGCAAAGCAGGCATGGTGGGAATCCACTCTCCATCTTCAGATACTCTTCTGCCAAAACATTACACTGGGGAATGGTTTCGGGAGGGAGAAGATCTTTGGGAATCAAGGACGGGAGCGGGGAGAGTCAATTTTGAAAAGGGCATGAGAACAGGATCCAGGTCCTCAGGCTGCAGGCAGGAGTGACTTGACGGCTCAGATGAGTATAGAAGGGAGGGGGAAAACGGCACACAAGTGTGGGTAAAGGGTGAATTGGTGGAGGAAAAGGACAGCAGTAAGGAGAACAAGTAAGCTTCTGCTCTAACTCATCCCTGGCTGAAGGCTTTTTTCCCAGGAGGTATGGTGAAGAGTCCACAGACAGCAGTGCTGGCTCTCAGGGTGATGAGCCAGCCAAGCTACACAGAAGGGGCCACAGCTGAAGCTGTGACCCTCAGGTTTTGGCTCCTGCTGCGCGTGAAGGTAAGGCTTTATCATCCAGGTACCCATGAGCACAACGAAGATGCCAGCAGCACTGGTAGCAGCAATTGCCTCTACAGTGGCTCCCTCCTTCTGGTAGCAGGGAGGATGCAGGATGCGACAGTCCCACTCCGAGGGCAGCGGCTGGCAGGTGAGCCACCTCTGTCCTCCCCACGCTGGCCACTGCTCCCAGGGGAGGTGGACTCTTGGCCAGACCCAGTCAAACCACTGACATTTTCATCAGAAGTCAGCAAAGGATCCAGACGCAGGGTGAGATCATTTTTTTGTCCTGCTTGTAGCAAGGCAAGACTCCAAGGCTTTTTAACTAAGCCCAGTTGCTCTGAGTTTTATGACACAGATATCCTTCATCGTTTCCCCTGTATGCTACCTTTCTCTCTGCACTCTGGACTGTATTTTGTTCAATGATGTGTGAAAATACAGATCGGTGCCATTCACTGCAACAATTAGTCAGGATTTTCATTGGTGTCATCCACAGAAGAATTTGGCTATTATCTTCCTATTCCACAAAGTAATAAAATGCAAAACTGAATGAACCAGATAAATGGGCAGTCAATCATTAATCTAGCATTTGTTTGATGTGAAGATCTTTTACTGATTAAAATGTTCTAATATAAAAAAATTCACAATTCAGAACAAAAGTTTTATAATTGGCAATGAATCCTCAAGTGAATTTTATAGATCAGTTAATGTCTAGATGAGTTAAGGGTGAAAGGTAAACTTGACATTAAACGCTTAGTTAATAGTGCCAAAGGATTCATCATTGCCACTAAAGGGATAGTGGAGTGAAACTACACTACCATTTTTCCGTGTTGGAAAAATAGGCTTATAAGAACATTTGCCATCTTTGGGGTCTGAGGAAAATAATGCAAACTTTATGCACATAGCACTCAGACCATTAAAATAGGTTAGAGAGAGAAAATATAAAGATTTAGCTCTGTATTTGAGCTGATTTACAATTCTATACCTTGTTGGTCCTGCTCTACACCACCTCCCTATGCAAGACTTGGTTTTCTTATATCCTTGATAAAAAAGGTACTATTAAAATTAAAATTATTTTAGTCTTTCAGCAGAATTTTTCAGTTTTCCAAAGTACACAATTGGTGTTTTGGCTTTAGCTACTTGGCACCATCCCTTAATCTTAGAGGAAGATGCCAAGTAAGGCAAGCAACACAAAGGAAGTCTTCATGAACCATACCGTGTACAAAGCAAATTCCCTTGACTTCTCTGCACACCAGCAACTAACAGGAGCCATATACATTTGCACTCAGACATCTTTCCTGCTTCCAGTTCTAGAGGAAAGTCACTTACAGTATTATTTTCCACAGTATTATCGCAATAACAATAGGCAACATACTCAAGTCACAAGTCAGGCTGTCCTTCCCATCACAGAACTGAAATTTCAGGGGGTTTTATTTGCCTTCCAAACTTCAAGATTTTAAGTTTCACTTTTTCAAGTCTGTCCATGCAACTTCCACTGCTAGAATCATCTCCTAAGCATTGCCTTCATAGTATCAGGGCCACATTGGAAAAACTGATCCAAGAGACTACTACAATCAGTATGTAAGTCCTACCAATGCAACTAAAAATGATTTGGTAATAAAGGATGAGTGGCACAATCAATATTGTCATAGACTGGGGAAAAATTCTGAAGCAAGAAAAAAAAGAGGGGCTAACTGAAAGGAACAGCAATTTTTAGACTGATAGAAAATACAGAATACACTTAAATGCCTTCTGAAGACTAAAGAACTCACTGTCAGAGCATAAAGTGGAATATGACACACTTGCATATGAAATACAGTATATTTAACAGCTAAGAGGTTATAAACATTATAAGTCATTTTAGGTATCGGGATGCAAGCCACACCTGTTGAGTGCATATTTAATCATACCTTAGACTTACATATGAATAAGATATTTAGTATGGCAACAATATCAGAAATTAATAAAAATGGGACATTAAGAAAATGAGATATAACCCCGTTATAATATAGAGCAACATCAGTATCTGATTCAAAGGCATACAAGAGATGATCTATAGACTACAGAACTAAATAGTCGCTATTTGGACTTCATATTGAGAACCTTATAAATATATATGTTCATGGAAATTTTAATAAGGCAATTACAGCGCAGGAGGAGGATTTGGGCAATAGAAGGAACCTGGTCAGCTTATAAAATCTAAACTCTGCTATAGAGTAAAGTGAAAAGAAAAAAAGCTCATTCATGGATTGTTTGTTAAGAGAACATACACTAATATGCACACTTGCCATTGGGCTCCGTGCTGATGGCACTCATTTTCCTTTCTTCCCTTAAAAGAACACCTCTGCATTTGGCTCAAAGATGGACCAAATGCTCAGACGGTGAAGCACTTCATGGGTCTAGGATAAATATTAAGTCCAGACAGCTGAGGCTTTTATTTCCCTTGCTCTTCTGAACTGATGAGTTCTCTACTCATTGGTAATTTATAAGTTGTGAAAAGTGAATAGTGATTTTGGGGTGCTTGACTTGAGGTAGCAGTGCCACTGTTTCCAGTAACCACCAGTCCAGCTCTCCTGTGAAACACAAACGAGGATCCAGGCACAGAAGGAGGTGCTGGACACCCAGAAATTCAGTTGCTCCTTTCTAAAATGGAAAGAGGCAGCACTGTTTTGTTTTAAACATGTAGCCAGCAAAGATGCTTATCAATGACCAAGATCAGCTCCCCCAGTGGTGCCACCAGTTGATCCTCCTGCCTCTCAGTCTGTACAACATTTGTCCTCAGGCAAGCAGCACACACCTGGTCCTACCCAGGAGTCTGGGTGCTCCCCACCAAGCCGCGCCAGCAGGTCCTTACTCCTCCGCATCCTTATGCTCAGAGCAACCCCATCCCCCCTGTTCTCCAGCCCAAGAGTGCCCTTTCTAAGCATCTGATTGCACCTTTCTAACCCCTGCTATTTGCCAGTTCTTGCTTTTTCTGCTCATCAACACCACTTCATCATTCCTTCCAGAGCACTTTCCCTCCCCTTTTGCAGGCTGAAGCTTCTTCAGAAGAGATATTTCTAATTAGCCACTTACAGAAGGTAAAAGCCATCCTTAACTAACCGTTCCCAGGCACTGCAACCAGGCTGCTTACAGCCTGCTCACAAGCCTATTCAGCCAACAGTCACCATCTGAATCAATCAAACCCAAAGCTGTCCTTGCTCAGCTGTTCTCTTTGCTGCTAGATTGCATTCACCCAAGAAGCAGGGAGGTTTAAGATATTTTCTTCCCACACTGGTAGTTAATAGTCTGTGCAGCAACCTCTGCTCTGCTAACCAACATAAACCATCGTTTGTGTGGCAGCTTCAGAAGCCTCTAGAAAAGATGAAACAACTCCGCTTGACCTTTCATTATGGACATCAGCAGCAGCACGACCAGTGTTGCGCTGACTGTTTTCTTATCTGCATAATAAACCTAAACTGGGTTGTAACTTGATGTCCAAAATACCTCCCTTCTGCAGCGTTTCCTTGTACTTCTCCTCAGTGAAAGCCAGAACACTGCATGCATTAGACTGGTAATCTTTATTTAGTTACATGAAGTTATGGCAAAATTAAGGATGCCTATTACAAAAAAAAAAAAAATTTAAGAATTAGAATTAATACATTCAATTATTGTTCCCTTAATTTATCGTGAGAGGTTTCATGACTTCCAAGACCTGGCAGCTTTTCAAAGCAGACCTGTGAGCCTTGATATGCAAACGGCTCCTGATCTGAGACTTTTTGCCAAAAGGCAAACTCAGAAGAGCAATAAATGGAACAAATCTAGACTGTCTTTGGAGATTAGCCAAGTCTACATGAATGGCACCACTTGCAAAGACAGGCAAGTGAAGCATCAATAAACCAGTAAACCAATAAACACTGAAATCTCTCTGTTGTATTCATTATATATCCACAGCTCTTTCTAAACTTAGATAAGAACCAATAATAATCCATTCGATACCCTGAATCTGACGCCTGGAAAAAAAAAAAAAAACCAAACACACAAACAGATTTGTTTCTGTTGTTGTTGTATAAACTTTTCCCTCTAACATGATTTGAAAATCAAATCATTCCTGCTGTTTATTTCTTTTTGAAGAGTTTGAATTTTTCTTAAATGATACGGCTCCCAATTTCAAGTCTTATCTATATCCCAGAGGTGTGCTTGGAGAGTCTCACTCCACAAAGAAAAACACTGTTAAAACAATTGTAGAAACACTCAGTTAGCACTGTCTGATATACTAGCTAAGAATCTAAATGTGAACCCAAAGGAAACGCTCTACAGAAATAAAAAATACAGGTTTAAGGTATATATGCACTATAGTAAAATGTGTGATAGCAGCCAGAGCAGGCATACTTGCCAAGACACCGAATCTGCAGCAGCACCTTACAGAGACAAGGGGAAATACCCAGGCAGCTCACAGCATGGCTAAAATACTATGTGAAACACAAAAACTTAGTTCAGACATATAAAGCCAAGTTAGTCATACAGTCTGTGGCATAAAATAAGTATTTTATGTGTGTGTTTATGTTTGGCCCTAGTAACTGGATTAGAGACTTAGGTCTTTCCCCAGAAGAGCCAGCATGAGATTTTGGGTCCACCTCCCATCACAGTATCTGGCACACCCCATTTAAAACTCCAGATGCTCTCAAGAGACTCAAACTCCACTTGAAGCTCTCTGCCTGCAGTTGCAGAGAAAAGCTTGGATTGCAGTCCCCATCCTCGAGGAAACAAGATTCTGGGGCAACACGAGCCATGGGCTTGACAGCCTAAAACACACAGTGACTTCAGCCCTGCTAATACAGAACACGCGCTCCAAGGGAGGCTTGGCTCAGGAAGAAGCAGTGACCAAAGTAAGCACAACCAAGACCTGCAGCCACAGCTGTGCCCACCTCACTAGCATCACATCGCTAGTGTCAAGAAGGGAATATTTTCCCCAGCCACCCTCCTCCTTCCCCGTACCATGTTTCCTCCCTCCTGTGACACCACTGCAAGTGCTCAGCAGATCTTTTGCTGAGCTAATTTAACACTCTGCTCTTGAAGCACGTTGACCCTTGCCATGGAAATCTCTGGCATGCAAGGTACAGGGCCAGGGATGGAAGGGAAGACCAGGACCAGTCTTATGCTTGCGCACGGGAGGAAGACCCCCAGATTCAGACTTGGACGACTGTAGACTTGTAGGTTCACAGCACAGTATTGTATATATTTATTTTTTTTATTAATACCCAATTTCAATTTAAGCAGACAAATATATAGACATCCATTAATATTTGAGACTAAAATCTATCTTTGCTATATTTAAATATTTCACAATCAGAACATGATCAAAAAGCTTGCTTCTCTTTAATATTTAAACACCAAAAGGAATGCCCAGTTTAAGCTCTGAGTACATCATTACAATTATTTTTAAAATATAGACATGAGAACGTACGTTGAGATTTTTCATTTTCCCTTGCACAACACCCAATAAAATCTTAAGCCCTACAAGAAAAAAATTACTAGTGTTGCTCCCACCACAGCAATCTCACAAATCACCCTTTAATTCTAGCAAAATGAGACAAGATCAGCTCAGAACTGAAGTCTCCCAACAGTATTTCATCTAATAGTGGCTATCAAAAACCTGATGCATTTCAACTCTGGAAAAACATCACTTCAGCTATGGGAACTCTTACCAAGAAATGTATTTTTGTTTCCTTTTAGCAGCAGTTTCAGATGGATTGGTCAGCTGTACTCCAAAAAATATTTCACCTTACGAGCTCTAAGGACTTCTTTGGAAAAGTTATCAGAACTTTTTCCAGGTCTTACCCAGAGCTCTTCTGCGCAGACACTGCCGTGGTGCAAGGCTGATGCCCATAACAGTTAGACTATTTCATTTGAGTTAGTGACTGGATTGCACTTTATATGCTTGAGCACCACTTTGCAATGCATGTTCTGTCATTTTGGTTTACTCGGAATATTACTTTTTATTTCCACAGCGGTGTCTCTCTGAGCCATGCGAGTGACAGAAGTTAACATAATTTACATCTTGCCTCTGCTTTGATTTCAAAGATTTTATAACCCATTTGAAAGCTGTGCTAGCTACTGTCAGTGGCAGATGTCCCATGGGCGACTCAGTGCCAGGTAACCCTGCCCATTTGAACCCGGTGCTCTGCTCTCACCTTTGAATTCTCTTTCTTGGAAAGTACATAGACAAACTGACTTCTGCATAAACTTTCCTTTTATTTAAACCTGACAGCTGCATTATTTTTACTTTTAAAAACAATATTGCTATGAACAATGTTCACATTAATGCAAACTATTTTAAAATATTAGCAAATGTTAATGTTTTAAATGGTATTTAATGCAGTCGTTATTGTCCAGAGATCTGCATTTGTTAGACCCCAACCCTGTGAACACCTGAGGTCATTCCAATCCATTTCATAAGAGCTCCAATTCTGTTTGGTGGAACTGTGTAAAAAATACATATGCATAGATTTTATATGAAGAATGGAGCCATATGTAGCACAACCATGCAAAAAAAATTAATGCTGTGGGCATAATATCATGCTTGAAGAATCAAGTTCAACATTACCTGCAGCTTCTAGACCTATTCTGCTGTTGCATGTTTTAAATTTTATTTCAGAAAATGCAGAGAAAGATTCAATTTTCTTTCCTGGTATAGTCATGTTGACATAAAAGCTTTGCTTCTGCATTATGATAACTATTAAGAGTCTACAAATTGTGCTGCAGATTTACAACATCACAGACTATTTGAGCAACCCTCCAGGTTTAAGGTGAGAAGTGAAAGTTATTTTTCAGTACGAGTTCTCCTGAAAGCACACAGGAAAAAAGAAAAAAAAAAACCCAAAAAAACTATTAATCCAGCAGCTCCAGTGATTCAGTCTGTAGCACTTGGTAATCTGAATTCAACACGAAGCACCTATTCAACTGGGCTACACTGTGTTCCCACCCACTGCCAAAAAATGCCTAAACACAATTAAATGACAAATCAGAGGATGCCAGAATGACAGTCAATAGGAAGGCTTAGAAGTTTCCTTTAAAAAAAAAATCCTTCCCTCAGTTTCAGTGTATTTTGCGGAAGACAAAGACAACTGCTCATGCAATAAGGAAAAACAAATAGACAAGTGTCTTAAGGTAAGACTGTTCATTTCATGCTTTATTAGCACAATCCTATTATTTTTTTCCCCCATCATTTTAATTAACAGGACTGCAATATAATGGAGCCATCCTGAAGGCCTCATAGTTAAAAGCTGTAACTTTTGTTATAAACTCTATTTTAAGTGGTATACACTTTTGGCTAGGAAATTAAAAAACAGTTTAGACTGAAAAATGTCAGTTTTATTTTGAAAACAAACGGAAAAGAGATTGAGGTCTACAATTTGAAGGCAATCTGGCAGTGTTGAGTTACAGGTCAACAACATTGCCTTAATTTGAAATGTTAAACCCCTCCGAACACGGCAGTACTTCATTTCTTCGTATGCAGGGTATGCACAGCTTGTATACAGACTTAAAGAGAGAAATTTTGCACCTAGGTGTATTTATAGTTAGTATTTGTGTGCACAGGCCCCCATCAACAGCAGTTTCTGCAAGGGGCTGTAGCAGGTGAGAGCTCTGGATAACCTCACTGTCTGCCAGCCCAAGGAGAGGTCTCCCTAAAACGAAAAGAAAGACATCACCCAGCCCAGTATAGGAAAAAGAGAAACTGCTGTCCTTTGGGCATTAGCAGCCCTTGGCTTGGGTCTAGGGCACCCAGCATCCAGATAAGTTCTCCCATAATCATCTCCGAGAGACAGCCCCTCTGAAGCCACTCTTACCGCACCTGGGGATGCACCTTGGCTGTGCCTCAGCCGGCTCCCAACACCTGCCCATCATGCCCTTGGGATGATCCTGTTTTGATAGGCACCAGGACACTTGGGGTTTTCTCTCCCTATCTCCATAGGGACTCCCATGCATATACAAATTACACTTTCCAGCTAACAAAGCCCTCATTTGAGTTAAAAACCATAGAAAGAGTGCTTGGTTCAGATGGACAAGGGCTCTTGCACCTACCTTACAAGAAGGTGCTGCTTAAACACATGTAGGACTCAGCTGGCCCCACAACCGAGCTAGTCTGTCACACAGGCCCAAACAGCACTGCAGGAGTGTACAGCCCCCTGCATCTAGGCAGAATGCAGCTGATATTTCTAGCTCTGACTTTGGAAATAAAGCTCTCAGGACCACCACCTTGTCTGATCTTCAAGACAAGATTGTATTCTACTCTTCTTACATACCCATGCACCATTTAAGATGTCCGTAACATCTCCTGGTCACTGCAGCAATCTACCTCAGAGCTCTATCTCTATTAAAGCACTATGATTTCCATCCAAACTCTTTGGGAGTGATGAGAAATTAAAACAAGAAACATTTATTTAACAGCAAATGCCTTAACTCCAGTCATATTACCCTTCCAAAAAAATAACCCATATGATGATACAGATATTTCCAAAAAGCTATGAGCCTCATAAACAGACTTTCTCTGAATGAAAATAAGAATCTGCATCAGAAGGGCAGACTTTAATGCTCAGCAAAGCAAAACTTACTTTGCATGAACCTGATATTTACTTTTTATGAAGTCTACATCAAGCTAAGAGAGGCAGTTAGCATGGATTGGATGGAGAAATGATCGCAGTGTTGCCTCAGGAAAGCGTGGCAAGATTTTGAATTGGATACAAGGAGATTATCAGATGAGCAGCTCCTGCTTTCTGCCTCATCACAGACTGGTATATAGATAAAGTTGCATTTTCTGGAGTGTATAATGGAGAACAAAATTAAACACATCTTCCTCTTTTCTGTAGGGGTACATTTCATAAAGGTAAAGATGACCATGGACTCCCTAGACGGCAGGAGAGAGGTGAGATTGTACCTCTAGCCAATAATCTGTTATGCTGATTTTGGAGCCATAAAAGATGGGAAGAGAGATCTAAATGAGCTTGTTTCATTTTCCAAAACAACTAATGGACCAGATGCTATTAACACCTTTTTAAAGCCTTCAACCTTCACTTATCAGAATAGTATGGATTTTTTTTTTTTTTTTTTTTTGTCATTGACTTCAATAGTAGAGGATCATGCCTTAAGAAATGAGATATTTTGGCCTGTAAGTTTTGGGGGGTGCAATGAGTTGAAGAGCAGTTTGCCCTCCCTTTGCCATTAATTTCACAATCTTAAACACTTTTGTTTCTTTTAATTGCAACATTCCCCTTATATGTTACATCACACCTTTATTGAAGAGGAAAGTTTATATTAAAAGGTTGCCTTTCTTATGACACAATCTGTTTGTGCCATACCATAAAACATCAAACCCCTGAACATTCTTATTGTCAACATAGGAAAATTTACTGGAGAAAATTACCCCGAGAAACACACTTATAAAAACAGCAACATAAGCAACTGGTGTGGTTCCTGTGTGATAATCAGTCCAAGGATCACTTTATCCAGCTGTACCTGCTCACAAATCAGTGTTGTTGCATAATGTACAGGACTAACAAGGGCTAACAAGTAAAGGTAAAGCAGTGCCTGAACTAGTGGAATCATCTGTAAAACCTGACTGGTTTGCTTTACAGTGTGCTGAGGAAACTGAGCAAGGCAGGTAATCTCCAAGTAACACGCTAGGAACAGGCAGTCCAGTGACATAGTGAGACTACAGAAAAGTTGCAACACTGAAGCAGGTCCATCACACATCGTATTTCTCACACACAATCCATTTGCCATTTACAGGTGTTTGTTATCTCACCATCAGTGAATCAATGGAATTACAAGCTTATTATGGACAGTCAGGCTTGGATTATAGCACATATTAAGACAACATATGATGGTTTTTCATACTGAAACAATGTTTTAATTGTTTAATTTTTAAACATCTACTACTACCACAGCATAAATCCCATTATTAGCTTTTTCAGTTATTACTTCAAGGTCATCTTCAACCGTATTTACAATTACATTACCAGTTCCAAGAAACTGTCTTTAGAAAGGTTTTATATATTTACCAATTGCAAGTTTGGACCTTAAAACAGTCAAGTTACTTGATTTTGATGCAAACTGGGGAAAAATGTATGAACTAATTTCAGTGGCGATGAAAATTACTCACCGGTATCTCTATTCAGAGAAGCACTGTAATCTATTGCGGTGGTATTGGCAGCAGGACAAGACACATTACACTTGCAATGCATCAGAGGAAGCAAAGGAAGTAGGCTTGTCCATGAGGGATAGCAAAGCCAAGCTAAGTTGTCAGACTACTTCTCCATCCCACAAGAGGCTGAGGATGACAGCATTATTTTTGTTTATTATTCGGTCAGCACTCTTTGGTGCCTGGTCCTGTACAAGAGAGGAAAGACAAAGAAAGCAACCAGTAAAAATGAAAATGAAAGTAGCCACAGCAGTTCTAATCCAGAGCATGATGAAATACAGACAGAGGTAATGCTTCAGAAGTTGAGCATCTTCCATGGTGGCTTCAGATTGGTATGCTCTGTTGCCTCCTAATCAATATTCAACAAACAAGAGGTAGCCTTCCCCTCTCAGGAACTAATGAGTGGTTAATGACCCTAATCTGGTGTATAACAGATTGTTAATACTGGTACAAGAAAAGCCCTAGTGAGAACAGGAGGGCAAAAGAGTCATTGATTTAAACTGGTCACAAGCTGCACTTCCCTCAGAAAAGTTATGATAGTTATTATTTGTTATGCAGCTCTGCCTTATACAAGCAGAACAAAAATTAAAGGATTGTGATATTTTTAATATTACATTCATGAAGATGATTGCCCAGCTGCTGTTTAATTTCCATCTGTGTTCTGCTGCATTTACACCATTAGTGCCACACTGTGGTTAGACAGACAGGTTCATATTTTGGAGAAAAGTGGTGGCTGACAATTACCATTTAACTTTGTGAAGTAGCAACAAATGGGCTTTTCTATATACTGTTACCTATAAATTATAATGACTGCTTTCTTTTTGCTGGCTTTTCAAAATCAAGGAAGAAACAGAAAGACTGATGCAAAACCCAGCAGTTCTCTGCTACACTGAAAGAAGCTGCCTGCATGGTAAATTTTCAAAGCTTCAGCTTAGATAGACTAAATAAAGTCCCTCCCAGCAGGCAGTACACAATATTCTTTATATTAGGAAGATATTGCAATACATCTAATATCCATTTGCTTCTTCTTTTTTTTTATCTTATTTTTATATAATTCTGCATTCAGGCACCATAGAACTGGTCTTCATCTGTCTGTTACCCTATCCCAATAATACACTACTGCTTTCTACATGGCAAATTAAATTGTGTTTTCCAGTAAGTCATAAAACAGGGTTTTACAGGATACTTTCAATGTGCTTTGGAAAGGATGAGGAGCCTTGTGGCCATGTTGAACAACTGTCTAGCATCCTGGGTCCTGAACAGGGTAGCAGTTCACTGCTAGGAGGATTCCTAGGCTGTCTCCAGACGATCTCCTATTTCCTCAGTGAAAAGCAAAATGGGGTCTACAACCTGACTGCAAAGAAGCTCCTCCCTTTTCCCTTGCATCTGTTGAGTGTCCTGTCCAAGGCTCTTAAGCTGATTCTCTAGGCTCTGTTAATGGAAGCCCCAAAGGGCTTTAGGACCAGCAAGCCTTTCTCAGAAAGCTACCTGGGATTAAAAGCCTCATTAGCTACCCGAAGGGATGTAACCTGTGGAGCAGAGCTCACAGAGCCCGTCCTTGCACCCCCTCGAGCCTTCTTCTTCATGTGCCTGCGGGAGGTCCCCTCATCCCAGCTAACTGCCCTTTCCTCATCAGACAAGCACAGCACCATGCTTGCAGCTCATGTTCTTAGTCACCTGCCTCTCAGATCTACTCTGATAGATCCTACTACTTCCTTAGGCCAAAACACTTAAAAGTTTTATATCCCTTATGATCCTGGATATCAATTTGGAGAGACTACAGTTGATCCAGGTTGTTTTGACACAGGCAGGAGGTATTTCCCTATTGATGCACCTTTTTACCATTACCTCGCTCCCTGCGAAAATCTCTCTATAGTCACCTTTGATTTCGCTCTGTTTCTGCTTCAGGGTAATGTGATACAGGCAACCCCAAAGCAGAGAACATTTTGGAGGTTTGTTTCTTTGTTTTTTTTATTTAACACTACATATTATTACCTATTTTTGACAACAGGCTAGTTAAACTCCATCAAAGCTAGTATCACAGCACTTCTTGAAAAGAAGCAGACATCAGCACCTCTGCTGTTAATGCTTTCCTTTATAAATAAGTGTACCAGGCTGATTTTTCTAGAATGAGCTTCAGCTGTTTTCAAACTGTCACTTAACCTCTACCTCTTCAGCCTGAAAACAAGCAGCTTCTTTTCTCCCACAGATTACACCTTTGATTGGGAACTTTCCTCTTCATAGCCGGTTCTTCACACTTAGAAGAGCTATAAATGGTAAAAAAGGCGCACAACCCTTATTTTCTGAAAAGCCAAGGAGAATTGAGGGGTGTTTTCTTTTTCTGTATTGTATTTCTTGATTTCTTCTGTTATAAAAGGAAACCCACTTGTTTCTTGCTGGGCATTTAGCTTTCAGACATGCTGACCATTCACATTTGCTATTATTACAAGATTAGTTTGGGGTATTCCTTAGCTATAAAAATCAGGCCTACTACCTGCATGAGTAGGTTCTAAAAACACATTGTTCCAAACATAGACTTTGTGCTGTCTCAGGCAACTATCCATAAATCTCTTAAAGCACTAAAACTCAAGGACTTCATCTCATCAAGAAACAGTTATCTCTACCCATATATCAAGCCAGCTTTCCAGATGTGACAAATGTGCAATTATTTATACATCTAATGGAGACCCCCATTCTGTCCCATTGTGGTAAATTCATCACAGTAAATTCAGAGTAACTACACTGTTTTCAAATACTTAGGCAAAGTGTGTGTGGTCAGATACCATTAATGAGAACAGGATTGCTGGCTTGCTCCCATCCTGTTTGTATGCTCTGGAATCCTCCTTCTATGGAAAATTAGAGCAATATAGATTTAAGAGTATTTATTTATTGTATCACTGGTCAAAAAGTTGCAAAATCATACAACTGAGAGAAGAAAAGAGAAACCACAGGGAATACCAGGAACCTAACTTGTACTTTCACCTTTGAAAGTCTTGTCTTCCATTAATTAAAGGCCATATTACCCTGAACTGAAAATAACTATTCTTACAGGTTTCAAATGCACAGTACCTTCTTCCTTCCTAAGAAATACAATCTTTCCTGAAATAACTTCCTTCTTCTCAAAGACAGAGAAAAAATGTAGCAGCAAATCTATCTTAGAAGTAATAACTTACCCATTATATTGGGATAGTATTTAAGTGACAACAAGGCAATCAACAAAACAGCAACATTATTTGCTCAGTCAATCTCTTTTAGAATGATAAAACAATTCAAACCCAGGCCATTAAAATGCTGAGGAAAGAAGGGAGGAAGAAACCTTGGGAAAAAGAAGCACAGCAATATAAAATATTCAGAGTACTTACACATGATAGAGTTTCAGAGACAGTGGCCACAAAATAGGAAAACAACTGCAGTGTTTGAAAACTAGAGCTGGGCAAATCAATGATTGCTAGTCATCAACCACGTCTCACACACATCATTTATTCAATCAGAATCCTTCCTTCATCCCCCTCGACAGAAACAATAAAAAACTATTCTATGCAGTTAAGCCTCAATCTGTATATCTGAGGAAGACAAGAATAAGATAAATTCATTTTAAGGGGGAAATTCTTGTTCTAATTTTCCTCATAGGTAGCGGTTTTCCAGCTCTCCACAGTGTCCTACTGTGTGATTCTCAATCACAGTTATTGCAGAAGCACTCACATGGAAATAGTGGCAGTAATAGCTGGCAGTAATAGCTGGGTTCAGGGGCCCCTTCTGCCAAATGAAACCGAAAAGCTTTCAGTATTGATGACCCTGGGGGTTATCATCTAAATGGGAGGGAAAAGTGGGAGTTATTGGTATCATATGTATCAAGAAATACATGACTAAAATACAAGGAAAAGCCATTCAATCTATTTTTTTTTTATATATTTATCATTCCTATTAGCATGGTGTGTAAAAGCCCTTGTCCTGGGAGGTAATCACATTCTGACAAACCCTTTATAAACTAATAGCAAAAAGACGGCTTCAGCCCCAAAATCAGAGAGGACCTAACATGGAGGAAGTCAGAAGAGGAATACAAGGAGACAGGCTCCATCGGGATAATAGGTCACGGTCTCCACCCACAAGGAGCCTCACATGTTTATCTGTAGCCAGCATGACTCTTAAGGAGCAACGTGAGGGACAGCAACAAAGACATTTCCAAGACGTGTCTTCAGACTGTGAAGGCAGCTTGAGAGAAGACGTTATATTTGTAAATGCAACAAAGCCAGGCTGGTGTCGCAGGATGATGCGTCACTTCTCGGTGAGAGATGATCCATTGGGAGAGGCTGCAACCAAGGGGATGGGGAAAAAGTTAGTATTTGGCACGGCTACAATTGTCAAGGTCAGAGAACGGGATACTGTGGTAATGAAGGCAAAAGTAATTAAAGTCTAGACAAGATTAAAGACTTCTTGTTAGGTTCCTAATCAAAGACAGCTCTTGAGGTCTGGGGTGTGTCTATGTCACACAGTCACTAGTGACAGTGCCCCTTCTCTCTTCTCCATCCAGCCCTCCCATTTTCCTCTCTTGCGCCAACTCTTCCACCTCCTGCCCTCTCTTCCTTTGTTCTCAATTAAACCCAGGCTAAAAACAACAGATGAAGCAGCTTCTGTCATAACTGACATCACACAGTAAGCATCATATTAGCTAATGCATTAAATAGACACTGAAAAACAGGGAAAGGGATAAATTATACCCTTGTCTGTTTGTTCAGCTGCTATGCCCTGTCAGATGCATGTTGTGGTGTTTGTTAAACCTTCCATGCAAAGAGCAATATTCAGAGGGCTCCAGTGCTGACAGTGCCAAGGCACACATCTCTCAGCCCCATGCTAACAGTGTGTTTCCCCTTTCCCTTCAAAAGGGTCTGTAAGCTCTACATTGTAGGAACCTCTTCTGATTTTCATATTTCAGGAGGAAATTTTTACACTCGTGGAACCGGTGTATTGATCTGGAGCTAGCATGGAATGAAGATGGTTAAAAACTTGAGCCATATGTAGGATTGTGTAAAATTCAGAAATAGATGAAACAATCAGGCAAGTTCCATCCCAAAGCTGTAGGAAAAGGAAAGTGATACTTCAGTTTTAGCTATCACTAAGAGGAAAAGCATCTTTTACCAGCTTTTTCCATCCTAAGGATAGATTTGGGGAATGATATAGGCTTTGAACTAGTACTGCAAAGGAAGATCAAGCCTTTCTGCAACTTCTTTTTCCAAATGATTGATGCGTTCATGGCAAGTATCCTTGCTCATGGATCACAAATGACAAGTGCCAACCCATATACTCTTACACAAAATCACCTGTAAAGCATTCTAGCTAATCATCTACAGAGTTCTAAAGAGATTCCTTGAT
This sequence comes from Elanus axillaris, assembly GCA_026212715.1. Classification (NCBI taxonomy): domain Eukaryota; kingdom Metazoa; phylum Chordata; class Aves; order Accipitriformes; family Accipitridae; genus Elanus; species Elanus axillaris. The sequence goes on along the minus strand of JANZLQ010000001.1, from coordinate 46,447,969 downwards.
ATTGTGCCCCACTTTCCCATTCGTACCAGTTCTGACAAGTCCATAAAGACAGATGTGCAAAAAGGGGCCAGAAAATGGATGAAAAAGAGGAAAAAATAAGCAGTGAATTTTCAGAAATGTCATTAGAGATTCTTAAAAGAGGAAATACTTATTTTTTTAATACTAGATGTAAAGGCAATCACAGTCATGCAAGCATAGAGTCACATAGGCAAGAAGTAATTTAAAAATGGATATTGGCCATTCTGCTTAACTCATGGAATTTATTCTTTTTGCTGGATCTAGCTGCAAAGAACACTTATTCAGGGAAACTTGCCAAGATAAATTAAGTTTAAGGATTATACTAAGGGTTAAGGTCATAAGCATTATACAGCACTCTTTACAATAGTACTTGGATATTCAAATTTTTCACAAAACACTTGCGCAAGACAACCTAGAGTGGGGGATTCTCATACTAGAAGCGTTGCAGATACAAATCCAGAAACTCATCCAAACTAGCTTTTGTTTCCAAAATAGCAGCAATTTCCCAGGATATAAAACATCTGAAAACATTTGGCCTAAACTGTTGGATAAAGACACACATAATGGGACTCTGGGGAATGAATGACAACCACTGACCCTGCCTTCTGAGAGCTCCTGTTGTTGCAAAGTAGTTCCTCCCTTTCTAAAGGTAAACAGCACAGCCTCTATAAATCAACACTCTTCTAGACTTCAAAGCCACTGGGATACCCCTATCAATATATCACTCAGGTCAGAAATTAGCTTTAACATGCTATATTATATGATCAGTAAATAGTCAGAGTTAGCAGTCAGAGAGCAAAGGGGTGTTGATAGGCCCAGACAATTATTTTCCTGATAAAATAATATCTCCAGGAGATCTCTTACTTGTGTTTCTGAAGCTAATATAGAGTCATGCTTCAAACCATGACCCCCAGATGCCATAAATTTCAAGGATCTGCACCAGAACTCACTCACTTCAGACACTTAAAACTATAAAGCTTCAAAGGAGACAGAATAAACATTAGTTTAAGTCCTCCAAAAGAACATCTGCATCTGTACCAGCCACATGTGGAGGCAGACAGCTTGAGCTGCTCTCTCCAGCTGGGCTAAGTGACCTTAGCTTAAATCTTCCTGAATTGCAACTAATGACACAGAACATCCACTGCAACAATTAAAGCAAATAAACAAACACCCCGACTTCTTCTAACAGTGACTGAATCTTCTCTTTCTCTGTGCCTGGTATCTTTACAGATCATCTTGATACTAGTAATGAATGTGTGAGAGCTCTTGAAATACCAGGCTATGCACCACAGGTTGCCAGAGGGCCACCTTAGCTCCAGAGTAACTGGGATAGCTGGCCAGGAAGCTGACAGCGTACAAACTGGAAAAAGTCCCATGCATAAAGCCAGTCCAGTCAAACTGGGTAGATTTTGCCCTTGGATGAAGGAAATGCAGCACATTTCAGGATATTTAAGCCTATCGAGTGTGCAAGAAAATGAGTAACAAACTAGTAGGTCTTCCCCTGACAGCACAGACGAGGCGGTTGCAAAGGCACCCTAAGTGCTGGCACCCACAGGCTAGCGTGAGAGAGGACAGCCATCTGCTGCTCAAGACCAATCCAATCTAGGAGAAACTGAGGCCAGCTCCTTCTGATATGCAGTATCATAACCATCAAGGCCAACTTCTCATAGGTGGGGCTGGAGAAGGAGAAGGTGGCCGCTGCCAGCTTTTGCCCTGTTTGGATGACACTCCCAAGGAGCCGCAGGGATGGTCCCTGCTGTGGCAGAGACAGGTCTGCGGCTCCCAGATGTGGCCGTGCTGCATCCCTGCTCCTGAAATTCAGTCACTGTTCCACCAATATCAGGGTCAGACAGGGAACCTGCTCGGTAGCCAAAATGTGAGAGGATTCAGGCAGGCAAGCAATATCCTGGGGTCTGGTCCCTGCTTCCTGCATCCACTCTGTATTTTGCAGTAGAGAATAATTGGATAAAGTGTACAAATAACGCTTAAGGATCACTCCAAGCCTGCACAGCACAGCAAGGACATGACTTTGTCCATGTCCTCACCATTTGTTCCATCAATTCAAATTGTTCACACCAGCTTTATGATCAGTTTGAACATCTTTTTAGTGAAGCTTCATTTCTGTTAAGTTCCTGCCAAAACTGTATTTGGTTATCATGTTATGATGGAATTATTATGATCAAATTTAACAATGACTAAGCTGCATGTAAGGTCTAGTTCATGCAAATACCCGTAGTCATTTTGCCAGAATGTGAAATGTTGGTCTTTGGTTCTGTAGCTGCAAGTAATGATGGCGTAACAGTACAAGGAAATTAAGATATGGCTTGTTTGAAGTAGGTTTCTCTTCTGAAAAGAAGTTCTTCAGAGCCATTAGAAGTGCTCTCAGTCACATTTCAGCCACAGTTGCATTTCAAAATCTTCCTAATTAAACATACCTGGAGAATGGGAAGATATTCCTCTTCCCAATAAAGTTTTAGTCTTGCAAAGAGAGACCAGAAAAAAAAGCCTGCTTTGGGTTGATTGCCAGTCCCCCTCCTCCCTCCTAGCCTTTTCTTTTCTATGGTGGCTATATATTTTGTCCCAAAAATCTCTGCTTTCATTTTTAAAGAAGTCTCTAGCCCCTTTGATCACAAAGAAAACCTTTGAAATGTGAAATGAGTTTAAACTGATGCAGCAATGTGTGCTCAAGTCTTTAGACACCTGTAATAACAGTAGCTGCATGTGTGAACTCTCCTATTGACATCAACAGTGCAAATTCTAAAGCCAAGTTAAATAGAGGACACATGGTCCAGTGATTAGATCATTATTTTGGCATTTGTGATGTTCAGGTTTAGTTTTCTGCTGATCCACAGAGTTATGGGAATTTGGAAAAGTCATTTGGCAGAAGGTTTAAACCATGTCTGCTTTCCACTGGGGACCTGGAGCCTGGCTCATGCCAGAATGGCAGGGCTCTGCCTCCTGCTCTCCCTTATCCTGCTTGCCATCTACAGTTAGATTTGCACAGCATCACAGCATTTGGCTCTGAGACTGGAAATCAGTTAAAAATATTTGCAAATTACCAGATTGTACTCTTTGAACAGACCAGGGTCTCAGAGTTCATTAACTCCACGAATTATAAGAGGATGCAACTTTGCATTTAAAACAAAAATATACAACAAATTAAAACCAGTACAACAACAGAGCTGAACAGTGAAAGGGAAAGAGACTCATCCTGTAACTACAGCCTTGTGACAGGCTCTGATAGAGTTCCTGTATGGCATCTTAAAAGAGGAATTTAATGATGTTTAAACATTTCTTTTTTTGACAGCAGATGAAACAGTTAAGTTAATGGAGTAACTACTGCCAAAGATTAGTGGGGAAAGGTCTGGCTCTCCTAAAAAACACAGCAATGTGATAGGGAGGGGTGTGTATATGTGTGTGTATAAAATTAATATAGTTGTATGTATCATTTCCCAATTAAGTGCAGGTGTATTTGGATCAGCAACCCTACAGAAAAAAACACAGAACTCCTCACTGTTTTCTCTTGCCACAGTTATGACATTCACAATACCAACGACATTTTGTCAGATTACTCACTGAAATAGCTCTGGCTGCAATTTATACTTTTTATTTCATCAGAACCCTTGCCATGTTAAAGCCCAGCAAATCCATAACTTTATGAATGCAGACCATTCTGTTGACTTCAAGAGGACTGTGAGGAGGAAAATAAAGCCTGCACCTAGGTATGCTGTTGAGAAATTTGGCCCTACACTGTATTTATTCTGGCCAAATAGAGTCATATCTATCTATATGGAGCATCCATAATTTAAAAATGTATAAAATGCTATCACTAAAAACCATCACAGGGATCAAATCTGGAGCAGAATAAAAATTGTGTACAAGAATCAAATCTTCTCTCCCATTCCTCAGTCCATTGATGCAAGAAAGAAGGGAATTTTTCCCTTCAAGATGGCCTTTCATAGAAAGTGAGGCCATCCTATTTTCTGCCAAGCTTCAGGTAGCTTACAAGGATAAGGTCATATCTTTTAAGATGTACCATTAACTTCCTTACTGCTGGAGAAAATTAAAAAGGAAAATTGCCTGTCACACCCAGAGAGCTAAGCTGATGATGAAGGCTGAAGTCTGCTCACATTTTCATTCCTGGGCTTAGACTTTAAGGTTACCTTATTTATTTATTTTCATGCACCTCGAGTGCTGTTTAAAATACAAAGCCTACCGAGTATTTGCTTTCTTGCAAAGATGATAAATTGGGCTAGATTTTCAATGTGCTGCATATACACAACCCCAACTTTTAGGTGATCTGGAAGGGTCTCAGGTAATTTTATCTTTTTGATGGCATGTAATCTTCAGTGCTAGAATGAGACACATTTCGTCTCTGTTTTCCCCTCACCATCTAACTCGTGGCTGGGCTGATGATGCCAGGATTGATGCGCCTAGGAAGAGATACTTGCTATTTTTATTGCTTATATGTTATCTTTTAGTTTTACAATTATTTTTTCTGCACACTGTTTGGAGAGCAGCAGACCTATCACACTGCATCTCTTTCCAAGTGTCAGATTACTCATCCAAGCAATGACCTTACTTTACTTCTGGAAGGCTAAAGATGCGTTGTTAAAATAGGCAATTGGACACATTGAGATAGCCTGCCGGGCATGGTAACTTTGTCCATATGAAACATGCTACAGAAACTGATGTATTCTGAAGCATCCTTTTGCTTGGATAGCTGATAGCCAACTCCTTCAACATAGCTCCTGTTTTACTGATATGTCTCAGGGAAATTTTTTAAGCCTTCAAGACATAAAGAAAAAGGATACATTAAAGTAACCATAAAAGTCTGTTTTAAACTAACAGAGGCAAACAAGCTTTTCTGTTTGTAACATTTACTCATGCCTAGGTACAACAGACCTTGAGGGTTATTTCTGCTGGACTGATGCATAAGCTATGGTTCTGTTAATAATAAGGATGATGGTAATAATAATGATAAGAAGGAGAAGGAAAAATGTAACAGCATGCTCAAATTAATCATCTGACCTCATTTTGTGAGCCATATAAGACCATTAAGTCCATAGAGAGATGCTCTGCCTGCCAGATGAGGCCAGCTTACTTGATATCATAGCCCATGCAGTGCACAGTCCGGAGCCACTGCATGAGCCTATGAGGGCCTGGAGTTGTCTCAGGAGGTAGTCAGGGACTGGTAGGTCCTAAATGCCAATGATATAACTTGAATTCTCCTGGGAAAAAAAACAGTCTTGGCAAGTTACCTTCACAACTTCAAAGGCAAGGCAAGATTTGCAAGTGGTTTTATTACACCAGTTAGTGGTCTTGGAAAAATCAGACAAGTTGTGAAACAGATGAGCCATAGTCAGATGATATCAAAATATCACATCTGTTCAAAACTAAACATCCTATGTCTCCCTGCCTTTCCCAATTTCTAACCTTGGTATGCAAGGACCAGCATGTAAGCAAGATGTCTTCCTTCTTCAACAGAACACACAAATCCCTTTGACTGCAACAGGATCTTCTCTCTAGTCACTAGAAACAGGTTGACCCTTTCTTCCCTATCTATGGGGAGGAAGAATATGCAGTACACCACATCTAAAACAGTGATGACAATGCCCCCCCCCAATGCCTCAGGGGGCCAGGAGTCATCAGATCGTGTGGTCCAAATTGACAAATACAGTACAAAATAATTGCTTGGAGAAAAAAGAGCATTTTCTTGACCTTAGATAGACATCTCTTATTGCTGCCTTCCCTACAGCACATCCTTCAAGCTCCGTGGGCTCACTCAGCACTCCACTCTCTTCAGCTTTGCAATCCATCTTCAACATGCCATCGCTCCACACTGGAGCACACCCAACAACCAAGCCTGCTTCCTCCAAAACCCTGCTGGTCTTCACCATTACAGGAAGAGGCCGCATTCAAATATCTGGCCTGTCTTGCAACAGCAACAACCATCTACCAGCTTTTAAGACAGTATTTCAGTTAATGTCTGAGAAAAGGCAATAGGTGAATGACCATCTCAGGAGAACCAAGCAAGGACAGAGGAACCATGGAGTATGTTTCCCTATTACCATGTAAAGTGTCATTACCTTACACGTACAAAGGTTCTTGGTGGCCAAATCATCTTCCAGGAAAGGACTTAGGGCAATAAACCCCATCCTGTGGCCAGTCTGTCACATATACAGACACTCTGCAAGACTTTAATAAAGTGATGGCTTGATGCAAACCCACACGCTCCAAAAAGAAAAGTAGAAATCCAGGTATATGCAGCAAACTGTGCACTTGAAACTAAGAAGATTCCAGGAAGTAAATGCTTTACATTTTTAGGCCATTTCCTCTCCCCCTTCTACTATTCAATGCACTTCTTTCTGCAAAAGCAAAAGAGACATGGGCCAAAAAATGCATTTTTCTTTAGATCATCACTGAATGTACACAGTGTTTAATTTACAGACCAAAACAATCAACAATATGGAAATAGTATATATCAACAAATTCAGGTTTTATTCATATATGCAGAATACTGCTATGCATAAAACATGATATGAAACATAGCTTTATGTATTTTTACTAGGCAAACTTAAACTTTGATTTACGTCCATTTCACTAAAACTTTATTACTTCCTCGTCAGACAGGACAGATTCCTTTCTGTATCTTAGATGGTAAATATAGTTAATGTGCTGAGGCTGCAATGGATCAGCAGTGAAGCTGTTTAATAGTGACATAAATTATTTCAGTGACTTTTCCTGCAAGTGAGAGATGACTCCATGTGCTATAAACTAATACCAAAGGAATGATGCTCTTTCATGCTAGCAAAGTGCCTGAGCTATATTGTTTTTGTATCCTGTTGGGGATGCTACAAATGCAGCATGTATTACAACTATATGCACTTAGGCCATTTTTCTTTGCTGTTTTTAATGCTCTCCTGCACTGAAAATTGAGCTTCAGTGTCTGAATGAAGGCAAACCCAATTACTTTCTTTGAAACCTCTCTTTAAAGTCTGCAAATCCCAACAGATTTTTAAAGACCTTTCCATTAGCTTAAAAATAAATTTTAAAATAATTTTGCCTATAGAAACTAAGAAGTGCAAGGCATGATTGAAGCTGGATGGCTGGGGAAAGCCACATGCACATGCCTGTGTGCCCTTTCCCACACTGCAGAGGGTGCTCAGCAATGCTCCATCTCCGTTAGCCTGCCCCAGTCTCCAGAGACTGTGTTATAGTTTCCAGAGCATTTTGTTCAACTTGCAGTTCAAGTGCACTTCTACTAGGAAACCAGTTTCTATTTGTCCTCAAATTGGTCACTTATAAAAGACCTTTCATGTGCATCGTGGTTCCTCAATAGAAATCACAGGAATACAGGGGAGCAAAGCAGACATTTATTACAGTGCCACAAAAAATGTGTCATCAGACAGTTAACTGATGCAGAAGTTCATCCTGTTAGTAGTTTTCACCTATTCAGTGCAGCCGTACTGTGTATTCACTTTTGTCCTTGCCCCCATAAGAATTCATCCTCTTTCCTCCCTTGTACATGTTCTTACAAACTTAACTGCACTTCCCCTCTTTCTGTACCTCCCACCAAGGCAACTTTGGCAGTCCCACGGAACGTCCCTTTGCTGTTTGGTTTTGTCCCTGCACTTGTGTAAGAGACCTCATACAGGACATCAGGACCTCACTTCCCACTCTTCTGCTCTTCTCCAAGCACTCCTTCCAGCTGTGTTTCTCCTTCCTCTCCATCTCTTTGCATGAACTTAAACCAGCCTGCTTCTTTATACTGTCCTTTATCTCTCTCTCTGCAGACCAACACTAACTTCTTTTCCCCTGTACCTCTGAATGCAACTATATATGGTCTACAACTCGGCTTCCTTCTCCACCATCTACTTCTTCATCCAGCTCAATCAATCTCTGCCCCACAGAGCTGATACAGAAGCTCCACAGCCAACTCATTCTCTCCCTAAGCCCTCTTCCCTCCCCATACCTGTATACCACACTGCCTCACACACACTTGGCTCCTCACATTTTCTCCTATATTTCCCATTAAACTTATTCATTCTCTTTCTTTTATCCAGAACTGTAACCTGTGGTTCTGTACCTGCAGGTATCTGCCTCTCCTTGTGTATCACTGCCGAGTACCTGGCATCTTTGTCTATTCAGGCTCATATTACGTCATCACTTCCTCTTAGGACTGGTATTACCATGTCTCACTGCTGCCTTCCTATATTTCTATATTGTTATTTCCTGCACATGCTCCTGAACGCACATGCTCCTCTCGACGGCAGCCTCTGCCTTTGCCTCTGCCTTGTCCTGGTGCAGCTGCAGCTTGACCACCTGCTCAGTCTGCTTCACACTCAGAGGTCTCAGGGTTTTTTCCACTCAGACAAACTTTTTGATCATAAAAAGATTTTAAAATATATTTTTAAGTGTACAAGAAAAAGCCTTTCTAAATTTGTTTACTTGTTTTCACACAGACTGTAGAATAGGAACAAACTACGCATTTTCATGGTGAGACGTAAACGGCAGACAGAGCCCCTCTCCTTCCCTGCACTGTCTGCCTCCCCATTCTTTCCCACCCACGCCGTGTCTCAGTGCCGTCCACCCTGACAGCACCCGGCACACCACTGTCCCAACTCTCTCAGCATTACTCAGTATCTACGCAGTAAGCTCAGCGTTTCCCAGGTCTTCATTCTCTTTTCATTGCTCCAGCAGTCAATGCAAGTAATATTTCAGCTTTGCTTTCAAAATTTAGGTGAAAAGTAGGGATGGTCTGCATCTCTCCTCCACCAACCGCTATGGAACACTTTCTTTTTGAGGGACAAAGGGGAGTCCCTTACAGCTAACTTCTCATTGAATATAAAGCCAATAAAAGCACCAAGGTAACAGTTATTTCCTCATCATTTATCTTGCTCTCCAGTTACAGAACACACAAATAGGCAAGCACTGAACAAAACACACAAAACTGTGCTGACAATATTATAACTGATGTATAATCATAAAGAACCCAGATTGCAAAAAATTTAAATATAGTGATAAATGTATTGCACTTTGGAGTATTTCTTCCCAAGTTTTCCCAGAAAAGTCTTCAGTAATGTCTTACAGTCTAAACTGGCTCTCTCGGGAGGAGATTCTGTAAGTTATCAGTCTTTTCTGTAGTGGCTAAGGACTACCTTAAGACACAATAGAGAGTACTTAATCTGAGAGATCTCCATCACTTCCAATTTTATTTTATTTAAACCAGTAATGAAAACTCCAAGTCATCTGCACAGAAACCTCCAGGATGGTCTCAGGACAGCCCTCCATACTGTGGCTGAAGCAAGAATATCTCTTCAGGAAATGTTCAAAATGCACCACAACATATCCACATCAGAAATTTCATGTTTCCTTGTAGTTCTGAGGGAGCTAGCACACTGATTTCCGTTGTTGATCATGAGTTTTAAGGTTTCCAGTTCCTTCAGTGCAAAAGTAAGACACTTTTTGTCACGTGCTTTGAGTCCTCCCTAGATTTTGAACCAATCCCTGGAGAAATTCTGCTTTCCAAAACTGAAAACAGCTGCTGTCTTTCTTATCCCGCTGCCCCAGTCAACTCCAGAAGAGCCTGTAGAGGCCCCAGTTTCTAGTAACCTGCACCTTATTGACAGTTTGGAATATCATAAGAACTCTAAGGTTGTGCTTGCAATTTCTGACAATTATATAACCATTTGATTTTCAATGTCTACATGCTGCAACATCCACCCTTTTCCACTTGAAGGTACCATCCCTTCAGTTTACTGATATTCCATTACACTTTAGCATTCTTCTCGCCTTCCTTTCCACAGCACATGAACCATCAACCTGATAGTCCCAGTCCTCCAGGAATCCCAGCACTTGAAACATGTCCCAGAAAACACCTCAGTTCGGAGAGTGCTTTCATTGCAATGATTATTGCTATGACTTCCTTTTATCTTGAACCACTCAGAGATTTCCACGGACATCAGTGGAATTGCATCTGACTGAAATTCCTATAGCTGAGAATGAAATTGTCCATGTGTTTCCAGCATTTGTGGGAAGATAACAGTTTAGGTGGCTGATACTGGTTGCAGTGCTTCTTACCCCCAGGCTGAAACAACAGCTCAAGCAAGTTGTCCTTCCTCCATCTTCTCCTCCCTTTAACATTTTCTTATTACACCTAGGTTTCCAGTCCTATTGCTTCCCATGTAAAAGCAATGTCAAGGTGCAGGAAGCAGCTGGAAACTTCACTTTAAATGCTAACATTATTTAATATTGTTCTGATGTTTATTTCACCTGGAATGGTCCAGAAATGCACAGTGATTTACAGTGACTTATTACTTCCATTATTAGATATGATAACCACAGAGAATAGACTGACATCATTCAAAATCCACAGAAAATGACAATAAACATCTCTGTGATGCCAGGCTGGCTTTTGCCTTGCTAGAAAGGCCTTTTCCACCCTGGAAGCCTTTGCTTAGCTGTATGTGTAACGGCAGGGCTGGATGCCTAGGAGGATTGCGCCATTTGTCCATGATTACAGTACCATACTAACCCAGAAGAACAGGTAAAAGCAGAAGAATTCATTTGGATGTTCCTTTCACATTTTCTGGAAAAATAAAACTAAAGTTGGGAGAAAAATACCAAGGAATTTCTGAGCAATGAAGTTTTGACCTAAAAATGCCGATTCATGTAAGGGACGCTGAAGTTGACTGCCTAAATTACTGACAAAATCCAAATGATTTCTGAAGTCTAGATCACAAAAATGTGGGGTTTCAACTCTTGCCCCCCCGTTATTATTTATTCTCTTTTTGCTTGAGGACACATTCAGAGAATCAACATTTGTAATAGCACAGGAGATGGACAAGAACAGATACATGGAGTTTTTTCACATACAAACAAGTTGTAAGTATGGGTAAAACTGAGAGATCAGCCAGTCAGAGGTCTGTAGTTCATCTTGTCTCTCATTTTCCCTGTGAATTTTTTCTTTTTTGATTACCAAGCAAATCAATAAGGTTATGTCCAGTGATGTCTGGGACTTGTCTATCAACTCTATATGCAGGAAAAGTGACCAGGTCCGAGGATACTACAGAAGAAAACAGACTGCCATAATTTTTACAACTGAGGCTCCATATTTGAACTTGACTGAGTTAATCAGCCTGTAATCAAATGCTCACTGTCTCTTTCAGACTTTAAAACCAGTAGACCCCATTTCAGTGATGTCCTGTGTTTACCCCTAGAATGGAAGGACACAGTATTTCCCACTTTTTCAACTCACAGTTGGTTTATCAGTTTTGAAACAGCCATTTGACTAAACCAGTTGATAGAGTTGAAAATTAAATGAAAAAAATATTTTCTCTGCACTGCTGTCAACAGCTCCAGTTCCCCATAGCTAACCAATAGCTTCCAACTGCTCCATGACCTGGCTCTCTAACACTTCATTTGTGTACTATTTTACTTTTTAAATTTTTCTCAACACCTATAAGTCTTGCATGTAGGATAGCTGACATCTCTATTGAATGATCTAGTTCTGTGCTGACAGTGCTACAAAACAGGCAGGGCACATCCATCTCACTTCTTTTTCCTGCATCCTGCTGTAGCCCATCGTGATCCTAGTCCTACACTTTGCTTTGTCATATCCTTAAGGTGCTAGACTGCAAATGCTGAGATCCAGTTCAGTTTCAGGCACAGTTTTATTTATGCCAAGTAATCCCCATTGATGAAGTGGTGCAGAAACATCCTAAAAATGCACTGCAAATCTGGCACTTTGAAACTGCAGCACACCCACAGTTCAGCAGCACATATATTCATTTTTCTGTACGTCCAACAGCTTGTGCTGACACATGTCTCAAGAAGCACCTGGGAAAAGGTGTGTTCTGAATCCTGGGGTTTTTGACCCATATGTCCATAAAATATAATATGAACATATATTATGCAAGATGCCTATCTCTCTGCACGGGCTCCCTCAGTTTCTGACTCTCTGGTGAAATTTCTGACTGAGCTCCACTTTGAATTGGTACTTCATTGCTTCCTCCAGTCCCTTGACTTAGTGTCCTCAGACCATGACCAAACAAAAGAGATGGGCTTTCCAGCTCTTCAGTTTTGGCTTGGCCCTGCTTCACTCAAGGTGTCCTGGTAAAGCCAACACAGATTTCTTCTCTATTTTAAGTGGCAGCAGAAAAAAATTTATAAAAAGACAACTTTCTTTTATTACAACTAGGAATTCTTCCATATTTTTTTCAGTATCCAAATTACAACTACCACTAGTGGTAGAAAAATATAGAAAGGTAATTTAACTTGCAGCACAGTTTTCATTACCTTCCCAGTATCAAGTGTTTGGTAGGGAAAAGTTTATTTCATTTATCATGAAAATACTTATGTTATTTAGTCTTTACATTTCAGCATTATAATTTGGTAAGAAATTTGGTTCTCATAAAAAAAGGGTATTCATACATGTCATGAGGTATCTATGAATGAGTCCTATAGTGTATCACAGGACAGAATACTCTGATTTAGACAACAAAAAAATACATCGTTCTATTAAATTAATCTGTAACTATTTTATAAATTAATCCAGACTAATGTAGATAAAAAAACATTAGAGAGTGAACTACTGTAGTCTTGGAATTAAAGTGACAAATCAGCCCGGGTTTTTTGGCTGCTATATTTTCAGTCGAATCATTTCTCCATTTTGTTCACATTTGCACCACACTTTCAAACAAAGCACCTCACCCACATGCAGCTCAGAGTAGTCTCACATTTCTCGTATGTTATCCATCCATTCAGAAACCATCTGCCCTGGTAAGACTTCATCAGCAAATCTCTCTAGGCTGTGCATGTTCAGCTTCAAGTGGCATCACTAATTTAAAAAAAAAAAAAAAACCTCTAGTATTTTGTGTAGCTTTTGACTTGAATATGCATTTTTATATTGCTTAAAACAATCCAAAAGAGCATACACATACTACAAATAGGGGTCTCATTCCCTTCTGCATTGCAGTCCTGTCAGTCATTCATATCTGTGCAAAATAAGTGCAGCATAAACAAAGTGCCAGGTCTGATTTGACATCAACTGTGCAATGCATAAATAAGGTGCAAAGCAGGGAATGACTGACCACAGAAACTTTATAGCAGGTTGCTGGGTAGGTACAGAAGTATGGAAATTCTGGGTGCCAATAACTTCATGTAAATAGGTTATGTAGAAATACAAGGCCGTATTTCCTACAGGTATACAGTATTTCTAGTACACATGTCACAGTTCCCTTAATACATTCTCTCTCTGAACATATTAAATTGATGGGTTTTGCACCATCTGTACCTAGAAGATGTATAGGACAGCATAAGCTACAACATCTGATATAAAAAAATAAAAGTATTGAAAAAAGAAGCCATTTGCTAAAATCCAATCAAAGCTGATTTCTAGCAGAAACAGTAAAGGAGTATCTCAACATGTTTACTCTTGAAAATATTCTTTCTGGAGACAATGACTGTGTTAACCCTAAGTTAACATCCAGGCACACTTTAGAGCAATCCCTGCACCCATGGCAACAGTAACACTGTCTAGCTTTGTCTGTATCTGCACTCCATCTACTCACATGCTCTATGTCTAAGGAAATCTTTTCTTTTATTGTTTTTATTTTCATATACTTATTTCTGGAATAAAATACACACTTTCTAAGGAAGCGGCATGTTCCAATGGGATCAGGACCAGCACAGGAGCAAGGAGATGAAGATTCAGGTTTTAAGTCTGTGCCTGACTTGCTGTACAGTCTGGTTACTCACCTTCTGTTTATCTGTTATTAGAATTCTCTCTGATCTAAACAAGTATGGAGCATTACTATCGAATATAAGATACAGTCACGTGGGCTTTTCCAGTTCCTTAACTAACCAGTATGCCTTGGCTGAAGCCTCCTCACTTGCAGAAGTCTGTGCCACCCACTGAATCACTAGAAAAGTTAAAATAGATACAAACTGGTAGGATAAGATGAAATAAAAAAATGGAAAAGTGTCAGAGACTTTAAGTCTTAGCACTAAACAGCTCTGACAACCTCCTACCACACCAAGTAAGATGAGGGCTGCTCAGAGCCATCCCGCTGGCTAGCCATGGGCGACTGCCATCTGCCTGGATGGACCTCTGCTTTGAAGGTACTGCCTCTTCCCCTCTTCATGGTATTTCAATGAGTACTGAAGTATAGCTGGGGTTGAGTGCTGAGGGTCACAAAATGCTACTCAAAGGACTTTAGCCAGAAGCAGGAGAAAGGTCCTCAACAGCTATAACTGTGTAACTTGGGATTATAACATGTATCTGACTAGCTGGAGGTGGACCAGTGGTATTTAACCTCTATACCAGTAACAGAAGTAACAGCTCACAGTGGTAGCCAGAAATTGCACCTTTTCACACAAGAAATAAGCAGAGAAGGTAACAGGGTGCAGAAAGGAAGTGCAGATAGAAACTGTGGCATTAAAGGGTACATACAACTTTCCTTAATGTAACTTTCATTAGAATATGAGTGCTCAACAAGTTAACAGGGCTCAGAGAAATAAAATGTTAGGTGAGTGGGAATTTTGCTGGGTCCAGAAGTGTCCAGAAGCCATGAGTGAACACTTCCCCCTCTTAGATAATTCTCTACATATGCACTGACTGTAGTTTAAAACATTGAACACTGTTTTCATTAAGAAACGTTGTAGGGGCTACTAAGGAAACATATTTTGTTAGATTCACCTGCGTAATGTATTTGCTCAATTCCGAAATTAGAACATTAACTTCTACCTAGACTTGCATCTTAATAGAGTTTACTGAGCAAAAGCATAAATAAGAAGTTTTCATCTATCATCTCTCTGACATCCAAGCTAAAGTCACTTTTAATCTCTGTATAATAAATGTGATTAAGCATTCCCTACAAATGGTTTAATTGTGCCAATTTACAAGAAGCCAGTGGGCAAATTCTCCTGAATGGCAATCTATCTTTTTCCACTCTTCTTGCTTGAGTATTAGGTTTAATACCTCATGCAAGTACCTTTCACTCTTCCAGTGAGTCAACTACTTGACAGTCTACACCACAGAGGTACCCTCTGGTGGGGTTCATGGGCTACCATTACTAGCAAAGCTTTTGATTTCTGGAAAATAGTAGAAGGGCAAATGACACAGAAAAGAAAAGCAGGTTAAACACCCAGTCAGAAAGAATTTAAAAGCACAAGTAAAAGGAGGGAGGATAGCCTTTTTAGAGAGCACTGAATAAAGGCTCTTTCTCCCTGAACCTTGTTGAACTCCCGGTTCAACTGTAGGCTCTCTTTGATATCAATTTCCTCTCCGTTCCTCACCTGTACAAAATGGTAAATACTTCCTTACTTTGTGTGACATACTGTGACCATGATTGGTAATCACATGCAATGACTACCAGCACATATTATGAACAGCAAGTGCTAAAAACAGGTTTGGAGCCTCTCAGCACCATGATTTTTTTGTCTACTGTCCTTCCGCTTCCCTTTGTTCCCCCACTAATCTGTAGAATGAAATGCTATTAGGTGAACATCACAGAATTGAAGCAAGGGAAGAGCACTCACAGTATAAGGCCAGTAAATTATATTTAATATAATTTTATATAATATATA
>JANZLQ010000001.1:46403984-46432260 GCA_026212715.1 Elanus axillaris | reverse complement strand
AATAATTACTTGGGTCAGATCAAGTTCAAGACCAAACTCGGGAAATACCACATCATGCTTAATACCGACACCCCTTGATTTTCTCAGTCTTCATCCCCACCCTCAAAGATGCTTTTCATCAGATGCATTAGCTGTTCACGACTTGCTGATCAGCAGATATCTCATATGCTTTTCATAAAGCTGTAGGATCCCTGGCACAGCACCAAGGCTGACACTGAAGGCCACAGGGTGAAAACATACATGCTGATATTGTGTATCCAACCCCAAAATGAGGGTGGGTACAACTAATAATTCCTAAGAGAACACAGGTAAAAACAGACCATTAAACCAGTTTAATAACGTCAGGCAGAGGCACTGGGAAGAAAGGAGGCCAGAGACTGTACAGCTGCTTTGTTCTGGCAAAGCTAAAAATTTGACACCAACCACCACAGCAAATGTGCAAGGTACTGACTGCAAAGGCTTCTCCAGCTGCCAGCAACTGAACTTCCTAAAAGATTAGATCATAACTGCAAGGAAGGTGCTTCCTCCCCAGCTCTCCAAAATACTGCTGACATTTGAAGGGGATATAAAAGCAAGCCCTATTTCACTCCCAAGAGGAATATCAAGTAAGAGTCCAAAGGTTATTCATATTTGTATTTATTCTTCTACGTATGTGTGGGTTTTTTCTTTTGCTTTATTGTTAAAAGATGAAATTGAGTCTGAACCATATACAAGCAAATTTTCAGAATCCCCCTAATAATTCAGCAAAGAAATCCCTTTCAATAGGCTACATGCTTTTGCCCATGTAAAATGGTCCCTATAATGTCTCAGGTAAACCTAATTTAAAAGTATCTGAGTATATTTTTAATTAACCACAATAGAACAATTTATTTATAGATTGGAAAAAAAAAAAAGTCAAAACTGAATTCAAATTTATGTCAGCTCATTGAAGACAGAGAAAAGATTTGAACACATTTCCATGTTTCTTCTTTTTTAGGAAAAGTAATTTAAGTCACATGCATAATACTACTGCATTTCAATATTTTAAAACTGTTCTCTACCAGTTCAGTATTTTTGTTTGATATCTGTAATAAGACCACATTCAATATCATCATATAACTTCCTTTTTCTTTCTTTTTTCACCTGTGATTTATTGCTCAAGTTCCCCCCCCTCAAAAAAAAAACCCAAAAATTTGAAAACAGGAAGAAAGAGATACATCTGGCATAATGTCTTCATCTGTGCAACCACCTACAACACTGTCAAGACAGAATATGTATTTTGAAAGTGATTAAATTCTCACTGTAAGCAGACATGAACCTCAAAGCCCAGACCCTGAAAAACTCTCCCAACACACAGAAGTGCTGGACACTGGTCTCCTGCTATATGAATGATCAGAAGAAGTAGTCCGATTTTGTAAAGGGCTTGGGTAAGGTTCTTCATTTCTACCTCTCTTTTTTTTTCTTTTTTTTAGTAGGAAGGGTGATGATTCTTACTTAACTCAGTAAAACATTTTGAGATCAATAGATGAAAAGGTTGATACATGCATTTAGAAATATTACTGAGTACTTTGCAGCAGATAGCAGTGTGCCTGAAAGCATGCCAAATGCCCCATTTCTTATTCTACAATTTAGAATGAGCCCATGAATGCTGCAGGATCATGATTAAACTTTTAAATGCCACATCTACTAAACAGCAATATCAGTCAGTCACTGACACAGTGTTATATGAACTTAGCTCACATCAGTGAATGAATTATACAACTCTTTTCCCGTAATTTGTTTCAATAGGATGTGTACACCTCATAGCTACAGTCAATCACTGTGTTCCTCATTTAAGGAGTGTAAAAAATAAACAGTCTTTATTCAGCTCCACTTCAGGAAAAAAAATTACATATATTTTATACACAGAACAGCACAAGGTATTATCTCTATACACCTCAGTTCCTTGGGATTTCAGGCCTATAAAAATCAATAACAATGATGCCAGACTGAGACTTGACCTATTTGCACCACAGGAACAAACAAACTCTATACAAGGTCAAGAAATTATGAGCTGCTAATTATGAGACTAAGACAAGTGATGCAGGAACTACTTTGTTATACGCTAGCTCTTTCTTAAGATTTGGTTTTTTACTTCATTATAGATCTGTTTATCTAAGTCAATGCCTTCCTTATTATACAGTACTTGTATTCAGATTTGGACAGACAAAACCATAGGCTGTAGTTCATAACATCACTCTGCATTTGTAAATATCAAAAATCAATCAAAAGAGAAGTCAGCTGGTTTAATGTGCTCAGTCACAGATCAGCCTTTGTCTGATCTCTGGAAACAACCACAAAAATCTGTCTCAAAGGAAAAAAAAAAGGCATTGTTTAATGTTCTACACTTATCCATACCACAATAAATGCTCACTTCCATGGCAGAGATGGGCATGTTTCTCCAATTATGCTGACAATCATCAGCAGTTGAAGCCAAATAATCAGAAGGAATTCTGATTCAAATTGTCCTAAATTGATTCAACTGCATTGTAACCCAGCTCTGCCTTTCTCTAGCCACCATGGCTCATTCTTAGGCAGAGTTGGTGAGCTACAAGCCTTTTACCAGGAAAGCTTGTCTTTGCTCAGACCACTACAGCCTCCCACTAGATTGTCTGCTTTTTTGCCTCGCCAATGACAAATGAAAGAACATCCCACAGATAAATCAAATCCAACAAAGGCTGGCTCTCCTTATGGAAAAGCTGCACTCTAAATACCTGCTGACACTTTAAAGAAATGAAATTCCTTTTCAAATGGGAAAAAAACAGAGGCACCACAATGCTTTAAGCAACTTTTCCAAAGACTGAAATGTTGAATCAGAAAGTGATAAAACACATCAGGAAAGTTCTAGTCAGTCAAAACAGTACATGCCCCCTTCCGAACAACCTTCAAGGAGCAAAGGCACAATGTGTTAGTTTTGTCTGAAAACACAGCAAATTGTTTTCTGTAAGTCCATTTGCTGACAATAACAAATGTCCATGGGATTCTTCTGAGATCTTCCCTAGGCAAAATTCACAAGTCACTGTATTAAAAGCTACTGTGCAACAGAATAGGAACAGAAAAGATCTCTCCTGGTGTCTTCCAGAAGTCAAATTCAGACTTTGATTTGGGGCAGGTACATTTACATGTCAGGAACCATTTCTACTTCTATACATAAGATTAGCAGCAAGGAAAGCCTTAGAAGTTCAGACAAAAAAAACCTGCCTGACCTTGAGATGTAAAGGTGGCTCAAACTCTGCTGGACTCAAAGCTTTAATCTTATGACAGGGAGGGCCACAAATGGAAGACAGTGCCAAAATCTGCTCTCAGACACTGTAAGGCTTGAGCAATTCCTTTTACATTTCAGTGTAAAAGCAAAAATTTGGAGCAGTGACCTTCAGCCTTCTTCTCCAGCCACACATCATATCTCCCACGTGAAGGTGCCTCCATGGAGCGCTACTAGCACCTCAGGAAGCAGAGCTCCCAGGGGTTCCCTCGGGTTTCACCACCTTCCCTTCCCTCCCACTGCTTTCTAATTGTGCTTTTAAAGGAAGGACACTAACAGCTAGGATGCTTCTGATGAAAGGCATAAACACCTTCTAACTGCTGTTAGCTTTGTCTCTTCTTGCATTTTTAAAGTATTGCATGAAGGGTTAAATGCACAGACCTAACTAATAATTGGAGCTATATGACTAAACTTCTGTGCTTGTTCCTAAGCAGTAATTTTAGTCTGACTGACAAGGTCCTTCTCTCTCTGAGTAGCGGGGTCACAGAAGCCATCAGCCAATTACCCTTTCCCAGTCCAATGACTGCCTTTTCACCTCTCTGACTGAAAGAACTTAACAGTGTTATTCACACTTCCACGAGTGTAAAGCTCCTCGTGATCTTTATGGATAAGAGATATTCTTCAGATAGAAGCCTGAATCCTCGTGATGTACTGCTTTCTTTTTGGCACACTTGCACTGCTCTATCATAGCACAGGTGGAGTTACAAAGTCACCAGATGTCCATTTATTCTTAGTTCTTCCTCAGCCTTTTTTATTTCCCTCTTCTGCAGTGACCTCACAGGCTTGAATAATGGAGAGAAGGAAAAAAACACTCAGCAGTATATGCATGCCTGGCTCCATTCTCTTTATTGGAATTACACTAGGGATGAATTTAGGCATCAACTCTTTTCATCAGTTGTACAGTAAGTAGAGATGCTAAGCAACACTAGTCCAAAGATACTCAATTTACAAGACACAGCTCGTCACAGTAGGACTGCACATGGTGATGTTACACCTATAAAGAGTGGAACTAGAAATAAAATAGTCAGATGCATGAAGCCAAAGCCCTTAACCAAAGGAAGATAGTGGTAAGAGCTGAGTTATGAGTCACAGGTAACGAATTATAGTCTTTATTCTGATACTGTGCCCTTCAGTAAGTTTTTCAAAGTTACATCTTCAAAGCTTGATCACCAGGTCAGCTATTAAAATCCTCACACCCGGTCAGACTTCCTGTACAGTGAAGACAATGGAGAGAATGGAGATAATTAGTTAATTACAGGCTGTATTCAATGGTGGAAAGGAGTTTTGTACTTAGCTATTGCTACAAGCATATCACTGGCAGATCCAAATTGCTCATACAAGCTTGACAGTCCTCCTAAGTATTGTGAAAGGAAAATGTCCGTGACTTGTTCATTTGAGAAGGTAACTCTTGCTTTGCATAATCACCTTCCTCTTTGTTGCTTGCACATTGTTCTGGTATCACTGGTCTGAGAGGTATCCCATAATTTAAACTGCTCTATACATATGGTTTCAATGATGCGGAATGGCTACTGCATTTACATAAAGATCAATAGCAGCAGTGTGCAAAGTGCTGCAAATACAGAGCCGACTGGACTTTGCTTCTATTTTCTTTGAAAGGTAACGGCTCTTCCCAGACAGAAGCAATGTTGAACACTTAATTGCTCTATGTGGAATCAACAATTTCTTCAGCAACAACAGACTAAGTTTAAACGCAGTTGCAAGTCTACTGCCATCAGAATTACCCCAACACTGATTTTGAGTCTGTTCAAAGAGTAACTGGAGTAACCAGTTGATAGCTCAGGTTCACAAAACAGTTACTATGTTCAAAGTTTCAATTCAGATTGTCTGTAAGAGGGCCAAGAAGTAAAACAGTTGGTCATAAAAGACATAATATCCCAAAGTGTAAAGAAAACAGAGAGAACACATACTCATTAAGATATCATTTGGCCAAATTTTGCCATGAAGCTGTATTTGACTTTGTATCAATCAACTTCAGCTGTGGGGTTCTGAGAGATTTATATGCGTGAAGTGCATGAAAAAAAGACCAGTAAGAGCAAAATTAACGTGTTACTCTCCTTATATAAACTTTGAAAAGCAATCTAACCTAAAGAGCACACAATGACTCACTCCTCATCTGGGGCTTTTTTAATCTATAAACATGTCTACTACCATAGACATTAGCAAAAATTTAAAAATAAATAAATTCAGGCATACAAGACTGCTAAGAATTCACATAGCTCTCTTCTAGAGCTGGTAAGAGAATGCACAGTCCCATTGCTGAGTCCATGTTGCTGCTCAAAACTGAAAAGACTAATTTATCCATTTGACATTGAACTTGATGATCTTAAATGTCTTTTCTAATGTAAATGATTCTATGATTTTTAAATATTGCAATTTACTTTTAAGTGCATTATTCGAAACATAGTGGACTGCATAGGACAGTGATGTGAACTCTGATGACATCTTGGATAGGGTCTGAAAGGACATGAAGTGGCCCCAAATGTGATAGCTGCTGATATATGAAGTGATTTTTCATAATATTTAAAGATATGACAGATCTCTCAGATTCTGTTCCCCAACAAAATGAAGACAACATATTCTACATGAGGCCTGACCATAGAGCAGATACAACGTTAAAGATTCAGGCTTTCCTGAATAATTAAAAAGTAGGTAGAAAAAGACTATTAACCATAGTTTGATATTGTGGAGAGGTTGAGAATTGTGACCATGAGTACACAGGCTGTAGAGTAAGTGAGCAGATTGTAGAAGTTTGCACTGGAGACTTTTACCATCTTTGAGGTTACTCTGAAACCAAACAAGTGTGCCACATGGCTGTCAGGAGTTGTGAAGAGAAGGGCCTTGCCACTTCTTGGGGATACAGCATCTTTATCATGAAGGCAGCAACTACAGTCTGGTAACATTTACTACCTTGAAGGCTAAGAATCTTCACTGCAATTAATTTCTTAACCATGTTTCACTGACCTCATTTTCAAAGCTTTTATTTTTACAGGTCATCATAATCTAGTTCCTTCTCTCTATAAAGGAATGTGTGTGTATAAAGATGCTACTAGGTCTTGGGTCACTCCCAAATTGTGCTAGACTCTGCCAACAGCATGTCACACTGCCCCTTGAAATAGAGACACAAAGGCAGAGTAAGATAGGGAAGGACTAAAATAGATATGCTAAAGTACTCGGGGTACAAAGCAGTAAGCTCTGTGGCACTAACCCAGCAAAATACTTGTATCCAGGTGAACTCTAGTTGGGGAGCAGTGCTGTCAATGTCAATAGGTAATCAAACCCCAGGATGTGGAAGAGTAAAGTAGCCCACAGCCGGACTGAAGAATGCCTTATTGGTCACATTACTATTAAATACATTGCATTTCAACCCTTTACTATCAGTTTTCTCCCCAGCTTCACCACAAGAGCAGAAGGAAAGAGGACAGAGAGTTCTTCTTGGTTCCAGCTTAGGAGGAGAAGTGAGGATATTGCTAATCAAAGCCACAAAGATGCTCCTAATTCCTGCCCAGTATTAGTCAACCTGCAGATAATTGTATCAGTGAGGTGTGACTTCCTCCACATCAGTAAGCAGCTCATCCTTAAGCACAAGAAGTAGATTAGCAGGGAACTTTGCTACTCCTCTTCCTGTAAGCCTTGAGAGTTTATGCACCTAGCAGGTGACCTATTCCTCATCACAGGCATGCAAATGCCAGACATCAAAGAACTCTTCTAACTGAATTCTCAGGATAATTAATTTTCACCAGAAAGTGTTTTAACCTTTTAGTCCATCTAAGCTAATAGATAGTAATGGCCTTCATTATTGCAACATCAGAAGAGCTCCCCATCTTTTAACGTATGAAGGCCTGTCACCACTTTCCATGAGGTGAGGAAGTACTAACCACCCTCTTGCACAGAGGTGAAGCACCAGGCAAATGCCAACTAAATAAACTTTTTAATTTTATGTATGAAACTGTGCCTGATAAGGCCACCATTTCTGGTGGACACCCTTCTCTCCCTGGAGAATGGGTTTGTGTGTCCGAGGGGTAAGGTCCCACCGTTTATACTAGCTATCATGCCACCAAGTGCCCCTGACACCAGCATCATCTGTGGAAAGGCAGCCTTTCTCCCAGCTCTGCAAGCAGCATTACAGCTTCATTCTGCTCAGCCGAGGTGCCCATTCGTTCAGTGCCCAGGGAGTGAAATGTGCTGCTCCTTCTCAAAACAAACACTTTCTTCCACAAAAATAAATTTTGGAAGTTTAAAACTGCCATTTCCCACAAAACATTGCCTATCTTTTAACCACCTACACAGAAAGATGCTCACTTTCACTCCAAGGAGCTGAGAAAAGCCAAAAAGGACCATTAACCCCTCAGAGAGATCTTCTAATTCATACAGTGCTAAGTGTCAATAGCAGCCTAGCAGCATCCTCACAGCTCAAAATGGGCTTGAACCAAAACTCCAGATCTAAAAAAACCTGAATTCCCTTTGTCCTGATGAGTCAGTGTCTGGAATTTGAAACAGGATTCAAATCCAAGGTTACAAGTTTGGTAGTTGATATAATGAAGTAAACCAGTCCCTCCAACCTGAATATCCTCAGAGCCACAGTCCAAACCTCCCCACTTTGCTGAGCAGCTCAGGTACAGCATGGATGTTGCAGGCAGTCATCAATTCCTTTTGTCAGAAGGAGACAAAAAAAGTTTCCATAACATGAGGCAGCACTCAGCAGTAATCTGTTCTCTACATCTTTTACTTTCAAGAGCAGAAAAATTCACTAGAGTAATTCAAAATTAGAAGTTGTAAAGGGTCAAATGAAAAAAAGCCCACCCAGTATCACACCTCTAATTTCTTTAGTGAATCTCAATGCCTAAGGGGATTTCTGTTGTCTTCCAAGTCTGACAGCAGAGATTGGATTTATGCAAATTCTAAGGTTAAAATAATTAGAGATAGGTCAAACGTATAAATCAAACAACCAAAGCTGACATGTCTAAAATTCTGCATGCTAAAAAATCAAGGTGTTTAAAGTCAAAACATTTATTAGTGCTTATTTATATAGAGCAAAATTCAAGGAAGGATTTGCTAAACTACCTCATTGTTGAAATCATTTTTCACCTGTACACTTTACAGGTCTCACAGGGGAAGACAAAGTCCCGCTCCCACTGGTATTTCTGCAGCACAATTAGCATTTATGGAATTGCAAGTGAAAACTTCAGTCTCCTTCCCATCTCTAATTTAAACACAGCAAGCAGAAATTATTTGGGAACTAAATGCTGCAGCAAGAGTAAAGTTGAAAAAAAAATTCCTCAAAAAACTAAAAGTATATGTAATCCACTCATGCATATGATGTTGCTTGCATTTTGTCACACTGTTGTGGCTGAAATGGTGTTTGCAGCCTGCAACACGTGAAACGACAGCAGGAGCCAAGTTCTGCTCTTTCACACTGGTGAAAGTCTACAGAGACTGCACTGAAAACCACAGGTCTGCAAAACAGTACATCTCAGCCATAACCCAGTAATGCAGCCCCAAAGCAGTGAGAGGATGGTGAAAACAAAGTCCCAATTTAAGCAGGTGAATAAAAAATTTCAACCCTATTTTTTTGAAAATGACAAGTGGTGTTTGCTTTCTGTGGAAAAGTCAGTTTCCTGGAAGGAAAAAAAAGAAAGAAAGAAACATTTTGTCTTGAAAACTAAAATGCTTTTGTCCAAAATGCCCTTTCATCAGAGTGCTCCACCCAGGAGCTCTTCAGAATGGCTGGATCAGTCCTGTCTAAAACCAGGGGTTTCAATAGAACATCCAAACAGATAGTTTATGGGGAAAGTGAAGCACTGAATAGCTAATGTACAAATTCCAGGAAAATTCACAGCACAGAATGAAATTTTTCAGGTTTGGACTCAGACATTTCATAAAAGAAAAAAGCTATTTTGTGGGTAGTTGTAGTGAAAAATCATTTGCCATGGAGTAAACTTGGTGACGACTTGCTTACATCTGGGTCCCTTGTTTTTTCATAATTGTTTGATCAATGTCCTGTGAATAGATAGAGTGGATGTAGGAAAAGACATGCATTTCAACTATGCATTTGTGTTATCTGAAATTATACACACTGTTATCAATATGAAATAATTAATAACCCTCTTGGTTAGTTTATGAGTAGATGAGAGATTCATATAACATTAACTACTACACAGCAGAAAACTGATCCCTGCATGTTTCAGGGTGAAATAAATTCCCAAATATAACTGTACATTGACTTTTGCTAGCTAACATAGTAAATAAGTAAATAGATAAATGTCTCCTTTAGTAGTCTGAAGTTTTTGTCCCTGCACTTATCAGGTGAAGAGGGGAGGGAAAATAGAGCCTGAGTTTACTTTATGACTTTTTTTTTCCCACGTTATGCTTGAAATATCAGTGATTGATAATGGCCTACGTTTCCTAGCAAAGAAATAGTGCCTTTTTCAAAACACTGAAAGAAGTGGCACTCATGAGGTTTGCTCTATTCTTTCTCACAGTATGGCAGAATAATTTTACTCATACCTGATCCATTTTGTTTCTTCAGTTCCATTTTTTTTTACCCTCATTCATCTCTGTCCTCTCCTTCTACTTAAAAAGTCATTTATTTGCCTCCATAGTTCATTAAAATGTTCCCTGCTTCAAAGCCCCTTTAAAATAACATATTACACATATTTACTATTCCTTCTATTAAATTATTTTAAGGTATCTTTTGTCTTACAGTTTTCAAGTGACCTCCAGTTTCTACTCTGAGATGACTTGCCCTATGACTAAAGCCCATTTAACACAATATGCACAGATAGCAGTTTAGGGAAATTACAGAATAATTCCTGCAAATACTCCATATCAGTGAGTGAGTGTTCATGCTGGAACAATGTGAATGTGATCTGTGTTTCTTACAAATATCCTTTTCTTTCATTTTCCTGACATTGTAAGAATTAGGTTAGAATTGTGCTGGACAAACAGTTCCCAATGAATTATTTACTTGATTAATGTAATCTCCTTTTTTTAAAATTATTTCTGAACAATTTAAAATTGTCACATTGTTTGAAATAATTTGATAAATCATTTCATGATCCACCCATGTGCATAACCCAAGCTTTGTAAATACAAGCTTTCTGTTTGGCATAAACAATTCTAAGCACATTTCAGTCTTTTGGGGGCATTATTTTAGAATTATAGCCATTGTTCTAAGGCAGTAAAGGTCCACTTAAAAGAAAATATTTCATAAATATACAAATTAACTCAGTTCAGAGATTCATACTTTACATTTAGTACAAAAATTAAGTATTTGATTTAGATATATAAAATATATACAATTAAATTTAATTATATACTGAAAAAAATTATATACATAATTGATGAAGTAGAGGCACATGTGTTTAGAAGAACTGTTTTGCCTTTTTCCAGCTAAAGAAAGGTAGCTGAGAAAAAATACCATACAAGATACTTCAGGGATACCATTCTTAAAATATTAAAGGTACTTTTTTTACTACAGCAACATCCTTAGCAGCAATATAATAAAAGCTCTGTCTGTGTTTCCATTCTTTACCCTAACTTCAAAAATGTTATGTATAGCACTCATAAAAATGTACCATTGTTTAAAATTTAGCTTGGAAATGAAACATAAGCAAGGGAAAAGTTGCTTAAAAATATTTTTTTTTTACTATTTAGGTACTAAAATACAGTTGTTCAGAAAATATTTACATATGTATGCAGGCAATTTATACCTCCCTCCCGGAAAGAAAAGCCACTTTTGTTTTCTTGTTTCCTTCAATCAACAGTTGCTCTCTGATCAATAAAGCCCAAGCTTTTAAACATATGCATCAAAAGGCATGAGTCAGATCCCTCCAAAATATGTTTGCTTTTAAAAAAGAGAGAGAGAGAGTGATTTGAGTCCTTGAAGATTTTCAGAATTTGACAGGGCAAAATCCTTGATCTGATGTTAGTCCTGCATGGAGGATGCGGCTGGATCACATGACCCTCAAAGCTCCTTTCCAGACTGTTTTTAAGATGCTGTGAGACCATAACCTCCAGGCTTTGATTCCAAACTTAAGCTTTTTTTTTTTTTTGCTTTTTTTTTTGCTTTTTTTATGGAGGTAGCAGGTATCTCTTTAATGAAAGAACTTAGCTGCCGTTTTTATTCTGCAAAACTGCCATTTTGGTGGCAAGATTTCTGGTGGTCCCAAAGACTTGGTTTGCCATTTTCTTTTTTTAACTTAAATAGGCTGTAGACTACCAGTTTACACAAGAACTAAAAGCTTTAAGTAGTTTGATTGAACGAATTAATAACTGTCATTTCCTGAATGCAGACATTTGATCTTGAAAGCTTGTAAAATACTTTGCTTTTCTGAGGCACCTAAAATCCAAGATTCGAAAAGCCTTTGCTGACTTTTTCTTTTCCTCCTCAAATACTTCTGTAAGAAAGGTGAGAAGTGAGGTTAAGAGAGACTCAAAATACACCAGTAAGAGACTCCACGACATTTGCAACCTGCTCTTCTTCTGCTCTAGCCACTAGAATTATTCCCACATTCAAGTTCAACACCTGCACTGATATGATAAACCTTTGGAGCTATTGTAGTCCATCAAGTTAATGACATGCATTTTAGACAGTCCTTTTAAATAAGCCACCAACACTATCAAGGAGCAGTTAGTCTACAGATGCAGTAATTTGGACAGCTTTATAAGGTCCCTAAATGTATCTTTACATGATAAATGGTAATAGACTCATCACACACCTATCATGTGCACAGAGAAAGCAACAGCACACCAGCCATTCCTAAGGCTTAGTGCAACTCCACCATGTTCAGCAGTACTAGTTGCAGATGGGCCATTTTTGCCGTTAAGCCAACCCTGATGCTAGGTCTGTGCCAATAAATCAGATCACTCTTAATGTTGTTCTACATTAGCACTGCATCTAAGCCAACTGTTTCCCAGGCAGCTTAGATCAGATCACTCTTAATGTCACTCTGCACTACCACTGGTTGCCCACAGCTTTGCTGGAGAACTGTCAAGGCATAGATAAAACCCAAGCAAACATGTTAATAGATAAGATAAGGTGAAACAGCAGCACAGGAATTCCCACAGTGTTATTGTACCAAAAGGCAGTTCTCCTATAAAGGAGTTATGCTTTGCTTGAATGTTTATTTAATGTCTTGGCAGCTTCTCAGTGCGATGTGAGTTTGAGTTCCTCTACTACGCAGGATGCTTACAGCTGCTGGTAAAGGCTAGATCCTTTGCTCTGCTGTTTCCTAAGAAGTTTCATGTGCCTGTTTTGGGGGGAGAATTAACAAAGGCTAGAGCCAATACAATAGATGAGAGTATGTTTTCACTTTGGTTTCAATAAGGTCTTTAACTGGAAGAGCTGCTAGAATACACTTGAGCCTCAAAGTGTTTTTAAGCTGCAAGGCGATTATTGTAAAACACTCAAACCAACATGGAATGACCAACTTACAGAATTTCAGTTCAAGCTTCCCTATTTTCTTCCTTCCTTGACTTACTACAGTGTATTTACCTTCCTAATGGCCTCAGGTACTTCACACATTGAGGATCTTGGGACATCCAAACTCCATTTGCAATTCTCTCTTGCACAGAGGTTCACTTTTTTATATATCCATTGCTTCTTTGTTACCTATTTGAAAGCCACCTCAATCAACACTGTCTGCTCTAATGCCATCTTAGACATCTCTGGGGTACTCAAAGCACAACAGTACCTCTATGAAAGAGCGGTGTGTCTTGCAGAGATTCTAGAGGCAACGTATAGTCATGTCAGCACACGTGTATTGTTGTCAGTACCAGCACTAATTTATTCAAGGCCCACATAAAAGTCTCTCTGGGCACCAAGACATGCCCGTAAAGTGTATTACATTTAAAGATGGTACTAGAGCACAAAAGTAGTATTTTTCATCTGAAGCAAACTGCATATAGTGCACCTGAAATCCTCAAGGCAAAGATTAAAGCTAAATGTGCTTTCTGGAATACCAGCTGCCTTCTCCTGTCTTCTCAGGTCAAAAATGGCAAGTATGGAAATGAAAAATAAGGATTCTCCCCTTGATATCAGGCAGCAAAAGAGTGAATATTGGTCACAGTAGACTTAAAACAAAAAGAAACTATGAAAATGTGCAGAAGGACTCTGTTTTCTTTCCAGCATAGTGCCCCAACAAATAAAAGGATCTCTTCACGCCACCTTACAATTCGGTCTGACTAGCTACACCCAACCTAATGATTCAAAGACTAATTAGAACATTCACTTTACAGTCCATTTGCTGTAGTAACAACGAAACATTATCTAGATACAGTTCTTCCTGCAGGGGCCAGGAAGGATATACTGTTGACAGAATTTTAAATGAAAGAAAAAATGAAATTTCTATTAAACCTTCTCATAAGCAGGAGATCAGCTTGCATTCATTCCTGTAAAGGCTCAGTACTCTAGCCCTGATCCAGCAAAATACTAAGCATATCCTAAAGATTAGGTGTAAGTGGTCTCAGAATTTGCAGCTTTTACAGTGTTCACATCTTTAAAGTTAAGCACACAGTTAAATGATTTCAGAGCAGAGCTTTGTACCGCCGTCTGTGACTCAAGCAGTTTGAATGGTATCCATTAGCATGTGTATTCAGAGAAGAAAGGAAAAAGAAGCTAATTGCACTGCTATTTATGTTCTTTCTTCCCTGCTGCATTGTTGACATAAGTCCTTATCGTTTCTAATTACCTGGAGAAACGGGGAAACTTGAAACTTTAAGCTGTCTGACATAAACCTGTCAGTTCCTGTCATAGCTAAATTTTGTAAATGCTAGAGTTATGCAAACAGACTCACGCTAGAATTCAGAAGATGTTGGAATATGTACATTTTAATATTGCTTTTTTTAAACTAGATAATCAGCTTTAATAGTCCATCCTTTTTGACTACTGTATCACTAAGAGATGTACTGTACTAGAGGAGAGGTCTGGCACTCAAAAACAGACCCTGCTTCTCTATCTGTCATTCCCTTATGACTGCTTTTATTTATCTTTGGATGAGGCACACTCATTAAATCCCCAAGATCTTCACTTCTCTTCTTCTGCATTGCCATTGTGGAATAAGCACAGAGTACTGTATTTTTTTTTCCACATTAGCCAAATGGCCCCACTAACACTTCTGTTAGCACAGCTGAGGAGATACTGTGGAAGAGGAATGAGAAGCTGGAGAGTAGAAGCCAGCATCTCCTTAAATCAGAGCTGCTGCTATAGAAGACAGTAAATGAAATCTTAGTGATAACCTTTAGAAAATAGGCAGACTGCAAAAAAGAATAATTTTTATGGGCCAGACCCTGCTAGTTTCACTCATGTTGGAAGTTCTATTGCCATTAAATGTAACTGTATGTGTGAATTAAGAAAGCAGTATTTGGATTTTTATTTATGTAGTCTCCTGTGCAATAACCTTGAATGGAAATGCATTTATTTATTTTTAAATGCACTCCAAGTTTTACTGTTGCAAGAGTGGCACTGCCTTCATACTGCTCTTCTGCAAAATAAATATACTGTCTTCTATAAATACACTGTCTTTTATTTCAACTCCTCATTACTACATCTTTGGATTTTTTAATCTACGATGCAGGTGGTTAGTGGTCATTACACACTATGTTTCTATATCTTCCTGAGCTTAATTTAAAACAGATATAAGGCTGTCTTGTGAATACATTGGTTTTCGATGTTATAAATAGATTTTTAGTGTAGATACTTGTTCCCACTCCATTATTTTCCCTTTCACCCTAAATAAAGTTTTCCCAGATCACTGTCGCTACTGCAGAGAAATACATTTTCTATTTTGCCTTGAAAGAAATGTGAAAAAGGAAAATGCTGATGGCACGAGAAGCAATTTGAATCCCATGATAGAAAACATAGCCTTAGCAGACAATGCACAGTAATAAATAATAGTATAGGAACACTTTTTGTTTGTTTGTTTTCAGAAGAGAAATGCAAGGTACACATTTTTAAACAAATAAATGTTTCCTTTTGCTCTTTTTTTAGTAGTAAAAGAAAGGTGGTAGGAGGCAAGAGAATAGATTTGAAAAATACATACCCTGTCTATCATTCAGCAGCTACAGAATTGGTTTTGTTTTTTAATAATGTGTATTGGTTCCACTATTGTACAGACTACATATAAAGGACGGACAACAGATAGAGGTCAGGCACTATTACA
Source organism: Elanus axillaris (assembly GCA_026212715.1). Taxonomy (NCBI): domain Eukaryota; kingdom Metazoa; phylum Chordata; class Aves; order Accipitriformes; family Accipitridae; genus Elanus; species Elanus axillaris. Next base: position 46,416,801 of record JANZLQ010000001.1, on the reverse strand, counting down.
ACAAGTCATTTTCCTCAAGGTGTTTTGGTACCCTTTGCTGTTATTTTCATTGTCATTATCCCGTGTGTAGAATAGCAAAGGAAGCTGTATATCTTACTACTGTGAATGTGTTGGGCTGTTTGTTTTAGGCTTCGCTACAAGTAAATCAGATTTAGTAGGAGTGATTCACCAGGTACATATTCTTCCTTAAGTGTAATAGCACTATACAAGACTGTGGAGTTTCAGGGATGACAAAGCATACATTAAGTGTTATCCAAGAGGATAGTTTGTGTCCTGTGTGACTACCAGAGCTTATTACATTGCTCTTGATGTAACAGGATGAATTTAAAACTTTGTGAAGTGCTGCCTTGTGACTGGCAAACTACTTCTGACATGAAGCTGAAAGTTGCTGCTATTTAATGGCTCTTTGGTGACCTTTCAGAAAAGAAAGGATGGCCTTCATCCAAGTTACAGGACACAGACATCCATATCACTACCACAGGCAGCTTCTACTCCAGAGGAGAATGAGTCCAGTCATTCTTGTGGGCAGGAATTTCCCAATCAGACCCCATCTTTCAGATCTGCTAATCACAGCTCAGCTGTATTTTCTCATTCCTTTTCTTGGTATTAAAACTCAGAATATAAGCTCCATGGCTAATGATGATTAGAGGCACAGATGATGATGATGCACACATCACTGGGCAATACTATCTCTCTCATCTAACTTCTTATGCAAATGATCATAGAGAAAAATCAACTATTATTGCTTATGAGTATTACTGCCATCAAAGTACAACAGAAAGTGAACACAAACAAATAAATGGACTCATCTGAAACAGATTCACAATTTGGCTTAATCAGGCCTTTTGAAAGGGTCCACATTACTGAAGGAACTTCATTAGGACATGATTTTTAAGTCACACCATTTCTGTGCTGCAGACAGGCCAGTTAAATGTCAATAGAGAGGAATATTAAAAGAAGTTTACACTTGTATTACAGAGATTAGATATCTTCTTCGGCTGTTGTTGACTGCCATATGTGAAATTACCTTTGTGGGCCAGAATGCGGCCACTGAACCTTTATCCACGTAACCCACAGGCGAGAAGAAATGCCCCCCACACCCCAGCTGGTCTATTCACAAAAATGTTTGTTTTATCTTTGGCTGCAAGAAAATCTGCTGTTTCTTTTGAATTCCTCTGAGTTTTTGCAGATATTTTCCCAGACTTAGCTGGTACGCTCTATGCTATTCAACTGTTACCTTCCCCAGGTGGGGGCTACATTTCCACGGTACATTAGGTAGGGACTGTATAGCAGGTCTATTCTGTATAATAGAAGCTATTATTCCTATTAATATTTTTAATGCACAGTTAACTGTAGAACATCAGAATATGCTGACAGCTCACATCTAATCACCACTGTTGCAACAAAATATGCTTTATTTTACGAGTATACACAACAGCTCTTTTGTTTCTAGTTACCTCCAATTATTTGCCACATCAAAAAGAGAAAGAAATAGGCAATCTGAAACAAAAAAATTATAACCAACTATTTGCCACATTGGAAAGAGAAAGAAATAGGCAATCTGAAACAAAAAAATTATAACCAACAGAAATCAGCTCTCTTACAGCTGAATTTATTTCTTTGAGCATGAACGGGAAGGAATGTGTAGGAGTAACACAACAGGAGAAGAGCTTATACTGTCTTTTCTTAATGGAGTCAGTATCAAGTGTATATAGACTGGAAAATATGCAGAGGCATACAATGCAGAAAACTGTTAACAGTCTGCTTAGAAATCACTGGCTAGCAGTGACCATTAAGTCATCTTATTAAAGATGAAAAATGACTTGGCTTTGAAAAATACAAACCAGTTGCATCCTATTTAATATCTTGATGCAGTTGCAGGAACATAGAAGCAAAAAACAAAAGCCAAAGTACAACTATAAATACACAAGGAAACAGCAGTATGAACATGCTTGCTAAGTACGTTAGTAATAAGTAGAAAGAGTTAGTCCAGGGAAACAAATCAAGTAACAGAAATGTTTTGTGCTGTTTTGGTTCAAAACTAGATTTGTTAGTGATTTACCTTTGAAATCTGTGGCAGGCAAGTATCTAACAACTGAAAAAGACAAATATAGTGCCAATCTCTAAATAGCAGTATGAGGAAATCCCAGGCTATTTGAAGTTGGGCTGACTCCTCCATAGTTACAAAAAAATTGTAAACAATAACCACCTATAAAACAACAGGCTTCCTAAAAGCCTGATTTCTTTCTAGGACAAGTTAATAGGCTTCTGAGCTCAGGATTAATTTTAGATTAACCTCAGAAAAGGTTTTTATACAATCTCTTCTGATATTGTCAAAAATGAGCTAAGGTGGTACAATCTCAATGAAGTTATTGTATGACTACTAAAAAAATTTCTGCAAAACTGTTGGTTTACTTCCAAAAGGAAACGATGCATTGAGTAAAGCTCCTGCAAGAGCCTAAGCTGAGCTCAGTGCTATTCAGCATTTGTATGAACGACTTGAATGATGGAATAAAACACACAGTAATTAAATTTGTAGATAATATCAAACTGGAAGGATGCATGAGGACCGTGGAGGACAGCATTAAAATTCAGAACTTATCTAAACAAATTGAAGATACAAATAAGATACAATTCAGTGAAAACAAGTGCAATATACTGTATTTATGTAGAAATCAGCTGCACAAATGCAACATGGTGAGCACCTAATTACACAACAATTAATTAGAAAAAAAGATGTGGAGGTTAAAGGATTACAAACAGAACATGAGTTAGTATTTTTTCTAAAAAATTACCCTCCTACTAGGGCATGCAATGAAGATGTCACACATAGGACACATAAAGTAGCCCTCAGCCGGCTACAGCCTGAGGCTGGAGCACTGTATGGAGATTAATACACTAAACATCAAGAAAGATATGAATCAGCTGGGCAGCTGAGAGCAGCAAGAATGATCAAAGTTTTGAAAACACATTCTGTGAGGAAAGGTTGAGAGAACTGGGTTTGTTTAACTTAGCCAAGACTCAAGGAGACATAGTAACAGTCTTCAAATAACAGAGAAGTTTTGCAAGAAGTTACTCTTACTACCCACCCTGCTAATACCTCTAAATTGCAGACAGGAGTGTTTAAGGACAAATTAGACAAATGTTAGTCAGGAATGACTTGGCATAATGAAGGTAGAAATGAGCAGTAGTTTGAATTCTTTGGATGTAGGATGCCAGAAAGCTGTACAGTATCACACGCTGTTTGGTGACCTGTACAAACACGTTTGCATTCAGAAGAATACTCATGGCTCAGTCAGTCAGTCAGCAGCTGGACAAGGTACAATTATAAGTCTGGTCCTGAAAAACAGGATCAGAAACTGACTCTGGAGCAGCAAGCAGTGGCCTTTTGGTGACCAATTGCACCTTGGGCTGCCAAGAGCCCTGGAAAACCCAGAGCAGCCACATGCCAGTAAGAGCAGCAGCCACTGCGAAGCAGCCAACTCTGAAAAACTTATCTAACAATGTTTCCCTCACCAAAGCGTTAAGAATGAAAACACTGGGTTAGCTCAGCAGTGTTCAGTGTAAACCGAAGCATCCCTTTCACTTCCTTTTATGGCAGACAAAATGGGAAGACTCACCTCACTATCATTCATCTATTACATTGTCCCATATTAATATCTCCTTAGCACTGTCTTAAATATCCTCATGTTTACTTTTCCAGGAACTGTTTTTGTATTTCTTCATCAGTTTAGTTGCTCCCTTTAGGACCTTTTCTATTATTTCATATGCCTTTTGAGGTGGAATGACTGAGATTGAACACTTTAATACAGGCAAAGGTGTACTATAAATTCCTGTAATGATACTCGTTTTGTCTTAATACAATCTAACATCTCAATTTCTTTCTAGACTGCACTGAACTGCAGCCTTCTCTGTGCTGTTCCCTGCAAAGACCAAGTATTTTTCTTGGAGTTGTTACAGCTAATTTAGAATCTATCAGGTAGTATGATTAGTTCCAATTGTCCCTTCAGAATCAGTTACCATCAGCTGTCTACCCTGAAGCTCACCTGTCATTTATTACTGAATGCTCGATCACCATTTGATCCTGCATTCTTTCTACCTCCTCGTAGCTAACAAGCCCCATGTAATTTCACCTTGCCAACACCAAAAAAAAAAAAAGTACCATTTGTTCCCCTTCCAGATAATTTTCGCAAGGTCCAGTATAGGTCCTTACATTACTTAACTATTAATCTTTTTCTCAAGTCCTTATTTCTTACCTTCTTAGAGCTCCCTAATCCACAAGATAACTTTATTCTTATGCTGAGATCATTTTTTTAGAGTGGCTTTATCCACATAAACTCCATTTACTATTGTAGCTACAAGATTTCCTCTCTTCAAGTAATGAAAGAATTCTAATAGGTTGTAAAGATAATGTTTTCCTTAACAGGAACTATTTTGATTCATTCCTTGATAACAGTTTTATCAAAATGTTTCATAAAACTCCATACCAGCATGGTCTCTATATTTCTTGAAGGTACTAGTCACAAGGCTGAGATTCACTCACTCAAACCATTTGCACTCCCTATATCTTCCCCTCTTCCCTTTATCTATTTGCTTTATCTTTATGTTTGCCTTTCACTTAGATTTTCAACTATTTGAGGATGGCTTTTACTCTTTTTTTATATTTGGTCAGTGTATACTACAGTAGGACTGGAGCCCACACGTATAAGTACCTTAAAAAGACAATAGTGACTTATTGCATGGAAAACGCCTCAAAGTGATTTACTGCTTATCAAGTGCAAACAGACATTTCTCTCTCTTCTGCTCAGGTACTTCTCTGCTCAGTCCTGCTACTAATAAAAATAATTCTTTTCTTTCCCAGTGATTTTCTAACATCAACACTGCACTGATCCTAAAGAATGCTATTCTTAGATTAACTCCACTGGATATACAAGAAATGAATCTGGAGACCTCTGCCTATGCAGTTACCATCCTTAGACTTAAGATGGTATCAATTCAGACAATGATTTTTCTTATCTCCACTTTGGAGTAAGTTTTCTCCTTTTCCCAAGAAGTAATTCAGTATAAAAAGTTAGAAAATTCCATCATCTTGGTAAATGCTTCTCTACTGTCAATAAAGTGAATTCCTTGTTTGCAGAAGTAAATGATGTTTTAAATATTTTAATTGAATAAAATGCTATTTACACAGATTAGCAAATGACCTTAGCTGATCAATTGCTGACACTAAAGACTCATAGGGATTGCACCTGGCCACAAAGCTACCTCAGACCACTCTGTTGCACATGAGGGACAACTAGGACAATTAGTTCACAAAATTACTGTTTAGTGGTAAATACCCAACTACGGTTGATTATTACAATCCCCTCGGACTATGCTGTAGTAGTAGGAAGAGTAAAGAAGAATGCAGCAGAGCAGACGTCCAGGGCATACTTGGAAGATAACAGGCAAATGAGCTGCAATCAGGGATCCCATTTCGATTTCCACAACTTGATTTGTCAAAGGCAGGTGTATGAAGTCAAAGACCAGCAAATTAAGATGGACATCTCATAGGAAGAGAGGATGGAGGTCAGCTTGTTGACAGAGGAGTGGTTCCAGGAGAGTTTCCAAAGAAGCTATATCTTCCTCAGGTTCAGGGAATGGTATGGCTAAAGGACAAACCTAAAGCAAGCTACATCTGTCATCACTTGTTGTAAAGATGCATTCTTTTAAGTGAACACTGTACTTTAAAGAAAGTGTACAGTCATTGTTCTCAGAGAAAGCAGAACTGCAAGGTCTGAAATTAAGACCGATCACCTGTCTACATTCCAGAAGAGAAAGAGTGAAAACTGTATGTTCCTTCCTCGAAGGAAATGGTAGACAGAGGCTACATCAGAGAATGGTAGATTAGAGATAGGATTCAACAACCTGGTAACTATCCTAAGAAAGCATAGTCATTTTGCCAGTATCTGCCTTGTTGTGTAAGTGCAGATCTGAGACATCTTACCAAATCACATTTGCCCATCACTGACATAGCCTTTTGCTTGCTTCACTGTCAAACTCAGGAATACTTCAGCAGAAGGCAGCCTAAACATCCTCTCTGCCTTAACAAGAGGTCTGAGTTCACACTTGCATGAGCCATGCAGATCAGGCCTGGAAAGAGCTAAGCTCTATGCAGACCAAGCTAGCAGCTATCCAGGCCTTCCTCTTCTTAAACACTCTCTGGATTAATTAAGAATGACTGGAAATATTCCTACTTCTGTATAAAGGCTACACTGGAAATAGAAACAGCAAATATGAGTCATAAAACTCAAATAGATTAAAATTCTTTGCTTCCTAGTGTAGACATAGCTTTAGATGCTATTCTGTGGTGCTATGAACAAAACATCTACAGTCAGAACTAGCAGTCAGCTTCCCTCATGGGGGACTGGGAGGCTTGTAGTGCAGTTGACTGTTATCATGTCAGGAGCAGACAAGGAACTCCGCTCAGCGGTGACAGTTACAAAATCTATTGTTCAGTCCACAGACTGGACCAGTGCCAAGATGAATGACTCCACTTTTCATCTCTTAGTGTCTGCAGGTCTTATATAGTTTTATACATCAGGCTATTGTGGAAGAAAAAAAATAGCACTGAAGAAGAAATGAAATAACATCTAATGAAATGAGACCATCTCAAGATAGTCAGAGGTTCCAGTAAGTACAACATTCAGCGTAACCTTAAGCTCTAGACCACCCTTACCAACAGGCTTGTTACAAAATGTGGGAATAAAAGGGTTCAAATAAAGGAAGACATCAGTATCGTAAGGTGATCCATTCTACCAAAGATCCCTAAAAGCTTTGAACACAGTGGTTTCTTGTAAGAATGTCAGTATTAAATGAATCTAAGAAAATTAAGCCAAACAAGCAAAAAATAAGGATAAAAATATACATCATTATATCAATTGACATATAACTGATTGACAGTTTGTTTATGATCATACCATAAACATTGGAATCTGGTTCTGGAAATTACCTGGAGAGATTTTCTAGCCACACCTACTGCTATGCGATACCAATGTGTAACACTTAGCATTAACAGGTTCAGAAAAACTTAGTCATTGTTTATGAAAACACAGGTTTTCACAGAAGTATTTCATATATTTTTCAGAATATCTTGTACTTCAATATCTGATGAAACATCATATTATTCTCCTACACATAAAACTACTGGGAAATCGGCAATAACAGCTTAACAAGGTAAATGTTTATGAAGTCTGCACTAAGTAAAGCTTACAACTCATAATTCATGTAAAACCAGAAAGGTCTCTCAAAAAATTTCAACACAATCTTCATTTTAAATGAAGGATAAGCGTATGCCATCTCTGTTCTTACACGTATTGTTTGTTTCACAAAAGGGTAAGTTGAGAGAGATCTGGAAATGCTGATGAGATGCCAGAGTCAAAACTGATCTGGCATTTTCTTTCTAAGCCTCTGTTTTCAGAAATAGCAGCTTTGAACTTCACCTTCTGGGGAAAATTGCTCATGCTTATTCTCTACATAGATATAAATGATTCCTGAGGGAAAATTTCAAGAGAAGTCATGAGAATATGTTTTAGTTAGCAAGTGTAGGAAGCGTATCAGGCACTTAACAATGTACTTCTACGTATTCATCAGACCAGTGATCGAAGTTCATGCAGCAGCCCTTCCTCTCTCATCTACACCTATGCCCAAGGCAGGAAGGGAGCCACAAACGCAGTTTACAATCCCTCCTCAAGACATGATACTAGATTTTCAAGCCAGTGATATGACCTTGAAATTACATACACACTGTGTACTATCAATAAATTTGAGCTAGAGCTTAGACTGCAGTCTGCACTTGATAACACAGCATGCACATACTTTGTCTCAGCTGGACAGAGGAAGATCAAATAGGATCTTACATTAAAGCTCTGAATGAGATATCCACGGCTCACCTTATTCTTAGTACTTACTGATTTAAATAGCAATAATATTCACCTTTTATGCAGAGCTTTCACCAGTAGGTTTCAAAACATTTTACAAAGGAAGTCAACGATATTATCACCATTTTAGAGTTGCAAAATTTGAAGTAAAGGGAGGTAAAGTGCTTTGTCAAGAGTCACCCAAAAAACAATGGACTGAAGGGAAGGTGCATTAAGTCTAGCACACGGACAGTGTGAAGAGGAGGACAGAATACTAGAAATGTAGTTTGTGGAAAAGATGTGCTAAAGGAACACAAGACCCTGAAAGAGCAAAGAAGAGAAAGGTAAATGTAGAGACAAAGATCATAGGTAAGTAGAAGCTTAACAGGGAGATCAGGAGCAGTGCAGTAGATATCAGTAGACACAAAAGGAATCATCAGAGCCAGTGAAAAGGGGTGGCAAGAGGGGTGCGAAAAAGAAAAATGTAAAAAGGAGCTCTTTGGTATGGACCATAAAGGGTCCTGAAAGGCCAGAAGAGGTTGTAGCAGTCCGGATAAAACCAATGACACGTGTCAGCAAAACAGGGTTGAAGTTGTGCTCAGGTGGTTTCTGATCCGTGTGACTCAAGGTTGTGGGTTTTTTTTAACTTCAAGCTGACACTGATGCTGCAATCCACACTGAGGCTTTGCTAAGTGTGAAACAAAGGAGTCAATTCGCTTTTCATGTTTCTCTTCTGCTCTACCTAGATTTTTCTCCAGGGCAGTTTTTCCTTTTGCGCTGATTTATTCTCTCTCCCCTCACGTTTTTTTCCCTATGCTGCTCTTTAGTATCAAGTTCAATGTTCCTTCTCAGATTTTGTGAGACTCCCTCCCTCCCTGGACAGTACAAGGTTTTTTCATTTAAATTGATTTAAGCTTTAGTTTTGCAGTAAGAGATTTTTCTTCTCTTCTGCATCCCTATGACCAACACTTCTGCCCTCTACTTCAGTCAACATGATAATGGCATTTGTGCTGCTATGCACAAACCATCTAGCCTTTATGTCTGAGTATTTTGTGGAGAAAAACAGAGCGACAGAGAATTCATCCATTTTAGATGCAAAAATATCAGGAAATTTCCTCTTACTCTCTTATCACTGAACATGCCTGTGCATTTCATATACCGATCTACATCAGTTTAGAAATGAACACAGTATGAGAGTAATGCCCTTGCACAGAAGCAGTTTTGTTCATATTTGGGCATTTCTTCGCTGCTGGAAAGCAGTATGTAGGTGTAAGATCCTGTAATTGGAACTGCAGTGGTGGAGTGAAGTAATTTACCTGTATAAGCTTGTGTGCTTGTATGTGTGTGGTACACACCTTCAGTCAGTAAACATGAATTTTAGACCTTAACACTATGTATAATCACAAGTCCATCTGTGGTTCAGAATTATCAAAATCCTGTCCCCCTTGCTTACAAACATGCATTTATCATATCTGCCTACAGAGGATAGATATGAAATATGATCTTCACCATTTTGTCTTTCTTCTCTCTCTTGTCCACGTGCAGATAGCAAAAAGATTGTTTACTGATTGTGCTAAGTACATTTAATGCACACGGCACATTTAATGTGTTGACTTGTATGAGGGCTCTACTGACTGCTGAGTCTGGGTGTCTCAGTATGTGAGAGTGAGTGTTAACTGTTAAAAGTTTAAGGTGCTTTTGAAAACAGCTTTTCTAAGCCACAGATCTTTGGGTTTTTTCCATGCAGGACATCAGAAGCCCAAACTAGTAAAATGTTATATTTGTTTTCAGTGTGTTTAACTGAAGCTCAGCCTGACTGGAATTTAGGAATGCAATCATAAAAGTTAAGTATTGCTAGCATGTGTAAAACAGCATGTTCTTGAGAACATGCTGTTTCTTTAGATGTTTGTTAAGCATTATTGATATTTTTCTGATTAGTATCTCCTGAGACCTTCTCAATTGCTCTAAAACTGTCTTCCATCTTGCACACTTATGAGCATCAGGCAATTCATCTCACTACTTCCTTTTTGGTACCACAAAGTATTTTTTTTCTAATGACCATCCACATATCCTACATTTTTCAATTTGTTTTGGTCACAGATGAACTAAAGCTATTGTAAATCGGTACTGATAGCCCTCTGCAATGCACTTTCACAACAGCCTTTCTTCAGGAAAAAAAAAAATCATAAAAGGAAAATCTTTACACCCTTCTACAACAATTTCATGGATTAAAAGTCACGGAGAACTTCATTAAATATATCTGTCACCAGACCCAGGACAGTTGAGAAACACACTGGCACTAAAATATTTTTGCACATAACTCCTTGAGTAAGTGCTTGAAGAACTGCGGCTCCCCATCAAGACCCTATTCTAAAAGGCTGGGCTTGGCTTTGCCAGTAAGCTTCATGACTGAAAAAAATGTCAAGCAGGGCTCTGTTCCTAGCTGCACAGTAGACTCCTTAAGCGACTTCGGGCAATCTACATACAATCACATTTCCAGCTAATCAAGTAAATACTCACTTTAATTTTACACTTAACTTGAAAGATCCTGGATCTGTTTTTCATATTACTGATGAACTGGCATTCCTGCTAAGCTCCCCTAAGAGCTCCAGGCTTGCTACAGTGCATCTCAAGTTAGCTGCTTCGCTAGTGAAATCTCTGAAAATCTTTCTGCATCATCTTTAGCATCACCTGCCTTACATCTTTCTCCAAGTGGTGAGTTGAGGAGATAGTATTTAATGTTGGTGAAGCACAAAGATCTTTGGGTGGAGCTTTCTCTATAGAGGGAAAATATTCCAACCCCAGGAAAATTATTCCTTCTGCTATATGATAAAAAATAAGCTAATAAATCACAGAAGAAAAAAAAAAGCCAACAACAATGTAACTGCTATTCAGGAGCCAGCTGCAGATAAAGCTTAGGACAGTTTCACTTAGACATCATCCGCATCTCCTGGGACTGCTTCACATTACTGCAGGCATTCTGAGGAGTTGTCTCTTAAGTCGTTACCTTCCTTACTTCAGAGAATCTACATACAGGAGGTATACATTTTAACCAGAGTAAATAATCTCTTCTCACAGAGCTTGTGCTATCAAACTCTTTTCTGCTTGAGAAAGCAAACAGTAGTCCTTGTAAAATGTAAAAGTAAAGCAGGAAGCCAAATCAGAGGAAGTAAATCCTCAAATATATAATATTTTAAAATTTATATCAATATGGCTAACCTATTAGAGAGGAATATAAAATAGTGAATTCCTACATATAGGTATTTTGATTTGCATAGAATCACAACATCAAAATCAGATCTTGTTTAACTTGACTGCTGAAATGGTCCATTGTGGATTTTTGTTCTTCTCAAAAGTCCTTGGGCTCTTTTCATATGAAATATTTTGGAACAAATAAAAAGATTAAAACCTAGACAAATGTTTCCACAATACCTGGATCTTCCGAGCTCCCCAGATACAAAAAGAAATTGAACAAAATACAGTACAATTTGAACTTAAATAATTAAATCAAATCTTTGACTTATATCGTGAGGAAATACCTATACTTCTGGCAAGCACACGTGACAAAATCAAGAACATTTTTTAAATTCATATGAAGAAAATAATATCAAGGCTCTGCGAAAAAATGTCACTTGCAATTTCTTATATCAAGTGCTTAAGAATGGGCATCCAAACAATATATATGCCTAAAGGTAATAAGCAGGAACGAATAACAAAACTTCTAAAATACTGCTTTGCCTCTACATCTGTTCATGTATTCTCTTTTCACCAGCACCACGCATTTCTGACATACACATAAATAACCATTAAAGCTTAATAAATGGTGCGGTATGGACTGCTCTCTTTTGTGCATATTTCACTACCAACTCACCAAAGGCAGATCAGAAATTAAGCTTTACTTATATAATGATTTAATTTAAGAGCAAGTTATGGAAGAATGCCAGCTACATCTGCTCATTAACAGGCTGAAACACCCTCTGTTGGGTATCATTGCCTTTTTTTTCCAAGAAATCCCAGGAGGTAATTCTTAGTGTGTTTGTTTTCTACTTCATTTGTATGTCTCCCTCCATTATAAAATCATTGTGCAATATACATGTATGTTTGCCATATATTATTACCAGAAATTCCAGACCTTGTTTTCCAACTTACTGAAGTAATTAGTAAATCTCAAAATAATGCACTCAAGAATATATCTCTCCAATTGTACAGCTCTAAAAAATAGGAAGAGTCTGGATTTAATAAAACTTGCCAATGAAGGCTTGTCTTCTTAGGGCTGTGAGGATCAAGTAAAGTGCATTGTTTTAATATTGAAAACAGTATTTTTAATGAAAGAGCTTATATGCATGTCTAAAAACGAATCTATATAGAGAACTACAGTAACGATATGCCTGAGTCTGCAGTGCATAACAAAGCATGAGGAGAATGGTGTATATTGTAGTACTGTGCAAACCGAAGATACCCAGAATCACTCTGTTATTGAATCAGTTCAACAGATACTCATATTTGAAACAACTCACATACTAAAATAACTGACAATTTTTTAAAAGGATTTTTTTTCAGTTAACCTCTATCTTTAGGTTCCCTCTTTAGATATTAAGATCCCACATTTACAGTCAATTAATTACACATAATACATCTGAAAAGAAACAGAAAAGGTCTTAGGAATCATGCTTATGTTTCTTATTTAGAAAATCAAAGATACAGGCTGAAGACACAAAATGACTGCAAAATTTCTCTTTTACTTTCTTCACAGTAGCTAGTATGGGGCTATGTTTTGGATTTGTGCTGCAAACAGTGCTGATAACACTGGGGTGTTTTGGTTCCTGCTGAGCAGGGCTTACCCAAAGCCAAGGGCTGTTCTGCTTCTCCCCCCATCCCACCAGCAAGGAGGCTGGGGGGGCACAAGGAGTTGGGGGGGACAC
>JANZLQ010000001.1:46340088-46403848 GCA_026212715.1 Elanus axillaris | reverse complement strand
GTGACGGAGCCCGGCTGTCCTGGAGATGGCTGAACTCCTGCCTGCCCATGGGAAGTGCTGAGTGAATTCCTTGGTTTGCTTTGCTTGAGCGTACGGCTTTTGCCTTCTCTATTAAATTGTCTGTATCCCAGCCTACGAGTTTTCTCACTTTTACCCTTCTGATTCTCTCCCCCATCCCAACGCAGGGGGAGTGAATGAGCGGCTGTGTGGTGCTTAGTTGCATGATGTATATATAAATTACAGAAAAGTAAAAGGAAGTCATTCATTCAGCTGTATTATTAATTCTTACGTCTAAGCCTAAAAGAACTCATATTATGTCTGTCAAAATCCTAAAAATTTTTTTTTCCAAGTCTTCAAATACTGTGCAATGGATTTAAATCCATTAAAGGAAGATTTCACTTCAGATCCTCAGCATTATATTCAAGTCATCCAGGGATGTTTGAAAATTTAAGTCTGTAGTACTTTCAAAACTGATTACTTTAATGGTATTTTAGATAATACACACCAACTGTTTGGAATTACCTGTCTACATCACTGTCACATCAAACTAGTCTTTCTTCCTACATCAAGATTTTATGGGTCTAAATGGGAATCACTGGGTTATTTCCATCATTCAAACTTTTAGTGCTGTGCTGTTATTCACCGTTTAAGGTAACGAAAAAATAATGGATATTTTCCCTATTTTTGTCAAGTTGGTCCTTGGGTGTTGTTTCAGTTCCACTGAGAGGAAAAGAGATTCACAAGTGCATATGTTTTCTGAATTTGAACTTAGCAATAAGCCTTCCTAAGCAATGAGTGTATTATGCCAACCCTAGCACTACATGCAAGCAAAAGCAGAGGCTGCTTGATTGCTCTGTTCATCCCAGCCCAAGCCTATTTTGTGGCTACAAATGAAATATTCAGGTCCAAAGGATCAGAGAGACACTAAGATGACAGAATCCCACAAGTGCCAAGTATATGGCAGATCTTCACGTTTAATTTATTCTTTCAGATGTAAATACTTTTGCCTCAGGACATATGCCAGCTACTCACCAAGAGACTGGGAAGGAACATCGCCTGTGTATACCTCCCAGCTTCCTAAATCCCAGTACATGTACATAACCTGATTCTCTTCAAGTGGGAGCCTGATGGGCAGTACCTGTGTATTTGCTTCCTTAGCCTACTAGAGGCATCAACAGTAGCTAAATGGAGATATGAGAGACGGGAGGGAAAAGTGTCATGTAGAGGCAGCACTGTGAGTGCTACATCCCATTAGCTTACAAGCTTTGCAGGACCAGTCAGCCAGGGTGACTATACAGGGAAGGGCATTGCTAACCTGCCACCATCCGAGAACTTGTCCCAGAAATACAACTGCTCATTACCAAGCACTTACAGTAGGCGTAACAGAGTTACAGTAGGTGACCTACTTACAGATTCTCTAAATGACAGGTAAGGTTTGCTATTCTTGAGAAGGTGATGTAGCTTTCTGGACCCTTGTGACTCAACAGTCACACGCTGACAAAAGCATGTGGACAAGGCATTGTGTTCCTCAAGGCATGCTTTTTTCACTTCTCATAAAACTAATTTTTCAGAATAATCCTCCCACTTGCACAAAGTTCTAAAACAAAATAGATTTATCAAAACCTATACAATTTCTTTTTCCCATGCAAAAAGACTGATATTCACCAGAGGTACTAAGAGAAGTAGGCCATTTTCCCATCCTGCACATATAGGAACTCCCTGTCCAGAGTATGTTCTTTTCGAAGGCTTCTCAAGAAGACTCCTTCACCCATCTAAGTTATAGCTGTCTGTATCTTCCATCTAAACTCAGCAATCAAATATCTGGTAAATCTCTATTCCCTTCTACAGAAAATAGAATAATCCCTGTGATAACTTGAAAAAATTCTTCAGAGTGGGTAGGCAAAACCAGTCAGAATTAGCCAAAACCACTATCGGATGGGGAACAGATCACTAGAAGAAATCCTTGCCCCGCCGTCTTGTACAAGGGGACTTCTTCCTTGTACTGTTAATAAAAAAACTGCTAGTGCTGCAATGTATGTAGCTATCCCTTTATCCAAGATTAATCATGCAATTCTGTGTTACACTCAGGTTCTATGATCAGAACGAATATTTTCAGATGCTACCTGGACCTTCTTTCCATGAGTTCAGCTCTAAGCATCACACTGACTTCTGTGGCTGCTGCAGCTCGTAACAACTGTGGCTGAAATGCTGCAAGGGAGCACTTAGGAGAATCCCAGTTTGAGACTGTATACCTTTTGATGCTATTTAGCCACGTCCAGTCTTTCATTTTTAGAAAACATTGTGAGGATGGTTGTGACAAGACAGCTTTGTCATCTAGGAGTTTACAGACCTCCTCCCTGTCTTTCCATCTGGCTTTTGAGTTGGCTTGTAGAATATCAGAATTGCAGTCTCTTTGCCAAGTCCCTGTAGTCATGAACATGCGAAATTGCTGTTCATCTTATCAGCACCCTGTACTGGTGGTGATATTGAATTAATCTGATACTGAATTTTTTTTAATTCATCTTGTTTACTGAACATCTTATGGCTAAGTCTTAATATTTAAACTCCATACAGCACTTCCAAGTCACAAAAGAACTTGCAAGATAAGTACCAACTGCAAACTACTTATGTACTCCTAGTTAACATAACTATGTATAGAAGCTAACAACAGGCAACAGGAAAAAAAATCTTTTACTTATCATTGGAGCAGAAAATATTTTAAACTATTGGGAAATTTAGCTTTTTAGACACCATGGAAAACGTATGAGGTGTTATAATCTAAATGGCTACTAATAAATTATACAGGCACTTAGGAAGCCCTAACAACAAATGTTAAGGGATTTTACATCCAAATTCATTCCTAGGACTTAAGTTCTAGGTTGGATCCCAAATAGGAAATTTTCCAGTATAAAGAGAAGTATGTCCTTTTCCTCGACCTCCTAGCCTCCCAAGACTTACGATATTTAGGACCAAAATCTTGTGAGAACACCACATTAGAATTACACCTCATTTATGTTAAGCCACAGCCTTTATGTTCATCCTCAAATCTTACTGCTCTGCTTCTAACCCTAATCTGGATCTAAATTTTCACAAAAGATAACAAGGGATAGGCTGCTCTATCCCTGTTGAATATTGTATCTTTGAATAGTTCACAGAATTTTATTTTAGTCTTCTAATTACAGAAACCATGCTACTTTTAAAGCTGTATCCTCTACAAAGTGTTACTCAGTACAGGAAAGATCAGACAAAACACACCTAAGGGATATCATAAAGCATTTTCATAGAAGGTCATCCTTTGACACCTTCCTGAATTGTAATGAAATCAACTTCCCTTTGCTGTTTTCACTAAACTTGTTACATGATTAGTTTTCTCCTAAAGCAATTCACAGGTAGACGATTTGATCAGCTGCTGTTTTCATGCAGTACAGAAAGATTTACCTCCTCTCTCCATTCTGCGCTACAGCACAAGCTGTAGAAGTGGCACCCATGCCATCTCTGACCTGCACTAGCATCTTCAGGACCAGAGGAATCCTGCAAACTGCAGGTGTTGGCGGCATCGCTAGCTGGATGCAAAGCCTGGGTGTGGGAGAACCTTGTTCAGAAAGCAAGCCTTTTTTTCTCTGGTGCTGGTCAGAGCAAGAAATGCTTCAAACACCAAAATCTAAATAAGTGCTCTCCCTGCTACAAGGTAGTAATTTTTTCTTGGAACAGATTTTTGCTCATCTGAAAGGATTTTATTTACCTTCCTCTGCTTATTTAGTGAAATTCTCTCTTAGATGTATAAATTATAGTCACACAGACATAGGATAACAGTTCAAAGGCAAAAGAGTGTCAGCAAATGAGTATCAGTGCTTTGAGAGGCTTTCATGGTGTTTTTGCTTTGACATTTCTATGTAATCAAGGGTTAATACATGTGGCATTACAGCCAAATGTGTAATGTCAAACACCAAGGAGTAGCTAGTTTTTCTTTTATGGTTTTCCTTTCAGCTTTAGCATTACACCCGATTTTCCATCACAGCCTTGGAGTGGCAGTGTTTATCTCTTCACCTGTACGCACCAGAGGGACGCAGCTGTTTGCTCGCAGAGGTGCCGTTACTGCAGATAGCACAATAACAGAGCCCTAGCCACAATTCTCTATTGTTCTGAGAAAAACGGTAGGGTCAAAGATTTGCGTTTTTCCTACAGTGAAGCCCACGAGCAGCTCGCTGGCAGTTAATGACACCTGTTCCCGTGCCCTGATGTGCATTGATTGCAGTTTTGTCTGCAAAACCATGGGCAGATTTAAAGGTCTGAAGCCAGTGTTTTCACGGAAGCAATTTTCATGGAGCCCTTCATCTCTGGGGCGGCTGGAGATCGGCCTGTCTTCTAAAAGAAAGGGGAATTTGGGGGTTTGGGGTACAGTGACCGATTTCTCTAGCCAGAGAAGACCCACTTCAGTCAACCCTGGCTGGCCCCGGGCAGGGACCGCCCAGAGAGCCGGGCCCTGTTCACCCCACAAACGAGGACAAATCTTGCGATCAGCATCACCTTGTTACTTGTTTTTCCTTCCCAGTTTGCTCCTACCTACCTCAGAGTCACTAGGTCAGGCGGCACAAACTAACGACTTCGCCTGGCGCGCCGGCCGGGCCTGGAAACGCAGGGACGGTACAGGTTGTGAGGGCGTCCCGAATTACAGCGATTCCTTTAAAACAGGAGGCCGGGGGCTCGCACCCGCCGCTGCTGGCGCGGCCCGTCGGGCGTGGGCCGCCCTCTCCCTCTGTGGAAAAACCCTCGCAGCGGAGCCGCTCGGCAAATGGCCAGCGCCAGGGGAAATGCCGAACCGAGCCGAGCCGAACCGCGCCGAACAGAGCCGAACCGCGCCGAACAGAGCCGAACGGCGCCGAACAGAGCCGAACGGCGCCGAACAGAACCGAACGGCGCCGAACAGAACCGAACGGCGCCGAACAGAGCCGAACCGCGCCGAACCGAACCGAACCCGTGGCTCAGTACGGGGCGCGGGCTGCCCCCTGGCGGCAGCCGGGGCGCCGCGCCCTCCCGCCCTCCGTCTCGCCGTCCCGCCGTCCATCGGAGGCCTTTCCCGGCCTCGCTTTTTCCCCCTCCCTCCGCCAGACAAAACCCCTCTTGCAGCGGCCTGAAGCACCGCCACAGACTGCAGAGCTGTTCGGGAGCAGAGGCAGCTGAGGGAGCCCGACAGCAGTCAGGAAAACCGCTTGTGAGTGAGGCAGGCTCCCCAAGCCTCGCGTCAGAGCTCCCTCCCCTTACTCGGTCTTTAAACATGTCTCCCGCTCTAGAAGGCAGAAAATCAGGGAAAGGATAATATATTCTTTGTCATCTCGTGTAATCGGTTTCCATCGGTCTTGAAATAACAATCTAGACGGCAGCGAGGCGGCTTGCTGCCCCAGGTGCCTGTGCCGTTCCTGTCAGTGGTGGGTGCTCCCTGTCCCTGTGAGGACACGGCTGCGGGAATGGCCTTTCCAACCGAGGAGTCTTGCTCCGGCGTGTCGTCTCTCAGGAGACCCTTTCTAGGCTGCTTGGTCAGTATTAGGAAGGAAGTAGTGACTGTGTTTGGTTTCTACACAGTATGGAAAAATTGCTTCCTTTAGTTACTACAGCAAGACAGAATGGAAGATGCTTCGTATTTATTTCCAGAGAAGATGGCTCCTGTCAGCCTCAAGCCAACTGCAACTATCAGCGTTCACGGAAGAAATCAAATGTGCCACCATCAGAAGTTGCTGGAGTGGTCTGACCTGCTGCCCTTTGGTTTCGAAAGCCCCTCAAAAACACAGGGGACTGCTTGTAATTTGTCACTGTGTATTCAAGAAGCAAAACCAGTTGCGGTGCAGAAAGGCCACACGTACCTGGGACAGTGGCTGGAGCCAGCAGGATCGAGCGGGTTTGTCCCTGCCCATGCACAAGCCCACTCAGATCACAGGAATGGGAGCTGAGTCAGCCGGAGCCTCTCATAGCAATGATCTGAATTTCTGCGTGAGCTGGTGCCTGTGTGTACGCAAACACTGGGGGTGATGGGAAAGGCAGCACAGTCATGGCTCTGGCTGCTGGCAGTACCCTGGCTGACGGTACAGATGTAGTCAAAGCCAGCAATGAAAGTCAGCAACCTGTGAATAGGCATGAGGCCAAGATATCTTGCTTTCTGTGTTTGGTAAAGCTCTTGTTTTCCTTCAGACTGAGAATTCTAGGGTTGTCCTCCAACACAATTATGTGGAAGAACATCTGAGCATCTTTAAGAGGACAGTGGCCAGAGGAGCTCCAAAGGGTTACATGGTTACTTTGCAACCTCTGCAAAAGGCTGGTGTTTTGCGGGAGGTGACCTAATGCCACATGTAGCCTACAGATCTTGGTGTGGAAATGTTTCATAAGAATACATTGGAGGTTGATTCGACTCCTGTGAGCTCAAAACATCACTGATAGTTCCACCTTGGCTGTCTTATAACACATTTTGCTACAGAAGACTACCCAGTGCCATGCCAGGTCTTCCTAACACCAGCATTAAAAAGGCAAAGTACACTTGCTACCCAAAGGGGGAAGGATCAGTCAGTCTGCCAAGGAAACTAGTGGTATAAGGAAGCACTTCACTCAATTATACTATGTCTCTGCAAACTAGGAGAGAAAGTGTGCCCTGCACAGTGCTGCTGTGGTTAAAAAGCATATCACAAAAATGATGTGAATATGAATATGGCTATCACATAGAGGAGACTCATGTACAGGTCACTCATACACAGCACCACAAACCTGGGTGCAAATGTTGCAAGCACTACCATAAGCAACTACCACAAAGAGTTTGATGTGAATCATCAGCTGTTTAGGTTATTAGATCAGATTTAATCTAACAAGGAATCTGGTTAGGGGTTTAGAACTGGAAGATTAAGATCTTCTCTTGCAGGAGATTTTTTTTTAATAAAGAGCTTGTAGCTGAATAGTAAATAAGGTTTAGACCTGTTAGAAGATTAAGTGTTCTGCTCTGTTCCTAAGCTTATACTTAAGGCAATTAATAGTTCTCAAGGTCTGAACAGTAGGGATATGCATGAATTTTCTTAATTCCACCAGCTGACAATGATCTGAATGACTTTTGCCTTAAATTGTCATATAAACACTGGTATGGCTTGCAGCAAGATAAATCAGCAGTAGTACGAGATTATCCATCAGTGATCCATTAGAAGAGCAATACATCATAATATATTAGAGCAGATTAAAAATGTCTGAAAAAAAAATCCATTAAAACCATAGTAAGAATGGGGGCTGTCTGGATTTTTTTTTTATTTTAACTTGCCCTCATTTAACTTTCTGGTTAAAATAGATGAAGTTTATGAAGAATTAAGTTTTTTAAGAATAAAGAAGTTACAAAACAGGAGATTTACTCCACATCTGCATTATAGTTGTTGCTTCTCAGAAACCTGAGACTTTGTGCATGGGCTATATGGTATGACATGTATAGAGACATATATTTCCATCCTGCAACCACAGGCATGAGCATGTACACAACCTGAGTTTTCCCAGGTCAGGATCCTAAGACTATTTTTCCTGAGTTTCTCCTCCCACTCTCTCCAAACCAAGACTGGAATCCTATGTTTTCCTTTTTACACTGTATATATTCATTTTGTCAGCCTCTGCTCCCACATCCTGAACAAGGAGTACAAACTGAGCAGGGTTTCTAGGTGATCAGCTAGGACAGACACCATTATCATGCTTGGACCAAGATGGAGGTTACGGATTGATATTGTGGCAAGCTGTCATCAGCTGGATGACTCTCTGTAGTACCTTTTTTGGAATTCAGCTTTAACAGAGTCCAGTGTTAATTTGATGCTCCCAGCATGTGAGACTGATATGCCTCATGGACCAGGAACGGGTCACATAGAAGAACATAGCTTAGGAGGTTCTGGATCACATTGTGGTAACAGCCATTTTTGTCTCCCAAATAGTGAACCACAAAGCAATAGCAAATACAGAAAGCGATCATTACAAAGTGCCCTAATTATGTTTGCCATCTACTTGCATACAGTGTTATGAATCCCTTTATCAATAGGCATTATTTCTTTATATAAAGTTCCTACTTTGTGTAGTAATTATAGTCTAAAACCTCTGTACAGTCTATTCACCTCAGGAAAGGTGAATTGCGTTGTTAGCTTTGCAGCTTGAATTGAAATCCTTAAATTCTACCACACAGAGAACACACATCCTCTGGTGAGGCAGTGTCCTCCATCTAAACCCTTAAAGGCCCACAGGCAACAAACTACCTGCAGCCAAATTAATGATTTTTCTTGATAATGTTTCACCTTTTTAGGTTTTATAATAAGCCATGATTTAACTTCCTAATCATTTGAAATAGTCAAATGAATATCACTAGTGTCTGCAAAATACAGAAATTTCTCCTGACTGGTTGCTATTCACTCTTCCTTTGAAAGGTCTACTAGTCATTCTGCTATTGTCCCTGTGCAACCTACACAAGGGGAATTGGTTTTTAGTTAAATTATACTTAAAGGTATAACACTTATAATTTCTTGGCAACTCTGTTCTGCAAGCTCCTCAAATGAGCATGCAAGCTACTTCATTTTGAAGACATATTTTCATTGCTCTTCAAAACACTTCTGCCTTCAGGAGCACAGATTTACCTGGTGAAATTCTCACAAGTAAAGAAAAAAATGGATAGCTGCAAAGTATCCAGCAGATTTTCTTCTCAAGAATGTGTTACTGAATACCATTCAGTCGTGCCCCATATTATCAGGACATTCTGATTAAATTCTCGTTATTTTTGGCATCATAGAAAAGGAGCTTTAACATTTCAAGTGGGTGCTAAGTTGCATTAGGACATGTGTACTCATTCTGCCTGAATTGTTATTCATGCACAAAGAGTTGTAAGAGCTTTTTAAAAAAGTAAGGTGTTGCAGCCCTCACTGTAGAACTTCTTGGTGTGTATTTTGTTCTCCCCGTGGTGTAAGTTGCATAAGAAAAAAACATACAGTATCATGCCAAGGCAGGTTTCTCAGTTCATCGAAAGATTGTTCTAAAAATCCAGCCAGTCCAGTTGTGGAAACTGTACTTATATTCCATGGGAAATTAGAAGGAGGACTTCAGAATTTGCTTCCTGATTACTGTTATTTATTTTCTGTAACCTTTGTTGAAAAGGGTAGGAGATAGCAGCCTTCCTTTCCAAATGCCTACCAACAATGCTGTCACCTCATATTTTAGGCTACATGACCCACAACCAAAGAATTAAGATGACAGATGTGTAATAATATGAAATCTTTACTCACCTACATACAAAAAATGAACCATTTAAACAGTTTCACTGCCAATTTCAGAATAACTTTGTAATTGGAAGCACTTTCTCTCCTCAATTTCCTGATGTTTCTTAAGAACAAACTTGAAAAGAACAGTGATAGTATAAATACAGCATACTACTTTGCAAATAATACTATTCTTTTCTTAACTGTAGTGTAAAAACAGTGACTTCCAGTTTACTTCCAGAATCTGAAAATGTTGCACACATATGGCAGAAATGTAACTGTACTTTAATTTTATGCTAGAGTTTGTTTCTCTAGAACAGCTTGACAAGTCGTGTAATGAAATACTTAGAACTTGTCACACAACAGCCTCTCCGCAACACAAAAATATGTAACCAAAAGATGTTGAGATTTAAATGTTCCTACATGCCAGAAAAATCTTACTAACCAGTATTAGCCACATTATTTACACATTTTCTTAAAACTGACCCTTACACATACTTCTTTTCTTTTATTGAATATGCTAAAAAAAAAAAAAGAGGGCTGTGTATGAATTTTTCAAATGAATATTAACCTTTTTGTCTTTAGCTATGAAAAATGTAATCTATTTCTGTTTGGGAATTATTACTAGGCAAGCGGATGTTCTGCTGGATGCTGTTAAAGCTTTTCAGTGCAGTAAATATTGTTGATACAATTTCACTGACATATGGATCAGACTAATATAGATAGTTCATAGCCAATTTTTTGAAATACATTAGTGTATGAGCATCTAAGAGGAGTGGGAAATAAAACAAAAGCTTGTAAAGCTTGCTGCCAGTGTCTAGATCAGTAAAGAAAGAGGTGTTTGAAAACATACCAGTTTTATAGCAGAGAAAGGATTGAGATCTTATACAAGGTCAAATATGTAGAAGAAAAATTATCATAACTTATTTGAATGAAGTATAAATATTGATTAGATTTAACTTAAGAGCCTGGAAATAAAATCATATCTAAATATATGTGATTACCTATTAAATATTCACCCAAGAATCAGAATAATAAGGTGACCAAGAAACAATCTAGTATATAAACTGGAACAAACAAAGAATTACAAGCAGCCTCCTTGCAGTGTAATCGATCAAAGACAGTTGCATTTAAAGTTATGTGTGTGAATGCGTACTGACAGGGTCCATTACTAGCACAAAAACAAAAAATGAAATAGCCATTTCCCAGTAAACTGCACTCTTTGCAGCTGATGACTATCTTCTCAAAGGTGAGTTGGCTCATTCACTCTCTCATTGTAACCCTCCAAAACTTCAGGTCTTAGAGAAGGAAGCATAACCTCAGTCACCAGCAACGCTCAGAATGTGCATATTGTTGCTGTCACGTCCAAGGAGTTATTTTTGCCCTCCTAATCGTAACAGCAGTTAACTACTCATGTGGTTTTCTCTAAACGCCTGACAAAGAAGATTCATGACCAGCAAAAAGAAGAATCAAATGCTAAGCATTTTATTTATGGAGAAGTGAAAACAAAAATACTTTATTACCACCCCTGATTAAACTAGTCAATATATTTTTAAAGTAAGGCATTTTCCAAACTGCATGATGTGTCCCTATGTGGGTCAAGGAAGCAGAAGAGCTATCCTCATGCAGAGGTGGAGAATATGAGAGGAAATACGTAAGTTATTCACAAACGCATGAATTGCAGTTAAGACAGTAGAGTAGGCATGAAAACTACAGCTCACTTGGCACAGTGTAACTGGGTAGAAACAGTTCCCTGAGAGGTCATGTAATCAGTATGGCAGGTGGTTGTATTGTTATCCTACAGGGATTATAATATATCCATCAAAATTGACATACAATACATGAACTTCAATGGATATTAAATAAGGCCATGAAACAAAATTTTGCTCCCTGATTTCCAGCAACATTTCTAGTTCAGCCACACCAACTTACCTATTTTCACTTGCAGAAGGGAATGTCATTTCTGTTCTAGTGTTGTAGTCAGTGTCTCAAAATACTAACATGATGCAGACATAGCTATCCTACCTCCAAAATGCTTCTCTGACCTAACAGTGCTCTGAAGAAACATCCAAGGTTCTGATATATAGTGAAGAATGCCATTGTCCATAGCTGCTGGCAACGCAAGAGTAGATTCTCATTTTGGAAGAAAACCTGGAATGTATGAGTTCCAAAGTTAAACAGCAGTTTCAGGCTGGCTGTCATGGTAAGGGACGGAGATAACACCTTGGTTTACCAACACCGTTTGAAATGTGGTATCCATACAGGCCATCTAAAGAGACCAACAACGGACAAATGGTATCCTGACCTTTCTAACAACAAATATGAATTTGGAAGCCCCTTCTACTCCTTCACATTCTTTAAACTGCTGCACTGTTGCTGAAGTGGGCAGGGAGGGAAAAAAATTTTCAGTGTAGACCTACTACACCTCTCACATACAGATTACAGCTGTTAAGAACAGGCAGACCATTTTTTCCAAGTTTTACAAAATGTGTCCTTAGGCAGTAGTTTCAAAACTACTTGGTCATTTTGAATTTAAAGTCTCATGAAAATGTTTAATTTCCTCCATAAATATTTGATTCTTACCCACACAAAACAAGAATATTGGAAGAGTTTTGCAGTCTCTAATTCTTTCTCACCACTTGACAAAGAATTTGGTAAGGATGATGTTACTGGAAACTGAATCAACCAATTAGTGAAACTATTCATCTCATGCTTCTGCTGAAGAAGTAACATGGGAGATTTGAGAATATTGAAAGAGCAGTAGAGTATGCAAACCATCCAGGGTGTTTTGTAGACTGCAACAGCTTTTGAGACAGAGCACAAGGATTAAAAGAAAAATCTCATTTAATTATTTCGTCTCCCACTGTTGCTGTCACCTTCTATAAACAACTGAGTAAAGGAAGATAGACTAGGAAAAGTAAACTAAAGCTTAATTAAGAAGGTATTTTTCTTTCTTTCTTACTCAGGCCCATGCATGTATCTTGTCCCAAGGATACGGCAGACATACCATTTCCCTACTCTGCTAATTAGAGACACCATATTCCCTGAATAGAGCGTTGGAGGTATATTCTCCACCATTTGTTTTTAAAACAGAATGACAGACACATTTATAACGTAGAAGTAACAAGTATTCATGTAAACACAGCCTATTTGCACACAGCCACTTCAATCAAATTGACATTTCACGCCTTTTCAAAACCAGAACTGTTCCAAAAGAGATCAACACTGAAAGCCTTTGATATGACACCAAAAAAGTTGCAGTAGGTGGAGCTGACAGGAACATTTTTTAGGCCACCATTGAAAGCCTATGGAGACCTGAAAGACATGAGATCTAATTATTGTATCTGAATACAACTGAAAGAGTGGAATGACCAATAAGCAGGCAGCAAATAGACCACCGAGCACAATATCTGTAAACTATCAAAGGAATAATTAAAATCTACCCAACATGTCTATGGCATGAGATGAGGATATACAGACTGGGAAATACCTAACTTGAGTTTTTAAAGTTGCCTATCACAAACTGAATAAATAGTGCTGTCAATAAGTGGATTTTTCTGCATATTTATGCATGGATAAATAACCAATTTAAAGTTGCATTATAGAAGATAATAACCAGGAGGAGAATTCATAGTGCAGTGTATAAGGAACTGGCATATAAAGGGGATGCATAGCTTTCCTCCTTTGGATTCGGGCTGTTAAAGCTCAGGGTGCATCATTTAATCAGCACATAGTGTTATATTTATCTAGCATACTGCTCTCACAAGGAAACTTGCATGACAAATGTACTATGAAGGAGAGTGTCATAGCTTTATAAGGTTGAGACTTGGAGTAGGTAATAGGTGCCAGCAGGTGAGCAGCTGCACGTTGAAATACCATGAGTGGGTTGAGTCTTGAGTATTTGGAATACTAGCAGCTCCATAGGGACAAATGTGCCTGGGATTCTGATTAAATCCTCATTATTTTCAGCATTATAGAAAAGGTACTTTACCATTTCAAGTGGGTGTTAAGTTGCTTTCATATGATGACCAGTCACTGAGCCTGGAGGCCTCTGGTATCATCCTGTGCCTGCACTTCCAAGGCATGGGCTACTGTCACCTGCCTGTACTTTTCTACATTGTGCTTTATTGCAGGGTCATAGATAATTCACTCTGCACTAATGACTACTTGACATTACTACCTTTTAGTTACAGAAATACATATAACAATAAGCATTAGCACACAATTGTACAAAGCTAAGCAAAAGCTAGGCTGCTTGTCAGACAGTGCCATCACAACTTAGCAAACTAAACCAGAACTCCAGTCCAGGTACTGCCTGCCAAGCCCTGAGGCTGGTGTCCTTTGCTTAGCACAAAGCCTGCGGCATGCTACATGCCATGGCAACACCGTATTTACTGGGCTACAAAGCTGAACGTGCACGGTCTCTCCTCAACACTGCTAGCTGCAGAGCAGGGGTCCACGTGCTTAGATGTCTGAACAGCATTTTATTGCTTTGGCCACTTTAAACCACTTCCTCAGCAGCAGCCACCTCTCCATCTGTAATGGGAAGGACAAACTCAATGTCTCTCAAATATCACTAATAACCTTGCTGGACACATTAAATGGAAAATGTCTGTAAATATGTTGATTATTAGAGCTGAGTATCACCCTTCACATAACAAACAGAGTAAAGCTATTTAGGGAGGGCATTTCCATCTAAGAAAAGTGCCTGATACCTTGCAACATATAATTTGCATAACCAAGAGATGGCAGCACTCCATCAACCATTTGCCTGAAGCATTTATTTGAAAATGATTATGCATCTGTAAGCATGATACCTCGGTGTATGAACAGCACTAGAAGACTAAAAACAATGGAATAACAATGAAGCAAGACCAGTGATTATTATTCTGTTGCTTTACAAAGGTCTGTAAAGATGAAATTCATTCACCAGTAACTTGAATTAGTTTTTACTCAGCTTATACTAAGAATAGGACATAGCAAGCATTTTTTTAAATTGGTTGTCTCATAGATGTATCTTCTCAAAATATGTTTCATAAGATAACAAAATGACCTAACTCCCTTTTACTAAAACTTAGAAGCATATATATATCAAATATACGCTTCTATTCAAAGCACTCTCTCAGCCTTTCCTCAGCAGCTGGAAAAGTTCTCTGGTAAAGATCTTAAGAATCAAGGCACCTCTAAACATTTAATTATGTTACATATATACTGCTGATTGTCTCCTGCAGACTGCTGCTGACAGAAATTGGAGGAGTTTAGCATTTCCCAAAGGCCTTCAGTGTCCCGTATCATCAGGCTCACATGTATACAAGAGGTTTGTTAGCAGTGATAATTAATCTCTTTTACCACATTCAGTCCAATTTACTTTTAGATTCTATGAACAGTGTATGGACTTCAGCAACAGTCTTCAAACAATGCTACATGGGAAATTAGTAGCACAACTATATGGACACTATGAGGTGATTAGGAAACTGGATAAAAGGCAGACAACAATGAACTGGACTGAAAAGGAAATTGTTGAACTGAGATGTTGCTGTTGGATGAGTTTTGAGAACAGCATTATTTAAATTTATGAGGACATTCACATATGACTAAAATTAACACTGGTTTCCAGCTCTGTTACTTATTGCTGGAACTCATTTTTGTAAGAAAAATGCAAGGTTCAAACAACATTTATTATATTTCAGAAAAACACATCACTAATAAGTTGCATATCACTAAGCATCTTACTGGGTTTTGCATCGAAATATTATTCTTGCTTTAAAATATCTGGATTGATTTTCTCCTATTGCAACCCATTTTACTTTAGTTTCTCTCTAACTTCAGTGATGTTACACTTAATTTAATCCAATACACAAGGAGAATGAGTTTGTTTTCATAGAAAATGCTGGACATAAGGTTTTGGGGATTTTGTTTGGGGTTTGTTGGTTTGATTTTTTTTTTAATGTGATCTTGTTCTTCCATGATATCTCTGTCTCTACTGAAAACGTCCACCACTATTGCATTGCATTCATTCCTGATACTTCTAATTATACAAAAGATGATCTATCTTAGAAGACCAGCAGGTGGATTCAGTTTTGTTTAACAGCTTAAGAAATACTATGCAGCAGGAGTATCACTCAAAAAACAATTTGGTATTTCATAAAAAAATACTAAGTGTAGGCAGTAACTAGGAACTGGAATAGCAAGTATGTTTTCATTCTTTTACTTTAACATAGCATGTACATCTTAAATTACAACAATCAGACTGCATGAGACTACAGCTATCATGAGAACAAGTCTCTAACTGATCTTCTCTTTTTGGTTTTTTTCCTAAAGCATAAGGCTACAGCATCAACTTTCTCCTCTTTCTCACACAAATTAATCATGCTGCCGATAATGAGCTCCAGTGTCACTGAAAGGATATCCATGACTTTGTACATACTAGCTAGATCAAAACACTCCAAGGAACTGAACAAGTTCTCCAAAATACAAATTGGAAGCTAAGTTTTTCTGACTCTAACTATTTCTATTTATGGGTCTGGAGTCCCCATTCATTATTAGTTTAATACATTTTCAGAGGGTGACAAATGAAGTCAAGAATGTATATTGTAAAGAATTTATAACACCATGTTTCTTGAATTACAATTAACTCAATGGAAATCCTGTCTTATATAAGTATGCTTTAAAAGACCAGACAAAATTAAATATCATTCCTGGCAGTAAAAATATTTTTTTTTTCTTTGAGATGATCTGTTCTTCCGGAGCTTCTCTTCCACCCACACTGTGATGTGGTTGTATCAGAATCAATAATCTATTTATAGATAAAAGGACAATTTTTTACTCAGCAGTTAGTAGACTTCTACTGCTTTCAGTTTTATTTAATATTCCTTTTAAGTTTTTTTTTTCCTCCAGATAGAAAACTTTAGATAACTACTTTGAAGATAATTCCCATATCAAGCTGAAAGCACAAAAGATAACTAAAGTTCAAAACTTTTTAAGTTCTGACTTAGGGAAGATAGGATAACTCACTTCTTCCATTTGTTCCCAACACAGGGAACTTAGGGTTGTTCTGAAACTCTGCTATTTAGCTCATTTTCTTTCTCTACTTTCACACTTTCCAGCCTGTAACTTCGCTTTGGATTCTGTTACCTGGTTGACACCTACAAGTTGCCCCACTAGTCTGCTGGCCAACCAACAACACGTTTCAATTTTTTTCATTTCTGTGATGGAGACTTAATGAAGTTACCCACTCCCAATACACCCATTTGTAACATTTGTTTCTATGTATTCTAAATGCTATATTGCCTGCCTGACTTAGGGACTGCTGTCCTGAATTTTTATAAAGAAAATAAATAAAAACATGCCACAGTGAAATTTAACACAACCCTTTTACAAATAAATTGATGGCACCCTGTAAGTTGCATTCATAGAATTTTATCCAAAAGAGCAAAATCTCTCAATTAAAAAATGCTTAACGGCAAAGGGCAGGACCACAGCAGAGTTTAGATACAAACTTTCCAGCACTATGAGTTCAGATTTAAATTTTGGGTTGAACCCTCCTAGGTGCTTGTGTCACTTCTTATGTCACAAGGTGCTGGTATCATTGTTTGGGCTAAAGGTATATCATGCTTTGATGTCTGAAATTACTTCTGCTTTACAACAGCTTAAAGATCATCATGAGTTTCAGGGCATTATTTGATGAAATTTAAGACCAATGTAAACTGAAATCAGTAGGAATACACACGTGCTTGATGCTAAGTATAGGTACAGACTTTTGCCAGCTGAAGAACTAAGTGAATGGATAAGAAAGGTGTTTTGATTGTGTGTCATGTAGAAAAATATGTTTTCATGGTTTTTTCCTGTGCTAAGGTTAACAGTTTGCTGAAAGAGATTTAAGTACAAATTGCAAATTTTGAACACATTCACCAAAAAGCAAAAGTATAGAATATGTCTAGAGAGTAAAACTGGATGATACCTTAAGTGAATGCAAGTCAATAAATAGCATCATGTTGGAATTTTAAGATACAGTGGTTTATGTGACAGAACTCGGGGGCAGAACTCAGCTGTGGTATAAGCTGAAAGATATTTAGGCAAGCTTAAATCATATCTGTCAAATTATCTCAAATAAAAATTTTGCTTTCATCCTGCTTTTATAATAATAAAACCTATGATGCTATGCCATGGGAGAGAGCCATGGTTCATTCAGTTCCTAAACTAAGGCAGATTAAAAAGGTGACTGACTAAATCTTGAGGAGTTTCTCTGATCACCTGCAAAGTGATCTCTCAGTTCCGTGAAGATAACCACGGTTAGAATTAAATGTTTCAGCATTAACACCTAGATCTCAGCTCCTCTCTATTACTTTGCAGACAGTTGACTAGGAATTGTAAATTTGCACTACTATCTAACATTTAAATACTCCCTTTGTTAACTGGTAGTACAACGCTTACCTTAACTTACAAAGGCAGGAGCTACCTGCTAGCAGGCACCTCCACAAGGCAAGTCCTAACCATGAAAAATGCAACTTATTAAAGAGGTATACACTTTTTTCCCCTACCCCTTCAAATTAAACGCATGAGTTTCAGTATTTCTATACAGGAAGCTACTGCCCGCAAGCCACTTACAGTGCATCCTTGCACTCATCTGATGTCTGCGCCTGTTACACCACAGCAAAATCTGCTATTTTCACTGAAAAAGAGCACAGTAGGATATATCTCTGTGAACAGATTCATACATCAGTTATTGTTGATAGTGATAAACAATCATCTCCTGTCTAACAAAGCACACACCGAGTCCTATGGCTCACTTTCTGCATGATTTAATATTTCACAGATAAACTCAACAGCCGACTCTACCCTGAGTAATGAGTCAGATTTTCCTAAACACTTCGTTGAAGTTTGTTTACAAGCAATGTCGCTTGCTACATCATGGGGAGAAGGTGTCTGTGTTTCCTTTTTTTTATATATTTTTTTAAGCAAACACAACTGACAAAACTGTCAACTCTTTTTGTTGTTTTCAACTTATATGAAGAGAATTAAGCTGCAGGGAGTCTATTAATAAAAGCCTACACAACAAAACCATTCACAATCTTCAAGGCAGGTTTTAATCTCCCAGAAAAAAAAATCAATTTTATTTAGAATAAACTAGTAGAGAATGAAGACTACTCCAGGGAATTAGTCTTTAAAGTATGATGGAGAAATATAGATTTTCTTCTCTGCAGGAGTATGATGTTGCAGTGCATATAAAATGTGCCAGAACAATTACACAAAGACCTCTTTAAAAATTCCAGGCTTATTAACCCTATAGCTTTCTAGAAATAAGTACTTCTGATAAAAACATGAAAAAACATAATTAGAGAGACAAATACCTGGAAGAAAAAGCTTATAGCCTTGCGTAAGTTCCACCGCACTAATGAACCACACCATCAAATCCCAGGAGGTTGAAATATATTATGTGTGTCGACTCCAGCACAGAAGAACTAACCTTGTGCCCTTGCTTTCCATATCTATGGCATCTCCAAACTGTCACAAAGGGATAAATACAGAGGGTGAAGTTATATTAATACAAGTTAAACGACCACCTGGAATACAGCTGCCAAAACCCTCACTCACAGATGGTGACACTTTGTCTTGGAGGCTGAACCTTTTCAAACAACCCAAAGGACACAAATTCTGCTTTCGGTTATACCTGTACCGGTCTGCAGCTGAGTGTGTCTTCATCAGTTACACCAGAGAGAATGAAGCTGGTTTTACTGAGCACAGAATTTGATGCATTCTTACTCCAATGTAGACACTACTGGGTTTTTAACATTTATAGCTTGGAGAAATCAGAATGACTTCAAGTCCTGACACCCTACATTTATGTGTTAATAGGGTCAGTATTTCACTTTTAACCTCCGGTTTATATTTCTCTTAGCCAGATAGTGAGACCTGAACTCTGTGCCTATTATTCCCACTGCAAAAATTTAAAGAACCTTTTGATTCAGTGAGAAACAAACAGCATGAAGGCTGTACTACTTGCAAAACCACTTCTCAGCTCTTTACACTCTTTAACTGTCTATCCTCCAAGATCTTCATCAAGTATCAGTTAGAGCCTTCTCCTAACACTTAATTAGGGAAAATTATATTTTATATTTTGCAGAAACTATAAAGCCACAAGTGCAGTGACAACTACACGGTCATTTCTAGTAAGAAGGGGTGTTTAGTGGCTATTGGAGTTCACTTACACCTTCAAAAGACATTTAGCTTGCTTTTTTTACACAAATATGCAACCTAAAAACCCAAGCCTGAATACTTCATGACTCTTCAGAAGTTGGTTTTTAGCAGTCACAGCCTCTTTGGGCAGAAGGAGATCTCATATCAGAGCAAGGAGAAAAGTTCAGATCCAGAGCTGAGCTGAATCTTGTAACTTTCTTGTCTTTATTAAATTCAGATATATTCATAAATATTTAACAGTTAAAATTTTGCTATTACTGCACAAACATTCTTCCTGCCTAGATGTTGTTATATTCTGCCTTAGTTCATATTTTGATTTTGCTCCAAAGCAGGCATTTTCTATTTTTGCAGAGAAATTCAGTTTTCTAATGGAACTAACCTCTTCTCCATCTGTAGAAAATACTTATTGGCCTTACTGACGCAAAAGCTATTGCATCAAGGTTACATTACTAATAATTAATCTAATCTTGGTGTAAATGACCTGCACTAGAATAAAATGAAGCTGACGTAGATGTGGCTTACATGGTTTGAAACCCAGTTCACACAGGTGTCACAAATTCGCATGGGAAGGTTTGATCTGGTGTAACTATCACTGTGTGGGGGGAAAAAAGCTTGCATAGTTTTCATCAAAAGATACAGCAACATTGTGCTTGTGGGTATGGATGCATACATACAGATTTGGGCAGCAGTTAACACTTCTTCCATACACCTACACTTGTGAATGAAGTTGGTAGCTATGCGACAGCTCTGCTCTTAACCACACATCAGGGTCGCTGCTTACATTGCCTCCAAAGCGTTTCAACGCCTGCTGCCTTCCGTCCTCCTCCTTCATCCCAACTCCCCTATTCTTTGTTGTAGGAAATAACAACCCAGACAGCGGCAATGTCTCTTTTCCTTATTGGTAAACATTCTCTGGGCACATCTGCTGTGATGATGATAAGGCAGAGGTCTGCTCTCAAATGGGAAAAACAGAATGTCAGTTTACATAATGGCCAGAAAACAAGAAAAAGAACCTACGCGCTCAAGCAGCAAACCTGTTTCTATCTTGCTTCATTGTCTTAACAGGATTCTTATTGTGTTTATATTTAGAGACATGGGAAACTGTGCTAGCCATGCTGCCCATTGTTACTTAACCTCAAACAACCTATATAATACACTGTCCATTAAGGAACCTGAATATAGACTATAATCAAGGTGGATAAACAAGATATAGGAAAATAAAGCTCAGTGCTTCCTCCTGGTTTGGGAAAAAAACAAACAGGAAGGCTTCGTCTTAGACACCTCAGTGGAAAAGGGGGGCGGGGGAGTTTGGTTTTACAGGCCCACAGAAGATTTTAGCTCTCTGTTGTGCACCTGTTTGGCTTTTTTCATCATTCACGCTCTCAACAAATGGCTAGAAACACTTCAGCAACTTATTTCCCAACTGGGAAACTTTTTTCTTTTCTTAACTTTTTAGAAACAGTGTTTATTAGAAAACTGTGTTTAAAAATGACAGTGGAAGACTGACATAACTAAGACAGCACTGACTATGACTATCACCAAGTTGCTTTTGATAACATGTGCTTGGGTAGGCTTGCCTGAATGCTGCATAACCAACAAAACATTATTAAATAAACTGAATCCACATAAGTGATATTAAATAGAATATAATGTTCCTAATGAAAACAGGACCTTGATGGTTAAGACTCCACAATTCCAACTCACATATATGAGCATTGCAGAAGACTAACGGTGGCAACTGAGCCTGAAATTCTGAATGAAAAACCATTTCACACGCAGAAAATAATTACAATGACTCCTGGTTTAAAATTTAAATTATTTAAACAGCACGTTTCAGTCTTACTTTATCTTCAGGGGCCACAATATATGGGCCTTTCAAATCAGCCAAGGATGACAATCCTAAAACCTTTAAAGCTTTAAACTGACAAATGTATATAGACAGCTTTTGCCTCTTTCTATGGGGGTCTATCTTGTCATAAACATAGCACTAGAGATTCTTCAATAAGTACTGGGGTTTCCTGTAGAAATGTTCAAACTTTGGACATTTAATTTAACATGAAGTCATAACAGTCCTTGGTATAGAGCAGAGAGAGAGGTTGCCATCAGAAAGCAATACAATTCTTTTTCTTTGAATTATTTGGCCCTGATCTATGTAAGGCAGTGAAGATGACCTATCAGGTATGCCACAGGCTATGGGACCTCACACCAGGAAAGTGTCTCTTGTAATAGATAAGAGATTGAAGGCAAGGTTGCTCAGTTTCTATCCTCAGCAAACATATTTCCCTGGTGAGCATATTTCTTACTATCTTGTCCTGTCACACAGTCATCAAAAGTGAGATAGATGTAGAGATATGGAGAGTGAAAAAGCTGTAGTTCTTTCTCACCTCTCCTTTCATTTTCCAATACCTCTGGAATCCTCCTGTGCAAAGATCAACTGGAAAGTGGGAGGCATGCAGAAGGAACACCATTCTCCAGGAGGAGCTCAGGGAAAAAGTGATCCTACATTGCATCTTCCTACTCCACATGCAAGGAGAGAACGCCTTCCTGTTACAGTTTTCTTTCTCTACTGCTCAGGTTTCATATGCATATCATACCCAGTGCATCCTGGATTTAGTGCTAGAGATGAAAACTGATTTCTGGGAGAAAGGCCAAAGGCTGACCTCATTAGGAATGGCTGCAGTAGGATTTCAGTTAGATTTTAAAATCAGACCTTTACTGTGATTTCATTTATTTTAATTACCTCACTGCTTTCTCCCCCATCCTTAGAGTCTCCCGTTCTTTCAGGTGGTGGCACTGCTGCACCATTTGTGGTACTCGGTACAGCTTCCTTGGCCAGATTTTAGAGTGTTTCTTCACAAGTAATTAGAACAGTTTTCACTAGCTCACGCTGTCCTCTTTCCAGCTCCTGCATGATCCAAATGGCTCTCAGGGGATGTTACATTATGGTTGGTTTGTTATTGTTTGTTCCAGGCCAGTGCCACTAGACAAAAGCGTTATAAAACTGGTGAGTGCCATTAATCACAATTTCTTAGGTGTCTATGTCTGCAATGTCCCTATTCTCACTTTCCCATTTTTTGCTTAGCTTTCATTTCGTTCTGAAAGAACAATAAGGATGTGATATACAGAGTACTTTGCCCTATAAAAGCTCAGCAATAGGCTGAAATATTTGTAAGGTTAAATATAAAATGTCTGAGGGAAAAATAAGCATTGCGTTTCAGCGACTCCATCTCTTTGTTAGGAACGACCAGATTAGTATCTGAGAGCTTCCTTGCAAACAGCCAAACTCCCACCACCTTTGAGTATTCAAGCTCCTAAATTCATCTGAAGCTTACCTACTTACCCATTGTGTGTCTCCATATCTAACTTGACTTCAGCATACAATGCAGAATGTTGCCTGCTGTGCATCCCCAAAACAAGTCCCTTTGAAAATAGTGTTTATTTCAATTCAGTTAATCCTTATCATTTCAAAACTCACTGAGATGGACCCCTATCCTTGTGTTAAAAGATAGGTATTCAGTCATGCAGGGGGAGGAAAATAAACAGAGTAAATATAACTAATTTATTCCATTTCTGATCTTATTGATTCCAGGTCCAGTGGGCTTTTAAACCCATTAATTGAGGCAATAATAAGTAATAATAACTTTATTGTGTCTCCCTCCTGGGTCTTTTCAGTACAATGAAGTGGCTATTCAGTATTATAAAAAAGAAGCCCTCCAACTGAAAATCCATCAACACAATTTAAGGTCCTCTAAAAAAATGAAAAAGAAAAGAAACAACCCCTTCCGCAGGATGGCTAAAGGCAACTGGACAGTTGTGAAAAGAGGACTATAAGCCTGGTAGATTATTGACTGATCTAGCAATAATAACAACAAGCTTGCATTTACATAGTGCTTTACATCTTCAAAGTGCTGTGTAAACATTAACTAATTGATCTAGTCAGAAAAACAACTGCTTACAGTGTAATATCAAGTATGTAGTCACAAGAGAACAAGTTATTAACTAAAGGAAGCAATTTATTTGAAAATCTATTACCATAAATTACACTGATCTTTTTTTCTCCTTTTTTAAGTTACTCCCTCTGCAGTCTGATTAATGCCTGGATTAGTTTGCTCATGATTTCTGGAAATTTAGTAAGTGCAAACTTAATAGGCAGCTGATAGAAATGTCAGAGGTAATTGATGCTTTAATGGGCATGAAATCTGGAAAAGTACCCAATCAGAATAGATTCACAATGGCCTTTGTTAAAGCACTAGGGTAAAGGCGCACTATATTAGGCTCATTTCTTTAGACAAGTTTGGTAAATTGTGTACCATGAATATTCTCTGTTTCCTAAACTTAGAGAGAGAAAAGATCTATCAAACCAACTTAGTACTTCTCTCATTAACTCCATACGTTGTGTTATTACTTACCTCTTTTTTATCAACATTTTTAAATGACAGCATTTTCAACTGAATGGTTGCATAGAAGATATTTTTAATTTTTTTACTGATAGTAAGTAGTTTGTATCATGCCACATCAGGACAAAAGTGTTATAGAAGTTGGGGCCTTTCTATTTAATTATTTTTTAACTATTTGGATTGATACAAAAAGTTTCTGTTCCCTTTCTTGGTTTGTCTGTTCTTTTAAACAAGGCCTGATCTGATCTCTGTATCAGGTAAATCCTCTTATTCCATTTCAGTCATGAATACAAAGGAAACATTCCATAATCTGTCCACAAGAATCTAATCCAGGTCTGTTTCTTAATGGAATACGCACACAATGATAACACATACATTGTGTGTTATCAGGAGGCAAAAATATCTTCATTTGTGAATGCTGCTTGGTGTCAATGAGCTGTTTATCACTATAGTGTGTTTGAAAGCCTTTTTTTTGTTGAGAGAAACAAAGTTAGAAAAACACCAGCAAATCTCAGTTTACCGCAACAGACTATAACACTCCTGTCTGCAAAGGCCCTGCCGTATATTTCAAGTCAGCTCTCAAGTTCTTTTCCCTCTCTGTTAACACCATGAAGTTCTGGCTGCTGCACTCCCACTACCCATCCTCACATTAGCTCTTGTACTAGCCAATAAGTAAAAACCATTGTAGTCCTGTCTGGCTTGTAAATGAGAAGAACAATAAGGAAAGTCTGAGCCTGACAGCCAGCAGTCCATGGTGATTACAGAGAAACGAGACCGCATTTTTTCTCTCTTTTTGTTATTGTTATTAAGGTCAGTGTCATCCATCAAGATGCGGAGTTATTTGTGACACGGTTTCAAAGGTCAATTGGTCATGTGCAACAGCAAAAGAGATTCATGGAATAATGTATCCAAAAACTGAGGAATGTGCCTTTTCACTTTCTATTGTCATGCCCCTACTCATATTTCAGTGCCAGAAATCGAGAGAGACATTTGAAAATACCAGTTAAGTAAACAACAAGAAGAAACAGCAAGTAACTCATTGATGTATAGTTTGAAAACCATGGAAATTCTCCTTCTAAGCCACCATTCCCTTCATTCCAAATATTCAGTTGGTTTTTAGCCAGGAGAAATATTTCATTTGCCTCCCTGTGCTACAAAGTGGAGACTTCTTTAAAAGGCTCCTGGTACTACTCCAATGAAAGTTTAATAGCAAATCTCGGAGTATAACCTATCTATCAAGCTATGATTCACTTGGCTGGCACCCTACCATCTTTGTCCTTCTTTCTAGGGATTTGCAGATGAATCTTTTCCTGACTTTTAATTCAGAGGGAATCTTGGGCAAAGTCCACAGAGGTTTCATCACCATACCTGCCACATTTCCACAGTAAGAACTGCTGAAATCGGTAATAAATGGGTGAAGACTGAATCCAACAACCAGCAGGACACTGAATGAGAAATTCCACTTTTACCCTCTACTGTGCAATGGCTGCACAAACACAAAGCTGCAATACCTTCTGCCACCCTCATCCATCTCTCCTTGATAGGAGAGCAGGAATATCAGCGCTTCCCATGTACCAGAGCAAGGCAGAGGAGAATTCTCTACCAGGCATGTGAAGCCTATACAAGAGGCCCCTAACTCCTATACTCCACTCCTTTGTGACAAAGAAACTCCTGGCTTTTAGTTTCTCAATGAATAACTTTGGAAACAAGGACTTCTTCTCCTAATGAGTTACAAAGCTGAATTCTCTGGGAATATAAACAGCATGATTCAGAGCTACAATCTGTTTCTCTTTTCAACTTACCTATTGATGCCATGTATCATACAGGCCTGTCAGCATACAGGTCCATACAGCACTTCTGATGAATAAAATAGTAGCATTATCTTTCTGAATTTATAGACAGAAATAAGCATGTAGCCAGGCTGTATGATGACTGCATTACCCAACTGTGGTGTGGACCAGTACCTTCAGCATTTCCTGTGCAGTTTAGCTCATTTCATTTGATAACAGCTTATTTACAGGCCACAGATATAATGTAAATGCTCCTGGCACTCATAGTCAATATTGATCACTTAACTGCAATGTAGTACCACAGAGTGGCATTGAAATTATATGGTAAATAATTACCAAGTAAACAGTTGCATTTGTTTCATTTAATTTTGCAGTTTTACAAACTTTGTCATATAGTTCATAATTTAGGCTTGAACAGGTTCCAAGAGTGGTGACAAAGTGTTTAGTATAAAACATTGCAGTGAATTTCTTCTCACTTCTTATGTTTCCAATATAAAAAATCAGACAGCATATACTGAAGCATGCATTATACCATTAAATATGGAGTACATCAACCACGAACAGAAATAAGTTTATACGGAAGGATTTACTTGAAAGTGGATCTAGGAGACACAAAACTGTTGTAATCTCCCCATTTGTGCTAAAGCTCATCATCATAGCCACATTGTGTCTTTACCCAGCCCTGAGTCACTAGACTAGAATAAATACAAAACTGATATTTTGAATCGGTAATATTATTCAGTTAGATACATTCAGTTTAACAGGAATCAGCATATATGCATTAGGTCAGTTGTTAACAGCCTGTTTAGTCGCACTTTAGAGTCAATGACATACTGACAGGCACATATATTGACAAAACAGCTCCCCAAAGTAAAACCATTCATTATTTAACTGTAAAATCAAAGCAGTCATTAAAAAAAATGAGATTCTGAAAAGCTGGAGACATTTCTGTTTTATCATTGCCAAAGGCTCGCTCCATTACCCATTAGGATGGGCAGCCCTTACTTTTTCAAACATTGCACATGTCAGCCTGTCTCCCCCAACAAAACACTAACCTCTCTTTTGAGGAAGAATCCCATTTAAACACCCAGAGTCACAAGGGGGTTATTCTTCTGTATTCTCAGGGTTTGCCCTTCCTAGATAAAACCAGTACTGTAAACTCAGTAGGAGATTAAGACAAAGTTCTCAAAACCAATGGCTGAACAATATATTGTCCCTCAATAGTTCACAAGTGTGGGCTCAAGATAAGACACTTCCAGCAATAATTTCTTTTTTTCTGCTTCTGCCTTTTAGACAAACACACTGAGTTAATGCATTCAATACCCCAATAACAGAGAGGTTAATTTAGGATATTCAAAAATTACTATAGAGCAGCTCCAAATTCTGTCATCTGTTTTCAGAGCTTTGTTTGGTAGTGATCACATATTAGAGGTACACAATTTTAAAACACCATTATAGGCTTTCCAGTTATTCTCTCAACTCCCCTGTTACATTGTGATTCCTCCTATGAAATTAGTTAAATGATTACTTAATTTTGCCTCTGCAAAGACAGAGATAACATGCGCTACTAAGACACACTGAGAAACTGAGGTGCAGGATTTCTTTTTTTTTAACTGCCTGTATTTTTCTCTCATAGACAAAGCTTTTCAGTGACGGGACTATCTTTTCTACAATGCCAGGGATCTGCGGGCACTAGCACGTCTTAATGACCCTGACGCACCTCACCCAGGATCCTCTCCCTTGCCTCTGGGCGCATTTAAGTCCAGGCTTTCAGTCCTTGCCTGAACTATTTTGTAGGTATGCGTGCGCCTGGGCTTGCCTCCTGGCTGGACCTTGGACCTACGTGGTAGGCAGCTTGTTGGCTGCAGGTATGCTTCAGTCATATGTTAGAGCTTGTCTCTAAGTCTGGTCTTTGGCATCATCCCCTGGTTGGACTTTGGAGCCCTGTTGTAGCCTTGTCTCCAGCCCTGTCCCTGTCCCTGTCCCTGTCCCTGTCCCTGTCCCTGTCCCTGTCCCTGTCCTTGTCTCCTTTCATCCCTGACTGGGTTCCCTGGATGGACCCTGGGCCTGGTTTATCTCTTGCCTTGCCTGGGGTTGTTGATGGACCCTGTTACCAGCTCCTGGCTCTGACACCGTGGTCAGACCCTGTAGGCCTGTGCCAAGATCAGTGAGGACACTGCCACCGCAGGGTCACCCTTGGCACCAAGCTCACCTTCCCTGAACTGGTAGCAGGCCCTTGCTGTTCCCTGACGTAAACCAACAATCTGTAAATGTGCTCTAATAGCAGCAACGACGACTTAGTTTTCAGTCTTGGAGAAAACTAAACCAGAAACACGTGGAACTTTTTTGGTTTTCCCCTTTATACAACTGAAGGTGAAATAAATTGTTTTGAAGTCCTGCTCAATCCTCTCAACAAAGTGCCTTCTCTTACATGTGATTAAGACAGATTAGCTCCCATAAATAGCATTTCATATGATGTGATGTAATTATCATAAGCCATAAGTTTAACTGATTTCTTTCTAAAAAAGGGACAATAGTCAGTTACAGCCTTGAAGTTTACATCCACAAATTGTTAAAACTCCTCCAGATAAAAATAAAGAGCTGGAAATTTTCAAGCCCAAACACTTTCATTGAATGTAGACATTCACTGAAAAAGTCACTATGAAAAACAATTAGGCATTCAAGATGAAATTCTGTAACACGTTGTATGTTTTATGTCTCCTGTTACATGGAATCCTTCGCTTTCTTCTCTGGTCACACAAATTGAGAATGGCTGGCAGTCTTATCCAAAGTTTACTTATCTCAGAAAAATAACACTCGTTTTAACTAAGGTGCACAGATGAAGACCTATAGGGGTTGAGTCTATTGACATGTATAGAAAAGCACATATGTTATTATGGGCAAAACTGAACTTTCATGACTGGAAATTGAGTTCATTTTACCTGCTTAAAATAAACCAACCATTACATATCAGCACAAAACTTACAGAAGACAGAGATTTGTCCCAGGATTTGTTTGTTTCTTCAAAACAGAGTATTTGTGCTGCGCAGAGCACCCTGATGTATGAGGATTTGCATTGTCATATACAATTTGGAGGAGATAAATGAGAATCAGGTGTCAAATTCTCAGTAAGCAATGCCATATAGAACATAATTTTTATCATCTATTAGAAGAATGATTACTTACAAACTAACTCAGTGCATTGGTGTATAATCAATGTGTATGTGTTGGCATGTAGATGCGCTGGTTAAACATTTTTGTGAGCAAAAATGGTAGACCTCTACCCATGAGAGAAAATCTAAATTCCATTCATGTCAGTAGTCTACCTACGTCTGGCACCTAACTGTTCAGCTCTGATGGGAAGAGGCTCTTCCCATAAAAGTCACATCCTGCCCCATTACGCACTGTTGTAAAGTTAGTCACCCCACTGATTTTAATGGTGTTATTTTTTCATTACATGGCCACCTGAGAGCAGAACTTGCTACTACTGTATGACCTCAGTGTGTCACTCCGTATTGACAGAGCTACACTGACTGTTTGCCAAACATGAAATTGATTTTTAACATTGTTTTAAAGGCCTATAAGGTTGTTCATAATTTTATAAGTTGTCTATTAAACTGAATTGCTGACTCTGAGCTACTAATATCATTCTTCTGATCTATTGATCATACAAAAAACACAGGCTAAAAGTGTGTGCAACACTTGCTATAAATTTCTATAAACCAGACACAAAATGCACTGCTGGTCAAGGTTATGAAAGCTAAACGAACATACTTGTTTGAGCCTGAAGATCTCTATTCCTGATAATTTTATCCTCACAGGCAAGAGACAATTTTGCATCACAGAAACACAGCTGTGTTGTGTTTTATTTTATTTTATTTTATTTTATTTTATTTTATTTTATTTTATTTTATCAGAAAGCACTTCAGAATGTGTATGTGATCCCTTGTACATCCAAATGCTGAATTATGATGAATTTTGTCACCCTGATAAATTGTTTTCTTTGCAAGATATAGCACAGCTTTTACAGACTGATACCAATTTAAGTATAAAAGCATGTACATTTCAACTTAAAAGAGAAAATACGGATATTCTGAAAGATAATTACATAATCCTCGCAGTACTTTGCTGCCATTTTGTTAATGACATATGTACAGGGTAAAGATGACCATACATTCACATTCATAAATAACTATCATTTTACAATGATTGCCATTGCATTGTGACCCAAAGATCACAAACTGTATTAGAGCATTCCAGAGAAGTACAGAATTCACTGAAATTACAAGAAAAAATAGCAGAATAAACAATTCCAAACTTTCCAGGCTGTTTTGCTAAATTTGTTTAAGTAAGAGAGAAGATGGAGACACTAAAAACAAATGGAGAAGTCACAAGCCTGGCAGAACTCCCTGAACTGGACACTCCCTGGGCTTCCCCTGTGTCCATTCAAATTTGCCTAAGCATCATTAGACGCCTGTTGTTTGGCTGATCTTTTGGACTACAGGTTCTCTGTTTACCATCCCTTATCAGCAATAGGCCCAAGAATCCCAAGCCTGTTTGCTTCAGGTAAGTATTCTCTCCAACAGGTTCCCAAGACCAATTGCCTGCCATTCATAGTTCTAAACAAAATAACACATTACTTGCATTTCTAAGCTCAGTGTTTTCACGTCTCTTGAATCTTCCTTAGAGTTCAGTCTGAATCTTTAAGGAATCCTGATCTTTTCACTCGAAATTTTGCCTGGTGAACAATGAAGGCTCAGTCCCATGTCTACCCTCGATGCTCAGCCATGCCCTTTCATTTGTCTGTGTTCCTCCCTTCCCTGTGTTTCATATCTCTAAGTTTCCCCTTGCTCAGTGACTCCCTAATGAATCTCAGTAGGTGATCTGTACCCCCCATCCAGTAATCCATGCAGAGTAAGATCTCTGTACTTACACTAACTGAAGAACATTTCTGTATCTGTCTTTAAGCTTTGGTATAAACATTCCACTGTATCTGCTTGAGCTTAGGAAATGTTCTCATCTTCACCCATGATTTGGATTGCTGCAGGCAGTCATTACCAGGGAGAAAGGGGTCACTGCTCTGCTTGCTGCTATTGCTGAATCTCTCATCAGGCAGCACAACACTGCGGTACTGCAGACTGGGCCAAACTGGTGCCAGCCCTTGGCCAGCAGTCCCAGCCCAGCACTGCACTGGGCAGTGAGCAGGCAGCACTTCCCTTCACTGTGCACAATGTGACAGTCCAGAGAATGGCCAGATAAACATCAGATCCAAACCAGCCAAAATAGGGATATCTGGGTAGCCAGAAAGAATTTCCTATGTTGCTGATAATTTTTTTTTTCCTGCTGATTATTTTCTCTAGCCTCCCTCACTTTCTCTGCACCTCAGCTTTGGTCCTCATCCATAGCTGTTAAAATACCCTTCCTTTATTTGTCTCCCCTGCACAGTTACTTTCCCTTTACTTTCCACTGTGCAGACTCATGCTTCTAATGGAGCCCACCTACTTTTACCCTCTCCAAAAATCCAGCTATTTTTTTTGGCCTCAAATTGTTCCTCAACTTCTATAACACCTACCTGCCATGTGTCTATCTTACCTGCTTGTTTTGTATGGTCCTTGGAGCATTTGAATTACGGTTGTAAGCATGATTATCATAATAAAAAGCATAAAAATAATAATAAAAGATGGTTTAATTGCTTATGATAAACTATTATTCCAACAGACCGAATGAAATGTTAATATCCTATGGTTGTGTTTTACTCCTAAAGAAGACCAGAGCTTGGACAATATGGATAAATGCAGACCCAGCTTGCAATTACAAAAAAGCTGTCAATAACACTCCACAACTGTCACTTTTATCACCCAACTCCCCCTCTCCCCTTCCCATAACACTACCTCATTCATAGCCATGGTAAGGTGCCAAATTGCTTTATTTCCAAAGCGTACGAACTACAT
Source organism: Elanus axillaris (assembly GCA_026212715.1). NCBI lineage: Eukaryota > Metazoa > Chordata > Aves > Accipitriformes > Accipitridae > Elanus > Elanus axillaris. The sequence continues at coordinate 46,372,271 of JANZLQ010000001.1, read as the reverse complement.
TTTAAAAAAGCTTTTGTGTGCAATATATTCCACAGTGCTTAGTCTCATTAATATTGCCTTAGCATGCATGGATTCATGACCAGCATCCTTATTTCATGTGGAGGCATCCTTTAAAGAAATTGAATGCTAGAGGGTCTATACATCAATGTTATGATGCTGTATTTTTCATGAAATCTGTAAATAAGGTCAAAAGGATAGCGATATTCCAGATGACAGAATCCCTAATAGTTTTTGAGGAGCAGCCTGTTTCCCTCTAAAAAGTCAATTTGCTTTTGACCCACACCTATTAAAAAGTGTACTTAGTACAGCAGAGGCAAAGCTCAATTCCAGCAGTTTTCATGGCTCTGGGTAAATATTGTTAAGATGATGTATGCAAGACTAGCTGCCCTTAGCTAAAGAAGGAAGGTAATGAGGACTCTGGATCATTGTAAGTGGCATTGTTTGACTCTGTATTTCAGGGTCTCAAACATGATGAATTCATAACTAAGATACTATGGCAAGAGAGAATAAACAGCAGCATTGGCCTTGTGAAAGCTGTAATTTAGAGAGCCAAGAATGTCATTCCTGTTGCTACACATGAAAATTTAAATAGCTTAGCTTCTTTCAAGACTTTGGACCCAATCCTGATTCCCTGGGAATCACTGACTTCAGTGAATGGAAGGTCAGACTCTATTTCACAATAAAAGGATTTGTAGTTTCTCCTCCCTGCCCCTGTCAGCAGCTATTCTGAGCCCATTACAGAAAAAGGCATTGAGCTCGGGTCAAAGGTATGAATGGGATCCAGGTCACTAGTGATTGAAAGTCACTACAACTGGGCAACTGAGAAGTAAATTGGGAGGTGAAACTAGTTCTTGGTGGACAGCTGTCCACTGTGCAGAAATCACCACCGTAACAAGAGTGGCAAAAAGGGAGAAACAAAAACTAATTGGAAAATAATGCAGAGGTGTGAACTAGAGAAGCAGATGTATAGGGAAGCAAATGAGGCAGGCAAAACCACAGCACAAAACTCAGTATAATTCATTATAGTTTATGACACAGTAGGGTTCTTGTTCATCTCTAATTCCAACATCCAATAGCAAGCCAATCAGATATTCAGGCCAATATCATTCTTTGTCTTAGTTAGAATACAGAAAACAAGGAGAATAAAACTAAATTAACATGAACAAAAGTGAACAGAATTAAAGTGACTAAAAAAGGACAAAATAAATTAGATTACATTATTCATAACAAGAAGCACATAGTTCCACAGTCCATTACACACCTGCTTTCTCTCCCATTCTTAAAAAGTTCCCTCTTTTCTGTCACTGATGGACTTATATCCTGTAACTGTCCCCAAAGCATAGGACATTGGAACAACAGGATAACAAAAAATGGGTTAGCATTAATAACAAGAAAGGTTTGTGTTTCTGTTAATGAATATTCATTGTACAGATCAGTTGGTCTATAGCAAATTTAGAAGTGGTTTCTTTCAAGAGACAAATGACCAGCCAGTGGACACTGAATCTGTAAATTACCTTAATCTACTTTTATTTACAGTTCCTTTTGACAATTCTCAGTTTTCCTTTTTTCCATCGTAGTCCAAAACCTCTTCCTCCTTAAAAGTGAATTTAAGTCTCGTCTCTTTCTTTCCAGATTTTATCTCATAGCTCAGACCTCTGTCTGCAAGCCTGTCCAAAACTGTTTTACGTTCCTTTTGTTCTACGGTGCAGCCACATGTTCCAGGGACCATTCAGGTGGGGAACCCACCTGCTGGGTCTTGGAGCCAGTTTGACTAGCGTTTCCTTTCCACACCAAAGAAGCCACATAATCACTTTGTCACTTTCATGGCCCCTATTTTATTGCAAAGGACTTTCCCTTTAAGAAAACTCCCCTAATTCCTTAATTGCTGTCTACTAAAGACCACTTGTTTTGCAGTACTGATTAGCTTTGGAGTTTATATAATCCTTTGGCAGAGGAAGATTTTTATAATGAAATGGTCAGAATTTGTTTTACAAGATAAATCTCTCCCCTGTATCTTTGGCAGCAATATCTCATACCTGTCAGTGCAGTCAGCTGGGTCTCTTACCACCAACACCAGCAAATGAATATGGTAGCCTAAGCTTAGACATCAGTGCACTATAGTAGAGAAAGGCACAGAGAGAATAGTTGACCTACAGAGAAACTATTAGTGGCATTAGCAGAAGTTAGACACATTAGTGGCATCATTAAATCCCCCTGCTTTCAGTTGCTTTCAGGATTCCCACTGTGACTTGCCTATTCACCCATCCCTCATTCCTACGAATCATGTACACGTCTCAGGTTTTCATCCATGTCCTACCTTACACTAATTAAGTCTTACTATCTTAGCCTGTCTGCTAAGTAGTTTCACAAAAGAGACAGCAACTTTAGGCAGGGCCTGAAGATATCATCCCACTTTCATTCCTGTATGATTATTGCTGTGGTACACCATCATTAAGCAATTTTCCTACGTAACTTTTTCCTACCTAATCTTTCCACTCTGTGGGATATGATGGAGCTTCATATCCAAGAAGGCCATAAAGATGCCCATTCCATGACTGAGTCTTGAACCCACCTCCCTGGACACTTTCTGCATTTTAGCACTATCGTGTAGTATCTCATTCATCACATTGTAGTTTATATTTATTAAAGGAATATAGGAATTTGTCCTATTTAGGATACTACTTCCTGGAGAGTCAATGCCGGGCTGTTATCTGGCAATCCTATCAGCTTTCATCATCTTCTGGGAGAGATTAACCATAGAGACAATTATAAAGAATAGTCTGTAACTTGTTAATGCTTTTATTAATTTGTAAGTATCAATAGCAAAGGAATGTTGGCAAATACAAGTTTACTCTTGTAAGAGTTTTTGCTGAAGTTAATATTCCCATGGAATACAGGAATAATGAAGCAGTGTCTTCCAAAGTTATGGTGCTGAATGGAATCAAGAGACCTGAATTCTACTATCAGTTCCTCTGCTGTATTTTGGATAATTTTCTCAAATAAAATAAAATAAATCACTTCCTTGAGTCTCAGAGTGTGTTTAACACTCATTCAGCACCTTTTAAAGTTCAGGGGCATCTGCAGTTCAGGAGTACTAAACACTTCTGTTATAAGCTGATTGGAACAAACGTGTCTGGGTGTCAAACTCTCAAGCTTTATTTTAAACAAAGCTTTGGATAAAAAGCTGTTACACAATTATTAAAGTCAAGTGGAATTCTTTCAAATAGCTTAATGTCTGATTGAGATGACTGGGTATTCAGCATTTGATCTGTAATCCAGTAAAACAAAAAAAGCCTTTAGTTCATATGCCCTTTTTATGTTCTAACCAAAAAATATTTAAAAGTCTTTTCCTGATAGTAGTTCAGTCTTTGTTGGCATTTGGCATTAGGTTTCCTAATGTACCTCCTGGAGCCCTTCCAAAGGAGAAAAGACAGGGGGGGGCGGGGAGAGAGAGAGAAAGAAAGAGATAAGAGGGGGGAGAGAGAGAAGAAAGGAAGAGAGAAAGAAATTTTGATTTATGTTATTTCTTTGTTTTAATCACTTTTCTCTAAAATAACACACAATGAACTACAGGCTTTCAATGGTAAATGCTGAAATATTATAAGCAGTTCAAATAGCTGTGGATTCTTCCCATCTGTCATGGACTGCAACTGAGCACTATAACAGAAAATTGATATTCGTTTCAAACTAAAAATAAATCATCAAGCCAAGTCTGTATCTCTAATCCTACCTACACTGCCCTACCAGTGACCTTCCCATGGCCAGGACAAATCATATTCTATAGGGAACTTGTAAATTCATTCTTCATGCTAGCTCATTTCGAGTCTCCTTGTGGGGAAAAAAAAAAAAATCTCAGATACCTCAGACTGAACCCACCACATTAATGTTTCAGGCTTTGGCAATGTTAAGCTTCTCTCCATCACAGTCTAGCCAGACTACTTTCATATTTAAGATCTCTGAACTTGTCTACTACGAGTTTATAAGGGCTAAGACATTAGAAGCTAATGCCTGTCCCTGAAGCATTCATGTAAACAGGGAAAAAGAACGGAATGTCACTCCAGACATGGATAACAAACAGGGAGATATCCTTTCACAGGTAAAAGAGTAAGTGCAAAGACAACTTCTGCATGCGTTTAGCATCCTTTTCCAAGGCCTAAGCAGGTGCACTTACAGGAATAGTAAAAGTCATTGAATGCCGTTACATGAGGCAAGATCAAAGCTGCTTCTCTTTTCCACACAACTGATTCAGGCCAAGCTAGATTAATTTTTGAAGTTAGATTCAGCCAGCTATAATCTTTGTGTCAAATGACATCCATTATGTATAACCTTCATTCATAAATGAAAATGGTCTGATTAGTTCATGTGTTACTTGTTTGAAAAAGCCAGCACTAAGCAAACCTAGCAAATGGAACCTATTGGTAGACGAAAACAACCACTTCCTTCTTATTTTAAGAAAATCTCATCAATGGTCCAGAAAAGGGAAGTGAAAAAATGTTCCACACAGTGGGTTATTAAATGAAAACAAAGTATTTATGCTATATTGCCTTGCTTTAAGATATGATTTTTAGAGTGGGAAACAACTAGTTTCTCACAGATGACAACTAAATTCACAGATATAGAGAATATCTGAAAAAACCAGGCTTAAGGTACCTATTGTGTCTGAAAACAGAAGTGCCCAAAAGTACAGGCCTTTTAAAAAAATTCTTTATGTGACAAGGTCCAAGGCCAAACAAGATGCTTGTGTTTGAATCTGGGAAAGAACTTAGGCTTCCCAGATCCACATCTTAAACAAATTATTTGCCTTTGTTTGCTTCTTCTGAAAATGCTAATTTGCACATACAAATTACTAGTGTGCACCTATGTCCATACATATTTATGGGAGCAAATTTACAGATTGCTTTCCCAAAGTTAACTCATGAATCCAAACTTATAAGAAAGTCTCCACACAAAAGATATGTTTCTGAATATAAAGAATCACAATTTCTAATCAGTTTCATTGATGTTCAGTGTTTCTGGTTACCATAGTAACTGGCACACACAGTAAATGGTGTTTTGTTTAATCAGTCATGAGAAAGAAGTCTGGGCATGATGAATCAGACTGAATCAGAAACAGTTTCCTTTACTACCCTAATCAAAATAACTTCAATGTAACTATAGGACAATTCAAATCAGCAAGACAGGATCAGGCCATGAAATTCAGATCTCAGTCCTGTTTTCAAACACTCCTCTCAGAAGCTCAGATGAAAGTTTAACTTCTATTTCAAAGACAGGAGTTTATGTAGGATAGGATTTAGTTCAAGGTTCGGATTTTATCTTGCCTATACTGCATGTAGTTTGCATAAGGCTGAAGTCTACCAGAGACAATAGATGTTCAGAGCCAAAAAACTCAGAATAATTTCAGGCTCACATACTAACTGGAAAAAACACATGTGAAAATAGTTCTTTAATGCTAAATAGGGAAAAAGTCCCACACTTAATAACAGTGCAAATAAAATTTCCTTACCCCTAGTTAATGCTTTAAGGCATTGATGGCTGGAGTTTGCTTTGCACCGGTGGAAAAGAAATATAATTAATATATACTTACACAAGTTTAAAGAGAGAAACAAAAATCATGTAAACGGGCATTGAGGAAGAGGGGAGGGTTTGACATAGCCACTCTTAGAAAACAAGTATAAAAGTGCTATTCACGTGGCTGGCCCTAAACCAATTGTAGACTTGAAAAGGATTACCTTTGATGTATAAAGATCAAAAAAACATTTTTTCAGGTAATAAGATCTCTCTCAGATGGATTTCAGTAATATGAACATGTTTTCCATAGCATGGTAATAAAAATAAAACAATGCAATAAAACTACAACTAGGACTAAGTCAGTCACTCTTGAATTCTTAGTGGAAAGTCAAACAAATTTACAGTTGGTGTTTACAGTTTTTGATGTAACAGTTTTACATAATGAAAAATTATAAAAGCAATGTGAGTAATAGGACTTGAAATACTTTTGTGGCTGTGGTGACATCATAACAAGCTTGATGAAGTGGCCTGTGATGTAACCAGAACTGTAACAATTTTTTCCAGAATGTCAGTTTTTAAAGGTGCTTTGGGAATGTGGGTGGAGAAGGAATATAACATAAAACTTTTGGTTTTATCTGTTTTCAACTCCTGCTCAGGCTATACCGTATACTTTATTCCCTTCTCTTTTTAATTGTACCATGTCTTTCTCTGATCTTCCCTCCTGAAGGTACTAAAAATCCAATATGAACATTATCACAGCCACTGCTTTCATCACACTTTTACAACTAAATTTTTTTCAAAACGAAGCTTTTTTTTTTAATTGGCTATTTTATCTTAGGATTTCCAGGTACTGCTAATTTCAATATATTAGAGAATGTCTCAATGCAAACATTTTATACATAGGTAAGACAAAAATAGAGGTTCAGTGTGAGATAGTGGTAGAAGTAAGAATAAGACCCTGAGATTCTGACAGTGAGAACCCTTTCTACCCATTGTGTAGAATCTTTCATAGTCGTTTATAAACTTCTAGAGCTCTTCTGGTCAAGGCAAGACAAGTGGAAGTGAGTGCTATCAAATGCTGTGCCAAAGCCAAGGACCAAGGAGAAATATAAATTGTGAAAATGATTGTGACTGACTATCAAATCACGTTCCTCATGGATGGCACATTAGTAATCAGAGCACATTGAGCTGCTTTATTTTAACATATTTGTAATGGGTTGTGTCCAGTTATTATGAAAGTCTATGCTCAGCCAGAAAAAAAGGCAAACATTTGCTGTTTTCTGTCTTTTGTTTAAATCCTGCTATGGCTCCCATTGGTATCAATAGTGTAAGTGCAGGGAAACACCTGTATGTTTACTCATTTCATTTCTTCTATCCAGTTCAGTTACAGAACCAGATTTCCACTGCAGTCTTTGCTTTTTACCTCATTTTCCAATTCAGCTGGCAGAAGATCAAGAAGGTCAAATGATTTGCTCGGGGTCACATAATGAGTCAGAATCTTGAGCCCAGATTAAATCCGGGATACTCCCTGGCTCCAGCACACGGGACTTGTCTACTCAGTAAACTGCACATGTTCCAGCTGTTTTCCCTCCTCACATGAACCAACTATGAGGAAGTTTGTAGAGAATCTGTCTTAAGTAGAAATTCAGCCGGCAGCAGGCTTTCTGTAGGCAAATGCTGGATTTAAAGTGGGGTTAAGTCAATATCCAGAACTGTGTGCTACCTAGTACTGTTCTTTTCATTTCTTATGCCCTTCAAATATCTGTCCCTTTTCTTTCTTGTGGTTATCCAAGAAATAAGGAAAGGGTTTTTTAAAATCTTTGTTATCACATGTAATCTCTGAAGATAAAAACAAACAAAAATATTTAACCACAGAACATTTCCTGCAGCCACTGGGGCTCATGCTTTTATTTATTAGGTACATGGAGAAGCTGCATCACTATTAGGTAAAATCATGACATAGGGGAAGCCTAATGTAGGCTTCTAGATTACAAGCAAGACTCAGTGTTTCAAATAAGCACCACAGATACAAATGAAAGTTCATGGCAGAGTTAGAGAGCTCATACAGGTTACTGAGGATTCCTGAAGGGAAAATAAAGAGTCTATGTAATTTCTACTGTAGTAAGGTGGGCGCATTAGGAAATTACCACTACAGCTTGAAGGTCTCAATTTCTTGAACATCTTGTCTGAGTCAATACATTTGAGCTTTAATTAGGTAGAGGCCTGAAACTTATCTTGCATGGGAGACCACTATAATACCAAAATAAAAGGAAGCTGGAGAATCCAATGCTACTTTACCATCAATGCAAGTTCTGCAGCAGGCTAGAGAATTAAGGTATACTTTATGTAACTAATCAATTACAGTGTTAATTTAAATTAAACACTATTCCTAGTATGAATGCTGCTGAATACCTTTGAAGCAAAATATGTATGTTACAACAGAAGAGGGGTTCCTAATTTGTTCATCAGTGGTGTCAGCCTAGGTAACCATTTGAATGCTATACTGGTCACACCTCTATCACTATTTAGCGTCTTACATGTCAATAGTGCCAGGTGATCATGGAGAAGTTACAGACTTTCTCATCTGACAACAACAGTTTCTGTTATAGGATACAATAGTTACATGTATCCCATAACAGAATGTAAGTCTCACCAAGTCCTATCCACTAAAAATAGACAGATGTAAGCATTTGGTAAATTCTCCTTAAAAAGCCATCCAAAGGCAAAGACCTAGAACACTTCAGTACCTACCTACAAGCTGGACTGTAGTCAGCCCTGAATTAATCAATCCTATCACCACTGTGATCTTCCTCTTACTAACAAAATCCCATATGCAGAAAGCAAACTGGCGGGGGACCATACTCAGAGAAAGATGCACTTTCCTCTTGAGGAGGTACCCTGCATCCACATTGTAAGTATTGGTCTCTGCGTGGTACTTGGTGTGCAACTTAACCTTGGTTTCCATCAGCTGTGAAACTGCTTCCTGCATACCAGTAGTGCAGAGACTCTAGACTGCACCACTCAAGCAGACGCAGAAACCCCACAGCTAAAAAGAACGCCTCCAGTGCACTAAATATAGATACACCCTGTGTGATCCTCTTCTAGGATCAGACCCAAGAGGCTGCTCTTTGTCACCTACCAACTAGATTATAACAATGCAGTACACTGAGTATGAAGGTGCACACCCTCAGGAAATGCTAACAATTCAAAATATAGCAATACATGTTCTCTGAAACACAGACTGTCATGAACGTTATTAAACATGTCTTACTTTGACATCCAGTAGAATGATGAATAAAGTTGAAGATAATTTATTTTAATAGTGTGGTGCTCCACAGTTTGCTAGCAAGATGTAGAAATTATTTTATATACCTTTAGGGTAAAGACTGTGGCTGACAGCTTCATTGCTTAGAAACTTCAAAACTTGACCATAATGATGACACTTACTCATCTGTACGAGAGTAAGAATATTCTGAAGTGCTGGCACAGGCTTCCAGAATGAATTCTCTCAAGTAGGAAAATGTGCTGTCTTCTCCATGTTTATGTTGCACTTCTCTGACTTTATTTTCTCTAAAATAAAGAAAGATCACTGTGCATACCTATGTGTGTCTGCATATCTGTTTGTGCATGTGTATGGATATATGTTTGCATATTAAAAGCTTGACAGATTAAGTCTCTGTGCGCATGTTTTCTCCCAGGGAACACCCCGAAAGAGAAAATGAGCCTCGCATAATAGACACAATGCACCTGGCTTAATGGGTAGTGGGAAGGGCCTCCAGGGATGAGAATAATACCTGAGTCTCTCTAGAATAAACCACCACCACTTCCACTCAGGGAAAATTCTAACATCTGCCACCAACACACTCTCTTTTAAAAGTTAGGAGATAAAATTCAACTTTATAATTTCTTATAAGTTCACACAAACAAAATGAACTCATAGGAAAGCTGCTGGAGTTTAAAAGTTATGAATATAAAAATATAAAACTCAGATTTGAGGCTGACAATGGCCAACTCAAAGATGCACAAAGCTTTCATCATAGAATATGAATATGAAGTAAAAGAAAATGTTAATTTTCTGATTCCCCTCATGGTCATCTGTGACCCAGTTATTTCCATGAGTACTACTCACACTCAGTGCAACGTTTGCTTTGACAATCTGAATTTGTCTGAGCTGAAACTCACATCATATTATTATCTATCAGATAAATTCATTTTTAAAAAAACATGAGAGACAAGTACACCAATTAGGAGATACTTTGTATTGGCAATGAGTATCTCAGATAGGAAGAAAGTATATGCATTTTGCTCAGGCAAAACAGTTGTCCTGTTTGCCAAATATAGACAGCTCTTTAGCTGTGATCAGAAACCCTAAATGGACAGAAAATTCAGTGGAAATTATTCTTATCACATTGCGGTAGCTTAAATGTAATTTCAATGCACTTAAGGGCCATTTTACATTGTTAAGAGCTCTGCAAAGGTTCCTTAGTTGTAAATAAAAGCAACACCTAAATGTTCCAAATGCTTTTTCTTGTTAAATTAGTAATCATCTCCTCTAAGGAGCCAATTAATCAAGCAACACAGAACAGATAAATATGTACTTTCTTTTGCTACAGAATAAACACTCTTCAGATTTAGCAAAAGTTATTCCGAATTCATGCTGAATCAGAAAAGAAAGAGCAAGCCAGTTCTGACTGCACTCTGTATGCTTACGGTGTTGCTAACTCTCAGGATTTTATTGCACCTAATGTATCACTTCATGTTTTCCTTCAGGCCTCAGCTGATGTAATTCTGGGTCAGCATGTGATCTTTCTGGAGGAAAGCTTGCCAGTGTGACTTGGGTGTATCCTGAAGACGCAAAAACAAGAAGTCAAATAAAAAGAACTTCCTAAGTATGGGTAGCTTCAAATTCTCATGATTTAAGCAAATCTCATGATGCTTTGAAGGCTGACTTATGGGCAAGGGAGGAGAAGCTTCCACTTGTGGTTGGCAATGCTACAGTTATTATAGGAATAATAGCATCAGAAAGCTACTGTGAGAAAATCTAGCACTCACAGCCAATGGAGAGGCAAAGTACCTTGCCTTCCAGAATCCCCAGAATGCACAAAAGGAACAAATCTCCAGATGACCCCTTGAGGGGACCCTTTCTGTAAAACGCCATCCAACCTGGCATTTTCACTCTTGCAGAAATAGATGTGGGGAGCTCACACTGACCCAACAAATTCATCCTTACAGAAACTATGGACTTTCATTTTTAGTCAGGACACAGCATTTCCTATTTCCTGATAAAATCTCTCTTGGAAGCCCTAGATTTCAGGATCATGTGGAAGCAGGATTGTCCCTCTACTCTCCCTTCCTCTTCCAGATAGAGGGGTAATACATACACACAGATGGACATTCTTACTTACTTGTATATGTAATACATACACACAGATGGACATCTATACTTGCAGATACAGAGTATGCAATTAGACCCAAAGGATTACTATTTCACCAAAGATTTTACACACAGAATACCCTTTGCCTCCAAATGAAACTTTCATTATTAATGTCTTTTTGTATCAGGCTCACAAAACTCAATAGGAGTTTTGTCTGAAAGAAGTTTTCAGTTGTCCCTTAAGTGGAATAACATAAGTATTTTTAAGTGGCCAAGTTGCGCATCAAGAAACAAGAATTGTAAATAAGGAAGTACTCTGACTAGTGCAGAAGATTGATACAGCACCTGACAGCTTTCATTACGTAAATCTAATTTATTTCAGCAAACAAGTGACTGGAATCATGCATCATTTCTGAACGAGCTGACCCTCAGGTTTACATGGTTGGCTGATACGGGTTTAAAAACAGGAAGCTCCAGCTGTAACATGAGTGACCCAGACAGCAAAAAGCTAGACACCAAACTAAATTGGAAGGCAGGAAGTCAAAGTTCATGCTCATACCACAAACAATACAAAAATAATAAAGTTCCTCTGAGATACATTTGGCAAAGCCAAATGTCATTGTGAGGCATAAAATATAAAAGAGCTGATAATATAAATGTTTATAGAAAAACAGACCAAAGAATTATTGATAAATTACCAGTGTTCCAACCAAAAGTTCCATAGAGCTAATCCATCTGCATACATATTCATAAACACTATATGTACACTACAAACTGAACGTTAACTCTAACAGTATGCCTAACTCATCGAGGTTCTGTTAACTAGTCCATTCAAAAGCTGTGGGTTTTGATTATCTTTGTTCTTTGGCTTCCTAAACCTTGATTTTAGTTCTCTCTCCACTCCTGCATACCACTGGAACCCCTGCTCCATTAGGCACTTTTTTCTGGTCCTCCAACACTCTCTTGTAAAGCACTTTTTACCTCTCTAGGGACCTGCTTTTCTGCACTTTTGATCTCTAGAATCTTCCACGGGCTCACAGCAAGCCTTTACAGCCCACATCCAGAAACATATCACATCCTGTTTGCATCGGAGCTCCCCAACTATTTCCCCAGTAACTATACTTGGTCTATTGCCGTTATTTTCTGGGGACCTCATTTCTAAAAAAAAACTGTGTAGAGACAAGTACATTTTCTACAGCTGAGTGAAGTTTTCATTTTAGGGACAGAATAAGCTGGTACAGAAGAAAGTCTAACATGGGTGTTAGCTCCACAATCAGGAATAACGCTGCTGAAGCAAATGAGTCATGAGAGATTTACATCTGAGCAGCTGGTGCTTGCCAGAGCCATGATCTAGATCTACATAGATCCCTAAAAGCAGGAGCTTGATTCTGCACCAGGGCTGCAGCAGTTACATTCAAATTTTCCTAATTCCACTCTTTAGGAAATAATGGAATTTTTCCATTTAATTTCATGTATATTTAATTTCTCTGGGAATATAATTCATCTCTAGACTCCTGACAAATTAATCTGTCTAATCACCAGCTATGTATTCCAGCTTCATTTTATGACTCCTCTGCATCCTTGTGTTCTGTAATCAACTCCCATTTGCTATGATCTGTCCCACAGCCTTGCACTCAAAAACTTGAAAGGTAATATCTGCCTCTGTCTCTCCAAGAATAAATATTACCCCCATTATGTCTGTAGAGAAAAAAGGGTTAATATCGACTGCACCCTATATATACTATATAAAATAATTCTTTCTCTGAGGAACTAAAGGTGCTATAGTGTGCAGACAAAATTTTCTGGGAAAGTAAGATTTTCTTTGTCACACATCCACAATAGATCATACCTGATCTAATACTTTATTTTACCACACAAACAACATCGGTATTTTCCACAAATCTTGCTCAGAGGACTTTTTCTCTGAAGTTCCTTTTTCATCTTGTTTGCCTTTTTGCTTTTCAACTTCTCCTGTTTATTCCCTTGCCTTCTTTATTGCAATGAATCTCAAAAAAATATTATACCCTGTTCAAAGAGTGGCAATCTTTCTAAAATTCTGAGCCAAGTCAGTGCTCAGTTTACACATGCACTAATGACCTACTGAAGCCAAGAGGGCTTCAGCACATGCACACACAGTATGTCTTGTTGAATTCATTTCTATTTAAGCATGTGGATAAACTGTTTTAAATTACAACATAAGAGAAAAGGAAAACTTAAACAGCAAAGACTGAAATAAAATACAGGAATTTTAAAAAGTTTCCTTTTAATTGAATACCTAATTTCATCTTAGTTTTGGCAATTTCTGTATAAAAGAAAAAAAAAGTTTTTAACATTTGAAACCCTAGAAAAGTACTGTTAATTCATCTGACAGCTACCAATACTGCAAACCACATGGATCCAGAAGCTTTGCAAAAGCTCTCTTTCTGCTAATAGTTACTGGATTACATAGAGGCCATTATCACATGCCACCATCATTATTAACAATTGTATTCACAATAGATGTCAAAGCGCTTCAAGGAAATGCAAAAACTACAGAAGTAATGAGTGAAGTTCCCTTTGTCATCAATATTTTGTAAATGAAAAATTAAGAGGCCCATCATAGGATAGGGTCTGCACTTTGATGATAATCTAGCATTTTGCATTCTGAAACTTTGTGTACTAATCTTAAAATGATGGACCTATTTTTCAAAGGCAATTTTACTGCCACCATTTACTATTAATTTTGCTAGGACAACTACTGAACCACACTGTTCTATGATGCAATAGCGTGGCAGAGAAAGAGTCAGTTTAAAGCGTGAGATAAACTTGTACCTGCATGTACAGTGACCTGTAGTGAAAATACAGATATGCAAATCTCTGAAGACCAAACACAGCATTCTTAAATTGGATATTCAAAGACTAGCCATCATTTTAAAGCTCCAAATGCTCAGGCTGAGCTTAAAATGTGAAACAAATTGAAGATCTAGGGACAAAATTTTGTTAGCTTCCAGGTTACCACTACCTTTGTTGAACAGTATTAAGGTAAATGAATAAGGTAAAAAAGTCTACATCTTGCGGGGGGTGGGGGGAATGAAAATAATTGTCAAAATGGCTAAATGGATTTAATGACAGGTTTATTTTTACTTAAGTTTGGTGTTTTTACATTTTGCAACCTAAATTGTGACACAGCTTCAATTTGTTTCCTCACTCAAGTAATTTAAGTTGCAATACTGTTTCCTGAATTTGCAATTTCAATTTGCTCATTCTTTGCCTCAGACTCATCTTTCCTCTTCATAGTGAAGGTTTACAGAATCAGTCAAATATGCCTCATCTGTGTCCCAGATTAGATCAGTGAGAATTAATACAGCATGTTCCTACCTTACCTGATTTTGCATAGAGATTAGAAGTGTTTAGGAAGGGACAATTATTATTATTATCCTCTGTGTTTAATTGTGATGATAGGTTACTAAACATCACTTCAGGAAAAAAAAGCTTTTTGCTAGATAAATTAGGAATTCTAATTCTGTTCTAGTGTTTTCAGCATTTTCTAATCATGATTTTGTAATTCTAGAGATCTGTATGCACTAAGCACATTGGACATATAACTCAAAGGTAAATGTTGTATCAACATTACACTGCAAAGAGTCTTCATTCAGTACTGATAGGTACACAGATAGTAGATTCTAGATCTATTAAAGTTGTCTTAGAGGTTTGTGGTCATTGCATATAGTCCTCTGTATGAATATAAATATTTGATTTCCTTCCATACACCAGCAGGATGGCTTAGAGATAATTCAGTATTATTATATAGTTAAGGGCAGGCTTTTGCATATATAGATGCATGCTAAGATACCACATACAGATAGTTACATGATATAGTATGATTTATTATCCATCCTCAAGCATGCACCTACAGTATGGTTTATTATTCATCCATATACATGCACAGGTATTTACATACATTTACTTTAGACCATTGGTGGCTGTCAGCTTTTGTGATATTTCAAAAAAGCAATGAATATTATTTTGCTATCTCTAATGTACAAACTATCAAAACAAATCCCATCTTAACAGCAAGTTCAGTGTGTGCAGCAGACAACTCTGTCAGGCCGCTTGCAGTTACTTCTTGCTGTAGGCCTTGGGCCACTCAGTGGCAAGAAAACTTCACCTACCCCACTCTTTCTAGCTCAACATCCACGTTCTGGTATCTGCAAACTCATGTAAGAAAGCTCTTGCCTCAGTCCTGTTGTAGTTGCACTTTTGTGATACAGCATGCTTCCCGTGCAGGACAGTGCTAACAGGGTAGAGATCCCCTTTTGAGATTCTTAAGGAAAATCACATCTTTTTTTTCCACAAGCCAGTAAGATCTGAGCCCAGCATCTTCAAACAATAAAAACATGCTTGTCCATCACTTGACCAAACGGAGCAACTCAATAAGTAGCAGATGTGCAAACAAGCTCTTAGTGCATTTTACAATACATTCCCCAGTCTCTCAAAATGCTGCTCTCCTTGAACTAGGATCACAGCATTCTGCTACATGTAGCTTGAAGAATAGTCTCAGGCAAAATGTAAACCTTTATAGTAGAAAAAAGTAATTTGCAAGGGGCCAGCTATAGACTTGCGTACTCAAAATAATGGGAATAGGTACTTTTCCATGCACTGAACAACAACAGTTCAAGTTTTTGGTGTGCATCTGTATAAATCATGATGTAAATAAAAACTGATGGCATTTTTAATGAATTGAGGACCTTTGTCCAAATTTTCCGTACATAAAGTGAATAAACATCCAAGTGTGTATATACACAGCGGTATTTTTTGAAATTTTTGACCTCAAAGAGTCTTCCTTATTTTATTTCTCTTTGCATCCTTCCCCATAATGAAACTGTGTAAACATTCAAAAACTAATCTCTGTTAACTACAGAAAACAGCGAAGTTCTTGCTTCTGCTGTTCTACCTGAAATGGAACAGACTATTCCTGAGCATATGTACAGCACAAAGCACACTTCACAGCTGGCTTCAAATCTCAGCAAAACCACTCAGAAAACAGAGAGGATGAGCAGAAATGTGAAGTACTGAGTATTTAGCAACAATGCTTAGACAACAGCAGCAGTATGTTGTTTTGCCTTGATTTGAGACTGAAATACTTTCAGTAGACTGAGTTTGGAGCTGCTCATTTTCCATGACAGGGAGAAGAATTTTTGGAAGTTATTAAATCAGAAGAGCTAAGCTCCCCAGGAACATAGGACAAAATCAGATGTGTCCAACAACTCCTCTTCACATGTGCTCTATCCATCAAAGGAAGAGGAGGCCCAACCTGCCAAGCAAATGTTTTATATTGAGCTGGAGGGTTCCAAATGTCTCACAACGGTGTCAGATAAACAAAAGGAGACACGAGAAGGTGACAGGGAAGCTCTCACTCAAGTGTTGCTTCTGTTTCGAAGATGAGTGACAGACAAAGAGTTTTCCCCCATTTAACAACAAAAAGAAATCTCAGACTACTCAAGCCAGACATCTATGTGAAATATCGGAGTTGACCAAAATCTTTTCTAAGATAAAGTATACGGATATATTTTGGGTGTAAAGAGAAATCCAATCAAAATACCAAAAGTTATGCTTCCAGAGGTAACTTTTAATAAGAAAACCAATACCACAGTAAGAACATTTCAATAATTTCATTAAATAGTAAACTTTACCGACCACAGAGATTGCCCACTTATCAATTTAATTTCTTTTCTGCTAGAAATAGTTGTTATCAGATAGTTATTGATGGGCCAATGGTAATTTGCGGCACATTTAATAAATGTAATAAATATACATTTAGTTTCATGCAACATTACTATGAAAACAGATCTTCCCAAAAGAAACGTGAGATGGCAAAATTAAAGAACAAGTGACAACTGGCAGAATATCCCTCTTTTTCTGTGATCAGTATTGATTTACAATACAGTTGAATAGCTGAAACCGCTGCCTGCTTTACAACAGTTACAAGTACTTAAAGGCACCAGCCAGGGCCTATCTCGCCCCCCATCACGAGGGAGCAGGACAGGCTGGGGGGCAGCTGGGGACACCCCGGAACACCAGGCAAGTGTGCGGTGGAGGTAGAGGCCGAGGCCAGGCTGGGACATCAGCCCACGAGCGAACCCGGTTGGGCAGTGCCCATGGCCGGGCAGGACAGGGCCGTGGCGGGGCTGAGGGCTGGCAACTTACAGCATTACCAGTGCAAGGACTGATGGCCCCAGGCAGGCTGAAATGGGGTCCTGTGCCATGGGTGGGGTGGCAAAGGTCCCATGGAGGCTGGCGAGGGCCATTAAGGGCCACTAGTGGCCCCTGTACCCTGACAGTAAGTCAGTAATACCTGTCTACTGACAAAAAAACACAGTAATGCTCACTTCCCACAACAAATTTCTATGGCAAAGAGGAGTCAGCAGAGGACAGACATAACCGTTCTGAGAAGATCTGTTGTGATAGATCTACAGACTGGCATTGGGAAAGTTGCTACATACATTTCCATCTTTGTTTTTTGATTTTTTAAGTGAATGGATTAAGGGAGAAGTCAACCTGGGCAGATCCCACAGCCCCATCAGAACCTGGCATAAATGGGAGCCCTAAAAGCTGAAGGGAAAGGAATCAGAAAGCTGTTTAATGTATCACGGAACAAATTAACTTGCTGCTTTTGATGGGTATAACAGTTTTCCCAATTTTAAAAATATTCCTAGCACTTCCCTACTATTTTGACTCTACTTACTTCAGTAAAATTACTGTGCAAATGTTCTTGCTCTGTAAATCAGCAAATTTCCCCCTCTACTAAAAGTGAGATTTCACAGTCAATTTAAGCTGATCTAAGACTGCACTGCTCCTGAACAGGGCAATCCAACTTCCTTTTATCTCCAGCTGAGTGTTCCCACCACTTCCCTTGTGCCGGCTCTACAGATCATACAGCCAAAGGATAAACAAGATCAGCTCACTGATCCTACTGAAAACTAACACTGAAAATACTTAGTTTTCAGCCAGTTTCTGAGGAGTTAAAACCACCCCTTTCTGTGACAATCTAGAGTTAACCCTCGCATAAATTGTTTGTGAAACCTCAGCATTAGAGCAAAAGTGAATTGGGAAAAAAATTGTTAATAACTGAGCAACAAGTGACTTAGTACAAAAATAATGGTAGTCTGTTACAGGCAATTACAATATTTAAAAAAACCAATTTTTACTCCTGTTTAGAAAACCCCCTAGTCTACACAGGCCTTAACGTACAAGAAATGAACAGTTAAAATGAAACAAATCACAGTAAAATATTCATTTTTAGAAATGTATTTCAAATCTACAAATACTTAGCTCACATGAGAAACATAATCCAAGGAAAAAATCATAACTAAAATGTTGTAATTTTCCTTTTTATTTCTCTTTACTGTTTTTCTTACTTGGTTTAAATTTTTATGCTTTTTTAACCTGGCATTGGAGTTTTTAATTAATAATTTTTTTCATCAGGTATTTTTTGCTAACGCTGCTTGTAAAGCAATTAGGAAGAACTTCTTTCCCCTTTTCCAGTCTTCTGTGTTTGTTAGATTTTATCTGTGTGGTATTGTGATAATAAGCACGCTGTTCCTTTCTGATGTTTATTTCTCGCTGCTACTGTTTTTATCTATAATCTAATTTGTGTTGTAACATGAGAAAGTGTATCTTTTATAGCAGCTAAAGATACAGCAATAGAATAATGTGGAAAAAATAGGTTGCTCTAATTAACTTATACCATTATCAAGAGTTGTAATGTTTACATTAGAGAGCAGACAGGTAATACGTATAGCTAATATCATCCCAGATAAAAAATATATTAATTAATAATATCAGAATACTTAGCTGAGTTCTGAATTTCCAAAAACCATCAAGCTCGTAAGTGTAATCACTGGGTTTGGCCCTCTTCTGATGCTTGCATTTTATAAACACACTTTTTAAAATCTAAATATAGTGCTTGTGAAGATGGTATAGACCATCTGATGAGGTCTATATGCAGGTGGAATCCCCCAAAAAGTGTTACCAAGCGTTTTCAAGTCTCCACATGCAGTCAACAGTAAATTAAGGGCATATATGAAGTCTGCTAAAACAAGATTTTTATTGCAGTCATAATTTTCATGATGTAGGCATACAAATTAAGACAAGTAAATGTCTTTATTATAGGACTTGTGAAAAAAAATCAAACAGTAACATTCGATTCATACAGACCCAAACTTGATTTGAATTTAGGACTTAAAAGCCTTAGACAATCTGTCCCATTACTAATCTCTGTAATATTTGACTTCTTAATGTGTTTTTCTTTTGCAGTGTTATTATTAGCTGGATTATTAGCAATTCTGTGTATGTGTAGCTTTACCTCTATGCACTGATTTGTATTTTTAATACCTTAGCATTTATTCACACATTAAAAAAATCAGACAGTATGTAGAGATTATATACAGTTGTATGCACAGAGCAGCAGGTAAGAGTGCTTCACCATCAGTAGGAGTTGTATGGCTAAACCCTATTTAAACTTTAGGTTTTGCATAGTACCCTCCCAAAACAACAGCTGGGGAAAAAAAAATTACTTTCTTAAGAATGGGCAACAGTCATCTTCACACAAACAGGTTAAATTATTAAAAATGACAATGGGCCTCCTTTTAGGTTGATTATGGCCAGACTGGGGTTCTTGGAGATTACCCAGTGACTCAGTAAACTCATTAAATGTGACAAGATGCTAAAACACTAATGGTTTCTATTCTGACCTTTTCTGCTCTTCATCTTTTTGTCTGTTTTTTTAATCATGTAACCTCTTAGGGAAGGAAATATTGCCTTCTTTTATGTTGGGAAATTGCCCAGAACATTGCAGACACTACCCAAACAAAGAGTAACTATAATAATAACAAAAAGAGGAGGAGGAGGTTTACTTGACCCCATACCAGCAGTCCCCTAAAGACTCCTATCAAACTCAATGGAATTGTAACCTAGCTTATTGCTTAAGTAAAATTGCTCGTAGTTAATTGCACCAATATAATTAATGCTATCAAAACTTACAACAGAAAGGATGCATTGCTATGCAATAAAGAGATAACTGAACTTATTTTTGGAGAAAGTCACATATGATAGTTAACGTAGCCACTTAAAAATATATAAATATGTACCTTTCGTGTTGTCCTGAGATGGAGTTAAAGAGAACTAGAGTTTCCTCTCAGTTCTGCTCCTGACTTCATAATCTTCAATATGACACTGTTAGGTAAATCTCTGTGCCTCCATCTCATAATCTGTAACAAATAAAATGCTACATAAGAGTTCAATACCATTAATACAGGTTTTCTCCACTGAATAAGGTCTCAAAGCAAAACCTTTCCCTTTGATCTTGTTTGCTGCAACATGCCCTCTGCCAGTCCTCAACAACACATTTTAAGTAATGTATAATAAAAAGGTCAATGTAATGAAATAAACTCTGCAAATACCTCATTTTCCCTAGATTTAATTATGATGAATCTTGTCTACCGTGATAACATTTTTTAACCTTTATAATTTTACAAAGTGCTTGTACCAGATTCTGTTAGTCCCTCATATTTCATGCTATGTAGTTCCATTTATCCCCCATCTATGAAATATAGTGCAAGCATGACAATTCATATTTTAGAAACTTGCAGCATTACACAAGGAACACTGCCTTCCTGTGTCATTAATACCAACATTATGATTCAGACCCATGGCTTCTAAGTCTTTCTTTTAGGTTAATTTATTGCAGTAATAAACCGATTTCTTTGCTTGCTTCTAGCATTTTATATAACAGTGTAAAGATTTGAAAAGCATATTATCAAGATTCCAGTTATCCTTAAAATTCTGTTAATACTTCCATGGTCTTACGTAGGTGATTTTGCCATCAGCTATGAAAATGTCAGCCTTGTGACTACTAGTGGGGCACCCCACTGAGATTTGTTTGATTTTTGTTGATCCTTATGGGTGTTTGGTATATCAGATAGTAAAACAATCTTTTGTAGAGTTACCAAGATCTCTCCTCCTTAATTAAGAGGGATCTTGCTATGTTACATAGAAAATGCATATTATAAAAGAACATAGTCTCTACAGAAAAAAGAAACTATAAGTATATATATAAAGAGAACATATGTGTTAAACAAGCAAGTGCTATTGAAAACACTGTCATAAATTAGCAAGTAGATGCAATGGTGTCTTTGGTCAAGGCTGTATTTGCAGCTCTGTTACTGGTCTGTGGATCTGTCTCACCTCCTGCTCTCCCTAGAACTTTTCTTGGGGAAAACTATTCTCATAGTTCAGCACTTAAGTGTGTTTTTGGTTTAAGTCCTGGGAAAACGATTTAACTCCACATGACTCTTTCTCCCACAAGCCAGCTTTCAGTTTCATTTCTGACTCTCTACAATACTGGTAACCAAATATTAAAAATTGACATAAACTGAGTGAAAGTTCATTTGTTCTATTTCATCGTTTTCTCACTGAAAAATGCTAAAATTCAAGCATGTCTCAGATAATATAATACTAATATTAACAATTCTAAATGCCCATATGCAGAAAATTTGAGAACAAGTTTCTCACATCAGATCAAAATCACTGAAAGCTTCTCCACTTCAGTTGGCGCTGGTTCAGACTATGATATGCATGGATTTGAGCTTTTGAAATATCATTTTTTGTTACAAATTGTGACCTTATAGGACAATCAAGACTGGTAGCATTAATGACAGTAATAAATGCAATACTGAAGCCTTTCGTTAAGAAAATATAGTTGAAACCAGAATTACTCACTTTGTGTTGAGGATGTTCAGTGGCAATTTTGCCTTAGTAAAGCTATCAAAAGTGGCTTAAAAAGCAGATTTTAAAAATGGAAGAAATCAGTGGAGTTTTATTCCCCAAAAGACTCTTTAAATAGAAGGCTTGATTAAGTGAAAGTTAGTTAATGACTGCAAAAAATATCTTTCAAGAAAATACTGTGTCCATAATGAAATAACTTGGCAAGATCCTGAGAAATTTAACCTGCAGAAAACTCAAACAAAAGCCAACAGATAGATCACGATTTCTCAATCACTCCAATAGCACAGAAAACAGAAGCAAAACTACTAGTGAAGGAGACATTTGAAAGGCACCTGCATCTCTTCTTTACCATTAAGCTAGAGGATTATTGGGGGGGGGGGGTTGACAAACATTTGAAAACGTGTGTTTTATCCATGACTACTTCTAAAACAAGAAATAAATGTGTTTGGTGTACAGTGTACAGACCATTTGGCTACCAGGGAATCATGCTGCTTTTCTTGGTAGCCTATTTGGCTCGACACATTAGCAATTTAAGGACTGTTTGTAATTGTGCATCTCTGGATGCAAACCCAGTTGCTCTTTGGGAAAAGTTCTGGGGAAATGTCCTGGCAAAGAGACTGCAGGACTAGTTTAGAAATGTAATTTTAAAATCCAGATCAAGAGCTGGAAACCGGTTTCCAAACTAAATTATCCTGTAGAACTATGAAACTTGTGTTAAAGAATATTTATAAGCACAATACAACGCAAATACAAACAAAGCATTTCTATTAAGATAAAGTTATTCCACAGATACAAGTATAAAATCACATGCCCCTAAAAAACCTAGCTGCACTTCCTAGGACCTCAGTCCCCTAGGCATACTCTTTTTGAGCAGTTAATGCATAGAAGACTGTACCTCTTTGCATTGCTTTAATGTATAAGGCTGTTGCAAACAATCAAATTAAATAGATTTGCATCAAAAATGTGTTAAAAGCAATTCTAAGGTTGTAAATCCAAGCATTCAAAATTTACAAAATGCCAGAAAATGAAAGAAATCTAGAAAATAAAGATTGTTCATCATACTGGATTTGTTTCTAATCCCATCCTCCTACCATTGTACTGTACTCCTATCCCTAAAAAAAAAATCTAAGATTTATGGGAACATCTATAACCTCACAGTCATCATACAGAAATGCCATTATGTGGAATCTTGTGAAAATGTTGTCAACATTATCTCTGCTGTACTCTATAGCTGGCATTTCAGCCTGTCCCTTCTGCAATTAATAGTCACTGTAATAAGATTTTGAAGTTTAAACCTCTTTAAAGGAGAAAAGCTGCTTTTTCATCCCATTCTCAAAGCATACAATATGATTGGCAAAGTATCAGGAATAATAAGACAACTGGTTGACGTAAACCCCAGGAGGAACAGAGCAGCTTTTGTTCTGAGCTCTCATCAAAATCTTGGAAATCTTGCAATAGGAAATGTTGCTGGAATGTAGGTTCTTATTCAGAGTTCTTACATGTTGGGCCTGCAATATCTGAAATCTCTTACCTGCTTCAATAATCATTGTACACCTTCTCATTTGCTGCGTGTAGCTGACACAGCTATACAGTTAACTATTTAAAATTTTCTTGATACAAAAAAATATATTTTATTCTCTATTAATGCATCATTATTCTTGTTGTCCTACTGGAGCTACTAGCTATTCTGATTGTTAATGCAATGATTGCAATAAAGCATGCAATAAATGATGCAGTCATGAATATTATAGATCATAGAACAAATGCCTTAAAAAGAAAGTGTAGCTTAAAGCACTGTACACATGAAGACCATGCTTCCTAGACTGTATGTTAAATGTAATGTTAAATTTAAAAAATCCTTGTGTAGGTTAAAAATGAAGGTTGTAAAGTCAACATTAGCAAGGCCGAAAAAGGAAAACTTATGGTTCAAAAACCTATGCTATACCCACTACGCAGGCAAGCTGAGTTATGTTAAACATTTAAAAAATGTATGGTAATGACTTCACAAGAAAAGAAACAGAATAGAAAACCATACTATTGGTCCTAACCCTCCAAGCATTTGCTGCAAACAGAAGGCTTTTGCAGGTATACAGATGTTTTTGTAAAACTCAGAATTGTAAAAAAGTTTTCAGTTATGTAAAGATCAGTGTCACCTCTTGAATTTAATTTCTTCTTTTTTAAATAAGAAAGAAAAAAAAGAAAAATTTGCTTGTGGAGTTTGCATGAGGTGTATACTTTGCTGTCCAAGTACTCTCACCAAATCTGGTTTCAAGTGTGCATTGTCATGTAATTCAAGTACTTTGAACTTGAGTTACTTCCTTCTAATCAATCTAGTAGCTTAAAGGAGAGCACCCACTCCATAAAAACTACTTGAACTGCTGTGCTCTTATTCACACTGCATCCACTTATGTATGATGCTAGGATTTCTGGGGACATAGCTCACAGATATGAAATCAGGTGGTTTGTGTGAGATTGTGTATGCTGCTTACAACCAGACTGAAGGAACTCTAAAATAAAGTACCAATCCATTTAGGCTGCAAGCAAAGTTAATGAAAGCGCTAGTCATTACTCTAGTTAGCTTTGCAACATATATTCACCACTGAAATTCTGCATGAACCCAAGCATATGGATCAATTAAACCATTCACCTCTTCTGTAGTCTCCATGAAAGTAAAGAAGAGGCTAGAGCTTAAAATATCTGCTATGACCATGCAGACATGTAATGTGGTTCAAAGCATTCCTAGGTAAGAGTGTGGCAGGAAGGCATTTTACAGTGAGAAGACTGAGCTGGATGTGTTCCCATAAGGAAGCAGATCTGTTTTTACTAAACATGTCATATGCTTCTGAAAAACAGAGGCAAAAAAAAGCAGCTTTTTGGAAAGAGGAAATGTTATTTTAACAAAGATTTCTCTGAGAGAATCAATTGTATGAAATTTGTTTCTACTATTGTTGAGAGGAAAAAAACCACACAAATATTTTTAATATAAATTACACCAAGAAATACTCAGCTCAAGGGGTAAGTCCAACTCAGTTTTCATAAAAAGTCAAAAGCAAACACAGGAAAGCCTTGACGTAAGAACCAGAAAAAGTACCAGAGTAGCATCCAGGAGGTTTGGGATCAACTGATGTCACCAGCCACCATTTGATTACGTCACTGAACAAAAGATACTCACCATGAACCACAGAAACTGGGGTGCTATCTGTGGCAGGTTGATGGCATTTTCTTCTCTCCTGTGATACCACATTAGGGCTTTATTTTTAGAGATGAGCAAGGCCTGAGGGTCTGCAATTGTTAAGGGTAGGAAAGTAGAACCTGCCCACTGAGGGGGGTTTTCTCTCCCTTTCCAATCTCTACTCTCAAGAATGCAACAGACCTCCTTTTAGCAAAACAGTAGATTAAAGTTATGTAAAGATCAGAATTATCAGTTTGTATGTTTATAAAATACAGTATATTATCTATGTTCTTGTAAGATATTACTCATTTTTCTTCCATTTTAACTTTGCTCTCTCATTTCCAATTTGAGTTACAATCTCTTAAACTAGAAACCTAAGACATGAGCCATCCCTCCTGACTGGTATTCAAGCTGCTGAGTGTTCATAAAATGGTCACTGGTCACATGTCATGTGAGCTTTCAAATAAAGTAACTCTCTGTTACAAAAGATGCTTATAAACGTCACACTCTAATGTGTTCCTACAGACCTCTGAGAGATACAAAGGTGGGAAGATCACAAACAAAAGAAAACTTTGGTGGGTCCCAGCTCTATATAATAATCCATTTAACAATATGGATGTGTTTACTAATCACTGGATGTTTAGAAAACATTTTGGTATAACGTGTAGTTCCTTCTGCTTTCAGAATGAAATGTTAAGTCGGAGGGGATTTTTCAGGATGGAGGACAGAGGGGGAGGAACAACGGGAGGAACAGGGGGTTTTATTGTGGAGCTGCAGTGCTGAGCAGTCAGTGGTAGGTGAATACTGCTTTTGCAGAGAAATCATGCCAGCAAGAGGAAAAGGAATATTACTCAAAAACTTGATTTCACTTCTTTGTTTTCATTCTATTTGCCCACACTTGTACCTGCAACACCGATTCACTGATTTCAGCTTTCTAGTTATTTTAGAAGTGCTACGGTGATGCCAACTGGTATAGCCAAGAGCTTTCAGTTAAATACAGAGAGAGGAGCAACGTATAAATAAGAGTCAGTTAAACAGTTTCACAAATTAACTGGTGCTGTGTAGCCCAAGGCTATAAAAAATCTTGACTGGGCCAGCAAACTTTCAAGCTTGCATCCTGCCTATCTTCCTGCCGTAGGGAGCCTTTTGTATAAGGCTCATTGTTACACAAAGCAGCTACTTCAGCAAAGGAATCACTTCAGGAATTTAAGCCTTCTTTGAGGGGATTATCAGCAGTCATTGTTTTGATGTTTCTTAATTTTCAGGGTTTAAGAGAAGAGATGCTAACTCATGGTCCAGTTCTTTAAACTATATTCTGAACTCATTGCTATTCATGTCAAGCCAATTCACCGTAAACTGTAAAATGGAGTTTTACAGAGTATATTATTTTGTGCATTGAAAGTTTCCCAAGATCATGTACCCTCTGTTTACATATAATCTCTTCTGCGTCTCGTACTCATTAAGCACTCTAAATATCACCATAAATACCTAAAGATCTGAATATTATTTGATATTCAATATTTAAAGTACTTTGCTACTCTGTACTTAACTAATCACAATATATCAGAACTAGTTACAATTTTCAGGTCACTGAATTAGAAGTCAAGATTTCTTACTGCTTTCCGCGATTGCTCACTGCTTCTGGGAAATAAGTGTTAAATTTACACATAGCAGTTACTCTGGATGACTGACATACATTTCTAAATTTCTGTGTCGACTTATGTCAGTTGAAAATCCTTGCTCTGCAAAGCCCTGCTCTGTTTATTGGTCCTCATTATCTTTTAATTAATTTATATTTTTGAGGAAATATCACGTTTCTTTTTAACAAGGAGCCTCAGAATTTTTACCTAACCAACTGATAGGTAACTCCCTTCAGAGACAACTGTAGATGGCCACTATTAATACTGAAATCATTCAGTTTGGATGTATACTGCAAAAAAGGGAGTTTCTGCCTAAGCCACAAATTTATTCCTTCCTAGCTTGTTAATTCAGTCCAGGCAAACATTCCTTCTAACCCTATATAAAGACATTTCTATTTGGATTGCAGAGATCCTATACTAAAACCAAAATACAAACCCAAGTAAAATGTATAGTATGTCCTATCTATGAATTCACGGCTAGTAAAATCTTTTCTACCTTGGTTAGTAAAAGAATTGTTCTTCACCAATTCTTTAGAACTTCAGTATAGAAATTTATAGACTAATGATCTGAGGAGTCCAATTTTCTGTGCCTTCATGTGTAATCAATGTTCAGAAGCATATTACATCATCAAACCAGTGCAAACAAGTGGAAGACCATCATCATCATCTGCATGTTCAGTCTTCTGCACTCTCTCATCGGGGGCATTCAGTTAGGTTAAATTATTTCTTCTCCATGTCCAAAACTCTCCTTCAGTGTCTTTTAAATGAGGGACCATTTCATGCTGTGTGATCTCAACTTCCCTTGATGACAAGTCTATCCTACCGGAACTATGAAACTGTCAACATGAAGAGCAAAATTTAGGTGTGCAGAAGACAGAAATGGCTCAAGCAGCTATCCCACAAACTCTTTCAATAGAGGTCAACTACCTCAGCATCTACGAGGAAAACTGCAAACCTCAATATTTCCATCAAACAGCCCAAAATAATACGGCTAAAAGTTTCTTGCTGGCTGGAAGTAGAAGAAAACTATTTTGTACACATTGTAGTTTCAGAAAATGAGTAGATAGTACCATGACAGACATAGAGTAAGACAACAGATCACCTTGATTTAATAGAGGTAAAGGGTGTGCACAGTCAGACGTTGGGGACTAATGCCCTGTAGTAAATGTGAAGTAATATAAGGCAACTCTGCATCTGTGACAGAAGGACAAGCAGGCCACACTAATAGTTTATCCTCTTTTCTTGGGCACAGTATTGTCACAGTCAATGTAAGGTAATTTGAGGTCACCGTTATCAACAGATCAGAACCAAAGTGGTTTGGGTTTTGTTTGTTGTTTGGGCTTTTTTTCCAAAAAAACCCCAACAAACTAACTTAAGAAACATTAACTTACCATGCATATTTCTTAACTCAACCCATATGATATGAGATCATCTAATATTCAAGGTTTTCTTCGATTCAAGTACACACACTCTTATCTTCTTTTTAAAAAGCATTAAGCTGATGCAGTGGTGGTTAAATGGCTTGCCTGGAGTCATCCAGTGTATGAAAGGTAGAGCCATTAATAAAACCCTGGAGTCCCAACTGACAAGTTCTTTGTAGCAAGGATTGGAGTGTAGTTCCTTTCTAGCTAAATGAAAATGTTGTGGTTTATGTCAATAGAAATATGAGAATTTCCACAATGCATTAGACCCTAGCACATATTACACAGTATCCTTCATTTGACAGTGGCCAGCAGTAAAAAACAACAACTCCCCCCTAGCCCAGCTGACAAATGTTTTGCTTTTCCCCCCATGCCAGCCATTATATTTTCCATGGATCTCTAAAAATGCATTTTCACATTACCAGTAAGAAGATCTAATGGCTTGTCCCACTGATGTCAGTCTTGATCCTAGCAATATAATCCCACCACTTCCCTTCTATGGGCTCCAATTCCACAATGAGCCAATTTAGGGAATTAAAACATCAGAAAATTAACCCTACCAAAAAAAAAAAGTGAAAAGTCATCTATCCTTTTTCTGCCGGAGACTTATTACTATGGAAGTAGATATTACTGATCATAACAGCTCTGTATATATACAATATTCATATAAGCATCTTCTTTCTGGAATCCCTGCACATTTTTAGCTTCGGTGATCTGAAAATTGTAGCAGCACACACAACACGTCTGGCCAGTGACCTCCCTCTGCTACTAGTACTCAGGCACACCAGCTGCGTGGCTTCCTCAGCCAAAGGAGCAATAGGTCACCACTATTTTAAGTTTGTTGACTGTCCCTTTATTTTAGTCTTGTAAAATTAGAAAACAGTAAGCTGCTCCTCTGTTTTCTCTAGGTCATTCATTATTTTATAATTTACCCCCCTGTTATTCATGTTCAAAACTTAACAGTGTCAGTCTTTTTTGCCCATGCCCTTATTCTGAAACAGTCTCATTACCCAGTCCTGGATACCTCCCCTGACAGGGACAACCAAAGAAATATTTTGCTGATTTCAAAATGCACTGCATTTACTCTTAGCATTTTCACTCATTCTCATAAATACAAATATGCACTCCAAGAGTTTGATTCCATATCACTTTCCTATTCATGAGTTAATCTAATTTCATGTGAAGTTGATACAAAACATAACTATTCTTACAAAGTAGTATTTTACATCTGTTCTTTACTGATAAAAATGACAGTATCAAGTAACCTGGAAAAGAAAATCCAACCTAGAAAAATAAAAGCATATTAATTACAACGTACTGTCTGTACCTTACTAAATTATACATTTATAAATCTTTTAGAAGTGTGCCTTTTCAAATAACTCAGGGGATTTGCAGTTGCCTACCAAGTTTTTCATTTCTAGGTCACTTGTTAAATCTACCCCAGGTCAGCACTGACTGAAAATTATTACTGTCTGGCAGCTGTTTTGTAGTCTACATAAAATGAATTAGTGGTTTCATTCCACTTCCTAATGGACAAGTGGCCCCATCTTACACTTCGACCTAAATGACACCCTGTTGTCTACTGCAGGGAAAGAACTAAATAAACTCTTTTTATTCTCTAGGTAGGTCCTCATGGTTAGGAATGAGACTGGTGGGACCCTCGGGGCTATTATAGCACTACTCCACAAGAAATAAAGCCCTCCATCTATGGAAATCCTGTAATCAGAACAGATAAAATGCTATTTTGGTGAGATGATGTGGTGATTATTTTGGTCCTCGGAGGATTTTTGTCATGTGGTTGAGTGGGGAATATGCTACAGGTTGTCCACTGTTACATTAAAAAGAGAGTTGTCCCCTCCACACCATTTCACAGTTCAAAGGACAGAGAATGTATGTATGTGTCTAAGTGTACTTGCGCATGCATGCAAGGAACCAGAGGAATAATCCACAAAGGTTTCCTGTTTAATAGTAGTAGAAAGAAAATTGTTCTTTGATAGAGATAAAAATATGTTTAAAATGTTTTAATAATAACACAGTGGATATGCAGATAAAGAGATATGCTATTTAACAGCAAGAGATAGAAATTACAAAGTGATCCGTGACTTTTACTCATTGTGTTCTACTTGCACTAGGAATAAAACAGGTTTTCCTGTCTTGATAGCCTCCAGTTTTACACTTTCACAAGCATTGCATTCCTTTCTTTTTAGAGTAGAGGCCAGTACAAATGCACCAGCATGTATTATTAAAGAACTTTGTTTCTGTCTATTTGTATTTAAAATATTTCTTACAGAAATAAAATTTAAGTCCATTATTTTCTCTACTTTCTCTTGCCTTTTTTCCTTGGATGATAAATAGGTCTCTGTGAATCTGGTACTATCCCTGTCCTTACTGAGCTAGGACAAATTTCCCCTAAGGCCTCCATTTTCCTCTGCATTTTCATTTGTCATTCTGCTCAGCCTGCAGCAATTCAAACAGGCCTGCGCCTTGACTGAGAAAGCTTCACCTCTTCCTATCCACCAGGATAAGGTTGCTTTTCTATGGTTTTGTGAAAATAAAAAAGAGGGACAAGCAACTTCATCTGTCACCATCTTTTCATGCTCTTGTCCCTCAATGACCCTACTGTCTCTGTTCCTATTTGTTTGCTTCTTCTGAACTTACTGTTCATCTTTCCTTCTTTGCCACTTCTCACTCTCTTCACTGTTTAACCTAACTTTTCCCAAAGCAGTCCTCGTTTCACAAATAAAAAGCTGTTAACTTCAAAGTGGTTTCTCCACCTTGACAACACCACCAGGATCCAGGTGTTGGACCATCTCCTTTCATAATTCACCACATCATTACTTTTTTGAAAAGCTAGATGCATAAGTTAGGCTGGCTCCTAGGGAGATTACATTTCTTTTACTAGCACTTGCAAGTAAATACTTGAACTGATATCGATCCTTCTGTTATTTCATGTATGATATTATCTGTTGGACAAGCTATTCTGTGATGATTGTACCTAGCACTTTATTTCATTATTACATGTACAAGCATTGTATACACAGTCTCATTTTTACATGTTTCCCTTTTATCCTTTACCACTAAGTTAACTGCCTTTTTAGTTTTATTCTGTGGGCCCACCCACAATCCCTCTCTCTGAGAAAGAATTTACCTGTATGGAAAGTGTTTTCCATGTAATGAATATTACAAAGGATCACAGGCAGACTTACCAGTGTTTTGTTATCAAGAACTAAGAGTCTTTTCAGGGACTTTAGAACAAAGAATGGGCATGAGGCCAGTCAAACACTCACTGTCATCTCTTGTCCATCTGTCCCTGAC
Organism: Elanus axillaris; assembly: GCA_026212715.1. NCBI lineage: Eukaryota > Metazoa > Chordata > Aves > Accipitriformes > Accipitridae > Elanus > Elanus axillaris. The sequence continues at coordinate 46,341,077 of JANZLQ010000001.1, read as the reverse complement.
TGGAGTGTAAGAAGTTACACAAGTATTGCTTTACAATCAACTAGACATTATCTAGAAGTAGAGATAACTTGTTGTTCTTTATTACATTACTTCTATTTCACTGAGTACATCCAATTTGTGAGAACAGACTCAAATGCACATTCAAATTCTACAGAACATTTAATATTAAAATACATATTCTGGTAGTCTCCAAGCTACCGTTCCAGTAATTAACAAAACCAGCTTTCCAATGTGTTTGTGATTGTGGTTGTATTCCCAAATATCTAACATAATGCACCCAAAGTATTTTCTGTTTAGACTGCAGCCTTTACCTCAGTGTTGTACTAATTTAAAAATCGAAGCCGAAGAAAACAGTTAAACTTTGCTTTTACCATGTCAGGCACTGACCTCCTCCTAACCCCTAGATTCTGGCTCTGTATGTTTAAATTTTGCTTTTACTTGCCTCTTCTTGCCTATGATTGCTACCTTTCTTGTAGGAAACCACCTTCCACTGGCAGTAAGACAGACAGATGATGAAAAGGCTATTCTGTCTCTTTGTTCATAAGATTTGTATTGTTTGTGTTTGACTATTGTTCAAAGACTAACACTTTGGTTATGACTGGCCGTTCCTGAATCTTCTCTACAATGGTGGTTCTTACACAGTGTATTGTGTCTGCGTGGCAAGGTTTTGGTAGCAGGGGGGCTACAGGGGTGGCTCCTGTGAGAAGCTGCCAGAAGCTTCCCCTATGTCTGACAGAACCAAGGCCAGCCGGCTTAAAGTTGGACCCGCTGCTGGCCAAGACCGAGTCCATCAGCAACAGAGGTAGTGCCTCTGGGAGAACAGATTTAGGAGGGGGAAAAAAAGTTGTGGTGGCACAGAAACTGCAGCTGGAGAGAAGAGTGCGAACATGTAAGAGAAACAGCCCTGCAGACCCCCAGGTCAGTGCAGAAGGAGGGGGAGGAGGTGCTCCAGGTGCCAGAGCAGAGATTCCCCTGCAGCCCGTGGGGAA
>JANZLQ010000001.1:46318610-46339308 GCA_026212715.1 Elanus axillaris | reverse complement strand
GGTGGTCACGGACGAACGACACAAGTTTGGAGTGAGCTGGCTCCAGGGAACGGCACCCCTCCGCCCCGCGCCCGCCCTAGCCGCCTCCCGGTCTTCGGGGGCCGCTCTTCTGCCGCCGCGGGGTTTGGAGGGGGGCTGTTCTGAGGGGGGCTAGCACCAGAAGGGAGATCTCTGGCAAGTTCCGACTTTTATCCGCCGCTAACGCCCGCGCGGGAGCTGGTGCCTCCGTGCGTGAGGTGCTGCGGGACGGGAGCGCCGGGGCGCAGCCAGCGCCGCGGTCGGGGGTTCGTGGCGTGCACAGGGCAGGACCACGACAGGCTGGAAACCTGAGGAATTGTACATGGCCAGGTGGCAGTCGCCCGCCTGCGTTGCTTTTCAGCGTGGTGGCCAAAACCGTTGGTGGTTTCCTGATGTGCTTTCATGCCCTCACCAGAATTTCGCTTCCTTTTTCCACTGCTGTGCCTAGTTCAGCAGTCTGGCTACAGCCCAGCACCAGCCAGCTTCGCCCCTGCCCGCAGCCGCAGAGGGTGGGGAACAAAGGGAGGGGAGCGTGGCTGGTCGTGATGGCCCTCCATGGGGTTTGAGTTCCCCTGCTTCAAGTCAACTCGTTCTTTTCTTTATGGGCTTCGGGATCTTTTTTTTTTTTTTTTTTTTTTTCCTTGCCTCTGTGTGTGGAGCTGTCAATTGCTTCTCAGCAGGGAATTCTTGCTATTATTTATCCTTTATTACATCAGCCAAGGGTACCTTCTCTATTTCTCCTTGACCCTGTCCCCTTAATGAGAAGGCACTTCCGACCAGCAGCATTTCTATTTTAAGTAATTTTTATTTTTTTTTATAGCTCTCTCTTGTAAGAGAGGAGTACCCCTGTCATGGGTAATATTCTGTGCGGACTAACCTCTTGCAGCCAGCACTTCTGGACTCATCCATTTGTAGTATGTATCTCCTTAGAGCACTGGAGTGTCCAGAACCAATGATATTTCTGGGAGTAGCCATTACCTTTCTTTTCCCTTCCATCCCCTGTCCTTAGTCACAAGATCTTAGTCCTTAGAGAAAGACAAAGGAAGTTTTTTAACTTGTTCTTATTTGCTATACATTTTATATATATTTAAAAACTGTATTGTTCCCTCTGGTTTTCAAAAAGTTATCCTATTCATGATGATGGAGACTGTTCAGGCAACTCTTAACATACTGTCATATAGAGTAAGCTTTTGCAGAGGAGCAAACATCTAATTTTTTTTATTATTTTTTTTTTAGCTGTCCTCTGGGTTAATCATTGAATTTTCTGATAATGGCACAGATGAGATTGGTTCAGGTGACTATGAAGACTACAGAGAGCCATGCTTCCAGCATGAGAATGCCGATTTCAACCGGATCTTCTTGCCAACAATCTACTCCATCATCTTCCTAACAGGAATAATTGGCAATGGATTGGTTATTGTTGTTATGGGCTACCAGAAGAAACAAAGAAGCATGACTGATAAATACAGGCTGCATCTCTCTGTGGCTGACCTCCTTTTTGTCATCACCTTGCCATTCTGGTCTGTGGATGCGGCCATAAGCTGGTACTTTGGGAACGTTCTGTGTAAGGCAGTTCATGTCATTTACACGGTCAACCTCTACAGCAGTGTCTTGATTTTGGCCTTTATAAGTTTAGATCGTTACCTGGCAATAGTCCATGCTACCAACAGCCAGCGACCACGAAAGCTGTTGGCTGAGAAGGTGGTGTATGTAGGCGTATGGCTCCCAGCTGTGCTTTTGACAGTGCCTGATATAATTTTTGCCAGTACTAGTGAAGTAGAAGGCAAGTACCTATGTGATCGCATGTATCCTCATGAAAACTGGCTGATTTCTTTCAGGTTTCAGCATATCTTGGTAGGACTTGTCTTGCCTGGCCTAATAATCCTGACTTGCTACTGTATTATAATATCTAAGCTGTCACATTCAAAAGGCCACCAGAAGCGCAAAGCCTTGAAGACAACAGTTATCCTCATCCTTGCCTTCTTTGCCTGCTGGCTGCCATATTATATTGGCATCAGCATTGACACATTCATCTTGCTAGGAGTCATCAGACATCGTTGCAGCTTGGAGACGATAGTGCATAAATGGATCTCCATTACCGAAGCCCTGGCATTCTTCCACTGTTGCCTGAATCCAATTCTGTATGCCTTCCTGGGTGCCAAATTCAAAACATCAGCACAAAATGCCTTGACATCAGTTAGCAGAGGATCAAGCCTCAAGATACTTTCAAAAAGCAAACGTGGGGGACATTCTTCTGTTTCTACAGAGTCCGAGTCTTCAAGTTTCCATTCCAGCTAACGCTGCTCCTTGCCATCATTTTATAAATAGACACTTTAAAGTTGCGCAAGATTTCAGAAAAACAAGACTGACCATAATGTACAGATTTATTTACAGTTGGAATTTTATATTGTTTCTTTTAGTCTCTGTGAAGTTTAATTGACTTATTTATATAAAAAAGCTTTCGTATTGATGACAAACTGTCTAGGCAGGTCCTGTGGACAAGTGGTTAGTTCACAAAAGTTTTAGTGCTTGTCTGTATGTATAGATATGTGAACTAAACACTTCCGGATTGTAGCAAAGTGACTGTTAAAAGTTTAGAAAATATTTCTCTGTTGTTTATATGTAAATGTTTTCAGTGTTGCTGTTAAATTTTTGAGATCTTTACCTTACTACAAGATGTTTGGTTTACAATAGCTTAACTCTGCTGTAGAAATGGCACTTACAACCAAAGCCTCCTCTGTTACATGCTAGGTTTTTTTTTCCCCGTTCTCAGTAATTGATGGTTTGCAAAATTTTTCTGTTCAAGGTAAATAAAAGTATATGACAAAGTTATTTTGAGTGGTATTTTTATTTCTGGCTAAATGTTTTTCTCAATGCTTTTATTTACAATTCTCAATGCACAATAATTTCTTTGAAAATTGCACGGCTCTTCTATGAAAAGCAGGAAAATGAGTTTCCGTACATACTGATTATTCAGTTGACACCTGTGAGTTCTAAGTCACTTGTTTTTTCCACCAGAATACATTTATTCCAGTTAACATTACCTTTAGAATGACTTAAACTATCACTTTAAGAACTTTTTGAGGGCAAAATATCTACAAATGAAAACCAATCTATTTAAGCAATTGCTGAAGTTTACAGCCTCGTAGGAGTAAAACTAAGATTACTACATGTGACTAACCTTTATGCTGTGCATATAAAGTGAATCCTATGTTTATTCTGCCTTCGGCTGTTCTTCTAAATTTAGTTTCACATGTTAATAGTGACCAAAAGTAGCTGAATCAAAGCCATTTAGCTATTTGACATTGCATTTGGACTAGAAATAAATGTATTGGTGTACCTCCTCTGTGAAAGGTAAGTGGTTTTTCTCTGTGAAGCTTTCCCTATCCTGTCTACATGCAGATTTTCAGAATAGAATAGATAACATTCTTTTTTAAAATCTGGATGTGTACCAGTTCTTGAAAATATTTTTTTAGTAGAAATCAGCCAGACTATAGAATTTCCAATAATTATTGTTGAAATCCTATTTGTTTAAGTTAGTCGCATCTTCATGTTAGTAGAGTGCATTCAGAAGTAATGACTACCCAAGAGGACTGAGCTATTGAGAATATTTGTGTGTTCCTACATTTAAAAAAAAACCCCACAACTGTTACTTATCTATAAATAAGAGTTTGAAAGTCAAACCCCCCCCCCTCCAAAATAAATAATACCTACTAGTCACACAGAACTGAAATAAGCAACCTGGATATTGTAATGATGTTACCCAGAAAGAATGCATTTTCACAAGCACGGCACCCTAGTGATTTTGTGGAGCCTGTACCACTGTTAAACTATACATTAAATTGCATGTTTTCTTTTAGATATTTTCATAAATACAAGCACTTTCTGTTTTCAACTTCCCTCCTCTCCACTCAGGAGGCTGTAACCTTGGCTGCATCCTGTGCACTTTTTCCCTTGCAATGACAGTAGAAGTCATCTGATTCTATGTTGAGCTCATTCAGTTTGCTGAACCAGCACAAAACTAACCTGGCAGAAAAAAAAAAAATTCCAGTAATTTAGTGATTTGAATGAGCTCAATGAAGAATCCAACAAGCACTAAAAAAGTGCAAGACCCTGTCAGCTGGAGTCAGGCACAGGGAGAAAAAACTGAGATAAAAGGGAAGAGGAAGCAGGTCCCCCCTTCAGCAACTAAACTTCTAGATCTGTTAATTAATGTATATCTTCACTCAACATAACAAATTAACAACAGAAAAGATACATTCTCAAGAAACAAAGTCTCACTTTCATCAAGTTGTTCCCTCATAAACAGAGTTGAGAAATGAGGAAAACATGGTATAAGAGTAGAACTTCTTAAATGGTTTATTTTTGTTGTTCATTTGTGTGTTTTCTTAATTTAGTGAGGGTTTCCCTGTGAAGAATTTGTTGTTCTAAATGATTCTGATTTCCACTCCAGCTCAATCAATCACTGGGATTTAATTGCACTTATAAAATACTTATTGGCTATGAACACACTGCTGCTTATTTGTTGAGGAAGTATTTAGAGCCTTCTAGCATTAACTTAAATTATTCCCACTACACTTCAGTCAGCCAACTGTTACCTCAAGCAGACAGTAGGAAAGAGGGCACAAGACAGTATAAACTCAGCGGTCCGTGTTACTGCCAAAGACCACTAAAAGGACACTAAACAAACAACAGAAAGCATTTGTGTAGAAAATAAATTAGCAAAATTAAAACATAACCCATGCCCCAGAGGGATGAGACCTACGTTAGTTTTATAAAACTGCCATTGTTTTCAGTAGTATTAGTGAAACTATGGACAGAAGGAATGTCTTGAAAAGAAGTTGCAAGATCATTGGGGTTTTGCTCCAGCAAGGAAAATTAGTCAAAAGCCAAAAGTATTTATTTTTAAATTACTTTCTATATCTATAAATATGAACACAACATATATTTGTTCCATTTACAGAACAAATATTTGCAAATTGAATGAAGTTGTCATGAGGAAACATAGTAAAAAATTATGAATCCAGTTCTGTGCTTTTACCTCAGAGTAAGTCAGAGCAAATCAGGCAAATTTCTCTCAAAGCCACTGAGCTATTCCAAATATATCACATTGGTAAAAATTATGAATTTATTCCATTTTAAAACAAAATCACCTTTAAGCTGATTTTTGTTGAGGCTGTGACTTTTTTATGTGAATCAAAAGTAGTCCCAGTAAATGCATTTCTCAAAGTGTAAATTCAGTGACAAAGGTCTTTTCAGTGAATAGACCTGATTTTGTAATTTATTCATTGGAGAAGTCCACATACATCAAGAACTTTCCAAAGTATTCGAAGAGATTTCCAAGTCTTTCCAAATTATTCCTCTCTAGTATACAGAATAATCATAATGACATTCTTCAATACATACACAATGCATAATCTCAGCATTTTTTGATGTAAAATAATAGCTGTGCCCAAGTAATTTTAAACATGCAACTCAAGATACAGAACAGAAAACAAATGTGAATATGGGTGAGTATTGGTTACAAACCAGTTAAAAATGTTACATGGTAATTTAAAAGATTTATAATGTATTTTCAAAGACATTAAATACATTATAATGTATTTACAAAGACTCTTTCCCGGAATTCAGGCACTAAGTATTTTGCCATGGTTGTTACAATGTGCTAACAGCAATGCTGGACTAAAACATGGATATTCACCTAATACTATAATGCACACATTCTGAGTGCTTACGGTTAGTTAGAAATCCTTTGGAACATGCAAGACTAAACCAAGAACAGAACATGTACATGAACTTACTTTTGCTTCCTCTGAAATGCTGTTTGGAAGTTAGAATACTTAAAGCAGTGGGATAAAATTATACCATAATCCATTATTTGTATGATATATTTTTACTCTGTCTAATCAGGTTGTACAGACTCCACCTTAGAGGATCATGTGAAAAGGTGAGTGGTGGTAGTGAGGGTGTCAGAGCTAATGTATGCAGGCTATAGAGGGCAGTGAGTAAGGTGGAGTTTCTTGGGTTTTCTTTGCTAGTCTTATGACACAGTCATTACACAGGGGGTTCAACTTCCATGCATATACATAAATCAAAACAAAATCACCATGAAAATAAAAAGGAAGTAGCAGTAATAACATGGTGCCATTCATACAAGTGAATGGTTTATCTTGTGATGGTTGAGCTCTAGTTGGACAATGTACAAAGTGACCACCTCTAGATGTTTGGTTGAAAAGGCCATTTTTTATATTGTTTGGGAAAGGAAACAGCATGACGAGGAAGTACTTCCTTGATCCAGGCATGCCTCCAAAATCTCCTAACAATGGGGTATTCTCATATTCTCATAGTGCTGAAACTTAGGAAACACTTAAGCAGATAGGGCACCAGAGTTTTTGCTCAAAGGATGCCACTCCCTCACTTTATGTTTTGAAAGAGCTATACAGACTCTTTTTCACAGCCATAAATCACATGTCAACTGAAATTACAGGAGTACTGGGATTATTTCTTATAAAGAAGGCACAGATTTCTTAATATCTTTTCTCTTTAGGCAACACATTTTCTGTCACTCTTTTAATTTTCTCTGCAAATCTTTAACAGGATGAAGTCTAAAGATCATTTAACATCAACTCTGTTACTATCTTCCCACCATTCTAGTTCTAACAGGACATACAATAAAACAATGCTATGCTTATTGTTTTTGAAAACATATTTTAATAGCAGTGGATTATAAGCATACTTTGTGTTTATTTATATATACATCTATATTTAACATAAATATACCTACATATATATATATAATGATGCAGATTATAAGCACCACCTTCAATTGTTGATACAAGCGATCCAGGCTCCAGCACAGCTACTACTGACTTCAGAGGAGCCAGGATTCATTACAGGTGTAGTATGTATTGATTAAAATTACTACTTTCTTAAAAGGACAGGCAGCTTCAGTGACAAACTTCCATTGAATTTGAGACAGCAGGGTACCTTAAGAATTATGCTTCCTGAAGTGTATAACCTTACAGCCCAAATCAGTTACAAATGAAGATTACAAATTCCTCTGATTTCAGCTGCAGTCAGAGATCTACAAGAAATTAAATCTTTCAGTATGGAGCAGGTGGAATTATTCTGCTGAACATAACAAATAAATTTTCAGCAAAATGGTTTTCTCTTACTGAAGGCATGCAAGCTTCACATACCCAGCTATCAACAGTCTGACAGTAATTTGTCTTTAGTGGCACAGTGTTTGAGAGAAATAGGTCAACATTTAAAATATCCTTATCTTTTGGAATTCACACTAGGAACAGATTCTCACCACACAAACATGTCAAACTAAGTAGAAATTATGAGGGATTTTTTTGAAGGGTTACATTGTGAAGAATCTTTGCCTTCTGTTTTGGTTTGGATTTTTTGCTGTTGATGCTGCCTTTTGTTTCTACTATCCTCTTTTCACAGCTTCTACTCTACTTGACTTTTCCTTTAAAAATATACCTTTATAGAATTTTTAATGGCTCTTTTCTTTTAAGACTACACCCAATATCCTGGACAAGTAAGAAAAGGTATAGAGAAACTGTCCAAATAAAAAATAAAGCCTTCACAAGAGTTTCTATGTCTTCTCATGTGCATTTCCCTTCCAACATCTGCTTTTCTTTAGCCAAAAGATAAATTACTTCTATATTGTATGAAAAGTTTAAACTTAAAGTGCAATCACAGCACACGTTTGTTTACTTTCTTGGTTCTTTCCTATTCAGCACCCCTTAATCAGGCAGATCTCCCAAAGAGAGATCTGGATAAGAAAGGCTGAGGGGGCCCCTTACCTGCTTGTCAGTGTCATCACTGATGCCAACACAGCTACAAGAACACGGGCTGCCCATGAATTTGCTTTCACTACTGATGCACTCTAGAAGGCTACAGTAAGACTGCACAGCAAAAACTATCACTGGTAATAATCCTAATGCATTGCCTTGCCAAAGGTGAGCATGACACTCCTCCACAGACATAATATGAAATAAACTTGAAAAGTTCAAATAGAACATCTTTCCTTAACTCTCCTTCCACAACTACTCAAAACCTTTTATTGGACATCCCACTTGTCACCTTTCTTATGGTTCACCCTTTTCAGTACTGCCCCCTCTTAGGCTAATACTTGCTTTCTTTTCCTTGGGGAAAATGTCCAATATTTGAAATATCTTTTAAAACACTAATTCTGTGAAGCCTGTCTACATGAGTTCACCAAAGAGAGAAATGTTGGTATGCTTGATAGTAGAAAATGAAATGGGGACCTCAGTTTCCACAGATCAACTCTTCCTCTATCATCCATGGAAAGTAAGAGAATAATTCTTGGGTTTTATAGACATGTTTTAATGTGAGAGCAATAGACACATCTTGTCAATATTAGGTTCATTGCAAGCCTGAAATCTATTATTCCTACTCTTTGGGGGAGGAATTACATCTCATACAAGTGTTAAGTGCACTGTTGGAACTTGGTACAGGAATGCATTGGTAAGAAAAGCTAGTCTCTAACACGAATAAAAGGGAAGAAGGGATTATTGTACAAGGGTATGGTTTCATGTTAGATTTAACCTGACAGTGAAGTAGATTTAATGAGTTCCTGCCCTCCCTTACCCCTTACTATTTACTTCTTTTCCATGGCCTTTCAGGTCATGCTCCTCACCCCCATTTGCTTGCCCTCTTTCTCCCCAACCTCATTGTGGTGATTCTTTAACAGTGCTATCCTGCATGGAACTGGACACTAATAATGCACTAACACAAGGCAACTGAGCTGATCTACTAATCAGCAGGACCAAAAAGGGTAGTCTAACACCTCACAGTCCCCTTCCTTCTCTCCTTTACTCTTAACCATGCATACCCCTCAATCTCTGCTGCTCACGTGACACCTTGGCAAGCCAGTTCAGCTCCTGAAGATTTGAGTTTCACAGGTTTTTGAAGCAATCTAACTTCCTCTACTGGTAAGGTCTTCAGCCTCCCTCCCTCCCTTCCTCCTCTAATCCTTTCATTTGATATCTTCAATACTCTCCAATTCTTAGTCCTGTGGCCCTGTCTCCTGCTGTGCATTATCTGTTGAATCAGTCACACTTTCTTTTGACCAGACTTAACTGACTAAATAGATAGACAGGATCTTTTTTTTTTCTTATTTATTTTATACCATTTTAATGAAGTTAGCCAGCTCAGAAAGAGGGCTTACTACATCCAAGATAAAAAAATAAGCAGACAGGCACATGGCTCAGCAAAGAAAGAAAAGTTGTAACAGACCTTTTTGCACTTTTTCTTTCAGCAATAACGAGCTTTTAATTTGACTCCTTGTATTTGTGAAGCCCACCAGCCACAGAAAATGAATGAACAAAATAAAGTGTAAAGATTTCAGCCAGCCTAGTGAACTGAATTGGCTCACTAAGAAGTCAATAACTGGCGCAATTGCAAGAGTGAGGGTGGAATCATGTACCTGGGAGCTGTGGGGGGAGCAAAGAAGTGGGACCCTGTCTTTCAGGAGCAGCAAGTTGTTAGACCAGTCTAGCTATCTTGTCAAAATTTCCTTAAGTAAACAACCAAACTGTTAGGCAAACATAAACCAGTTCTCAGGTAGTGGGTAAGAGGTTGAAAAGGTATGGAGATAATAGAAGCCCCTCTTTAAGGGAAGTGAGCCCTGCTTCCTCCATAACCAAAATATGACTACCTGTTGACTACATGACCATGGTCTGGCAGAGGACTTCTTCCTGAAACAAGGCTCAAGAAAGAGGTCTCAAATAGCAGTATTTTAAACTACAGAGATCTGTAATAGTGTGATTAATCATGTTCTTGATTAATCATGATTATAACCTATATTGCTTATCAGATTTAATGCAGCTATTTATTAAGACACACTGTAAATCTACATTCATATATATAGTCCCCAAGACTTATTGAATGTGATGGATGTTTGTATGATTTTTAAAAGCAGAATCCTTGAAAAGTACAGAGCGGGTTTTCTCCTATTTAACAATCACTAAAAAAAGCAAAGCATTTATTTTAAGTATTATGCTGTGACTCTCTCCTTATAATTAGCTGTCAACTAAGGAAAAAAGAAATTGCCTCTTGGTATGAAATCTGCTTAGGAAAAAACATTAGATCCCTGCCTCAAATGCAAACTTAGTTCCACTGAAGAAATGTAATCAGCTCAGTTATGTTGAAGCCAAACTAAATATGCTCAGATTGTATAGTCTGATTGTGTGGAGCTATATGGCTCTCCTAATACTCTGCAATGAAAGGGACAACCTGGCAACTGCATGAATATTCAGTATAGTGTACACCAATCCAACAGTCTAACCATGCTTCAGCCCAGAGAATAAACAGTCAACAGAGCCACAAATCCTTGAACCTACTCACTCTCACTTCCTCCTACAAGCTAATATGGAGGGAGTATTGAGAAACTTTGCCCCCGCATCAAGCACTTTGTGGAGACTCTGTAATAAAAACTGTGACAGATGAAGGATACAAGATCCTTTGTCTGTGATATTTAAGAACCATTCTGCTACCCAGGTGTTTGAAAGAGATCCTGTCCATTCATTCACCAGTTTCAGTAACAATTACAAATCAGAACAAAGATTTTTGTATCTCTTTAGGATACTTTCAGTTTCTAAAGGTAATCCATTTTAAAATCCTCTGTTCTTAGTATTATATACTTACTCTACATGCACTCTTTCAGTTTCTGGCCAAACTGGGGCCCGTTATGCCCTCTATAAGCCATGCCCTGTGAGGAAAATCAAGGTACATCTACCTGAACTGGAACATGGTATTGAAATGCTGAGGTTACACTGACTGAGCTGACAGTGGTACTGTTTGGTAATATTAATGGAGTTCAGAACTCAGTGCAGCCAGAGAGGCAGCTGTGATTACCTATCCCTTTATCCATCCTGACTGTCCTGATGACTGCGCTATAGAATTAGTCTCTCTCTGAGTCAGTGAATATTTATTTATGCAAAGTTAAACATTTTCAAAAGGACTCACAAGACAGAAGCACCTCACCAAATACAATAGCATGGCGATTAAGCGCCCTCCCAAGAGGGAGTGCGCTCTCTTAGACTGTAAGGAAACCCAAGCTTTTGAAAGGGACATTGTTTTTGCAAGAGAGCTTCTCCTCCTGCTCTTCAATATTTTTTATAGTTTTAAAAAAGCACCTATAGGAGTAAGCACTGTCCTTTGAAAAAAGCTGAGAAGTGCTTTGTTTATGACTTCTGCTGGGGGTTAGGCAGATCGTACTTTGCCATTTTGCACTATCAAGTCTGAAACGGTTCTGTACATTAGCAGCAGCAGATATTTAGATATTTAGATCTGCTAGAAATTGACAAAAGCTTTTTTAAGGTTTATGTTTAAATTTAAATGCTCATATCATTTGTAGAAATGTAAATTTGTCTTGTAAATCTAGCTGTCAGTAAGTGGGGTCTAGAACACTACAGAACTCTGTCCCACATTAACAAAACAGAGCTAGAGATGATAGTCATACACCAGTAATTCAAGCTCTACACCAGAAATAATACAGCTACAACATGTTTTCCTCCTTACTCTTTTCACAAACTCCATAAATGAATGGACAGCTCATCCTAATGAGCTCTTTAGTGACTGAGGTACACTTAATCCTGAATCAGCAAAACCTCTCAGCTGCTTGAAGCGGAATTATTTTTCTGATGACTGGACTTAAATCCAGCCAAAGGTCAGTAGAAATAAAAAATGGTGTCATCATCTCAGGACTTAATGATATATTCTTACTGCTGTAGGCCTGTAATTTCTTTAGATACCTAAGAGGTCATGTCAATCTTAATGTCTCCCAGATTTATGAATGCAACCATAAGTCCCTTTTAAATCAGATTACAAGTGATTATTATAACTCTAAATAGAGGGAAAGGCTCACCATTTTCTCTAATTGGAAAGATTAATTTAATTATAATCCTTTTCTTTCCAGATGCTTTGTGTTTGTTCCATTACATTACAATAGATAGTCTGGGTTTATGGAGAAGAAACAGTTAATTGTTTATGACCTGGAAAGGATGAGAATTAGTTCAAATATGCTGGTGTAGCCACACTTCAGCCAAACTTCTATTGGTTTTGAACTGCAGATATCTTCATATACAGTACATGATGGCTTCACTTCTAACGTAAATTAGCTGAGAAGACTGTGTAACTGGATTGCTTATGCTGTTCTAACATTTTTTAACTATATTCCATCTAAAATAGGCAATCAATAAAACCATCAGAAGTAAAAAGCTAATAATTCAAGATCTACAAGTCAGTGGGCACAAAGTAGGAAAATGGTTAATGTATTAATATCCCAGTGTGATTTTGCACTGAATTAACAGAAATTGACATAGCCTCCAAAGTGAATCTTATCAACAAACTCACCTTGCCTTATTAAAATCATTGTTGTACCTAAATTATTTTTGTTTGTCAAAAATAAGTAGCTTTCCAAATATTAAATAGGTCATATCTATATTCCATGTAGCTTTGCTGATCCAAAGTTTAATTATTTATTAGATATCAAATGTATAACATCTGTGTAAGACAGCTGACATATGTTAGGACCTTTGACTTTGATATACAAAAACTGTCTGCTGAGTTAGGAATCTCTCTATAAATTAATTAGATAGATAAACATGAATATAGCATGTATATTCTTCTATGTCTTTGCTTCCCTAGAGAGGAGGATAATGCTTATACAAAGAACACAAGACTGAATGTATGAATGGATAACTTTTGTCTTTGAATTAACAAGGTTACACTTTATGCCTTCTTAACTTTTTAGTGGATGGCTTTCACAATTTAAGGATTTCACAGTCTAAACATTAACTCTTCTCTCTTATCCAGCTGTTTCTGAGACTCTGACAGTATTACAGAAAATTACACCAGTATAACTACCTAGATTTTGTTTCATTGGTATAAATTTTGTAGGCAAGGCCTCAAGTAAGAACATTCTTCTGGAAAGATATATTGTATGTCTTCTTCATTCACACATGCAAACACACAGACATACACACCCACCCACAAATCCAAGTGATTATACTTTGGGTCATAATCTTATATTTTGAAAGGAAAACTTCAATTTTATTTATCTCCTTGTCTGCACTTTTGAGTTGGAACCCTTCTAAAACTTGCTCCTCCAGCTGCTTGTCATTCCACTATGTAACAAAAAATCATTTTGCCTAACACTCCCTAGAAAGTGGACCCTACTCCCTGTAAAAAGATACTTCTTTTTCTCAGCTAGATATGAAATGTAGTCTTTTATCAAAATAAGGGAAGGGTCACAGTTGATCTTCTAGTGAAAATGCAAAGCCTTCTCCCTACAATATCTTTTTCCCTCGAGATCCCTCAGTAGAGATCCACAGTTTTGATTTATGATTTAAGTTACAACATTGCAATAGAAAAGGAGCAGTTCATAGGCAAGTATGCAAGGTCATAAATTGTGCCCATTCTCACTACTGAAACGGTATAATCTTCTTCCAAATAAGGCTGCATATAGCAGTATATCCAAGGAAACTAGAGAAGTAGACATGTGCCAAAAGCATCAAATAGTGTTTGCCTGAGTAGGGCCCATAGTGACATGCATGCAAAAGAACTCTTGCTTTTTCAAAAAGCAATCCTGAATAAAAACTCTTCTCATTCAAGATAGAGGCCTTAAGGAACATCCTGCATGTTAACAAACATCTTCAGATAATGCCTAGCTTGATGCTCATTTCCTAGTTATTCACAGACTCTCTTAAATGGAGCTCTTTCACTTCTGCAGCTTAGCCTAAGGAAATCCTGCAAGAACAATGTGTGACTGAAATACACACAGGTTTCCCAAATGGTAGCAAGACCCATTGATGCTGCTTCAGATAGCACCAAGACAGCAAGTAATAATACAAGCTAAACAAGAAAGGGTCTTGTTTGTATAGGATTGATTTGGGTTCAAGCTTTTTTCCTTTCAATTTGTAGTATATTATGTAAAGTGTCCTTCAGTGAAGAAGATATTTAGCTGCCAAACTACATTACCTTTCCTCGAGTATTTCAGTGGACAGAATTTCAAAACCACCTATGCAATTGCTTACTCCCCAAATAAGCATTCCCGTTTACTTTTCTTAGTAAAGTAGCCTGGAATCTCCTTGCAGATGCTGAAGGTCTGGTAATAGAAAGAGAAGCCTTAAATGCTCTATTTCTAAAATCAGACACCGTGCCATTGACACAGTTTTATTAATTAAGGTTGATTTATTGCTGTAGAAGATGCCTGGTTTGATGCTGCTGGAGACTGTACAATCTGTACACATTTACAGAAAAACTGCAGCACTGAGGACATTACAACTTTCCTGGGACTACCTCTGTAAACAAGGGAAAATCCTTAGGACCCCTAGATTATGCAGCTTTCTTGCTGAGGTTATCAGCAGGGTATAAATCATTCCAGTATAGGTACACCTTTCAATTGTACAACAGATTTAGACCATTAATTTATTTCAAGACATTTAACACTTGACGGATGGCTTTGAACTATTTCCAAGACAGATTACTTTTGGATCTCAAAGAGAAACAGCTCTTTATCCCATTACAAAATTTCTGAGCCAAACAATTTCCTCCTTATTTATTTCTATAGCATTATCTAGTGTCTTCTCCAGTCACAGTCTGGTTAAAGCTGTTGCTAGTACTTTTGCTAGTCAGAGCATCCCTAATGAGGTTTTATGCTACTGCCTTCCTTGTTTTCTTATTGCCCTTACTGCACAATTTCGTCAACAAAGAGGGCACAGAATATTTTTGTATTCACAGCAGGTATTATGCATCACATAGCACTACACATGTGTTAGTGGATATACCTGATTAATCTGTCTTCCCCAGAAGATCATATTGATCAGCCAAGCAACTCCTAAAATACCTTAGCATCTAGATTACTTTTTCCATTTTATTTGTGAAAATACATTCTTTCTTTGTTCAGATGCTTAAATCACATGGTTCTAGGAAAGTTGTATTTTGACTGAAAGGAAGACAGGAAACACAGTATGCCTAATACGTACATGAAAAAGACATAGCAAAATAAAATGTATTAAATTAAAAAAAAGAGGGGGATTTATGACTTTAACTCTAGCCACAAAGAAATGAAAAATAGTAGTTCATCCAATAACTGATTTTAGGGCTTTTATATACAGGTAAACACTGTTATCAGTTCAGATATGATATATCATTTAGAAGTAAAAGCAAGGCATAGTGAAGATTATATGCATAAAAGTGGATCTTATTATAACTTTTTTCACTAAAATCATTAATAATCAAGCTTTTGAGACAGAACAGAATAGTCCAATATACCACTTTCCTGCAATCTTAGAAAAAGAAAAGGCAGAACTAAGGTAGAGTGCTTCTCTCTAGCAAATCTTATAATGCCCAGTCATCCTAGTTACCATACCCTCACTCATTCTCTTAAACAGAAATTGAGAATATTAGAGTAGAACTTTATTCAAACAGCTGCTAAAATCAGTGGAGACTCTCACTGGATTGATACACTCTGGATCAGGACACTAGTGCAGGGTCTCTTGCATACTGACTTTCTCTATTCTTTTCTACTGTCATCACAACTACCTAAGTAATTCTGATTAATTTTTGCATCAGATAGTTGGGGCCTTTCAGACGAGTTACTGCAGTGGGCCCTGTGTGGTTAACTGATGTGCTGAGCAAGAGTGATATATTGCAAAGTGAAGTATCAGGCTGGAAAGCTAAAACAATGAGTTACTCAGAAAACAGTTAGAATAAACCATGTTTGTTCTTTGCCTTTTTATACATAAAAACACTTTTGAGTGTATTTGTTCAAATGTTAAAATATATGCAACTATAAACTCGACTTCAAAATCTCACATCTCCAGTCACAAGCCAGTTATATTTACAAAAAGCAACAGTTGTTTACCCATCAGGCACTTCTAAGCACATCTTTGGATGTTGTTGCTGGTTTTTTTTTATATAGTTGAGCTATTTGTCTTAAGTAAAAAAAAGTGGCATCTGTATGTAATTTCCATGCTCACTTGGCACCACTACCTCCTTTTGATGACAGTCTGTACTGTTTCGCTTTCTTCTTCTAGTCACTCCAGCTGCAGGACCCAGATGTCAAACTCAGGAATGTATCTTTTCCCAGCAGTGATATCTGATTCTGTTGTTGGCACCTCTGCTGGTGGCTGTTCTGAAGCTGCCTGTGTGCAGCTTCGTAAGTTTAAACTGCAGACAGACAGATTTTTTTATTTATATGCTTAAACCTTTTCAGTTGCCTTAATTATGGGAACTGCATATTATATATTCATCAAATATACAAACATACAGATTCCACTATTTACCATATTGGTTTCATGACAACTGTCATGCTTCTGTAACCAGAAACTGGGAGGCAAGAAGAAAGCTTCCAAAAGTGCTAATGAGACATCAAAAGTAGTTGCTTACTTTTAATAACTGAACTAAATGAAGAAAAGGTAAATATAAAGCAATCAAAGAATGAATGACAAGAGTAAAGAGTAAGGTAGAAAGGAAAAGGTGAAAAAAGAAATCTATTAAAAAGGAATCAACAGCAAAGAGATGAGGGGAGAATAAAATGTTAGAACTGTCTAAAACCATTCTGCCACGTGTGTCTAAAAAGTGAAGTTCTTTAAAAAAGAACAAAGGGAAAAACTTCTTTCTAATTAATACCTTCCTGTAATTTTCTATTTTTCTTTCTCCTAGCTTCATGTTTTCCTCTTGGGAACTTTTTGCTGCAGTATTTGATTCTTCATCACATAGACAAGAGTTTTGTCTCTGAGGGGCTTCGCTGTAGCTTACTCACATACAGTGACTGGTTTGGAGTACTGAATGAGTCAACCAGCCTGCATCCTCCCACGAGCACTGGATAGCACCTGTGTGCTTACTCTGCTGCAGTTTGTGTGACAAATTAATTTTCCTGTCTACAAATCCTTCAAAGAAAGCGCATTCCTCTCCCCCTACATTAATTCTCCTGTGTAATAAACATAATTTTGAGACAGCTTCTATCTTACACAAACAAATATTACCAGTTGCTTTACACTGATGCACATATAGTCACAAGAACAGTTTATGAAGACAAAAGACTGGCATATTAACAAACTGCTTAGTCAAGAAACTAACCAGTGTTAGGCTAGAACAGCTAATTTGCAGGCTAAGGGAAGGGAGGGTAATGATCCATTAATGTGCTAATGGAGTAGTAAGTGGTGAGTAATGCAGCCAGGTAGACAGACAGACTGGAAAGTTCAGCAACTCTAAAAGAAATGTCCAGATATGCACCCTCAATCACCAGCCATTTCTAAAAATGTATTCTCAATGATTCAGGAACATGCAAAAGCCTCAATTACAATAGTTATCACAGCTGAGACTAAAACTGTGGGAGACAGACTATGGGAGCACATCATTTCTGTAGCTAACAGCATAAGGATGATGACAGGCAGACTATTCAACAAGATGGGGAACCCAGTATGAAAAGAGCAGTGTGAGAAGACAAATTCCAGTATTTTAGTCCTGAAGGTGAAAACAAAGAACATTAAGAGTACTGGCAAGACCAGAGATACAGAGACAAAAGACATTTTACCCTGGGAGAAAATGTACTGCAGACTTCAGTCATGACAAGTACCTTATACTCAAGGTACTCAAAAATATCTTACTTCAGCAGCATGAAAATTTCTAATTATTCTTACAGTTCTTCTTACAAACAAACTTATGGAGATTAGGTGCTGTTTGGAGTTTGTGATCAAAGTGCTAGAGACAATCAGTTACACTTGTAATTGTGAAAACTGAAAATGTTAGCATACAAATGGAAAAAAGAAAGTATGTCTTTAATTAGCTATTTTGCATATAAAAGTCAAAACTGTGACACCTTATTACAAGTAAGATTAGCATACATTTAGAAGTGCTAAGGACATTACCACATTCTTCCATTTACTATAATTTTTTAATACAGCAAGATTTTTTGGAAGTGGGGGAAAGCAAAAGAAAAACAAGCTTGCCTATATGTAAGTAAGCAAGCCAACTTGTCTTGAACTTGGCTTCTAGCACCTCTGCCCCTAGTAAGTGGAATTTATTTCCTTCTACATCTACTGCCCACTTACTTCTTCAAATTGTTTGTGTAAACACCAGGTGTTCAAAACAGCGGAGGCCTTTTTTGTCTCACCAGGAGAAAATGCTTGACCTAATGACAGCCTTCTACACACACAGGCACAAGAGCATAAACTGTACTCTCCATCCTTCAGTTGCTTTCAACTCCAACATTTTAAAGGAGCTGCAAGAGATTACAACTTCTTGTCTGTTTAAACAAAAAAGGTGGCATTCAAAGTCTACAGCAGGAAGCAGACCCTCAGCTTTTCAAGATTATACTTTTGGAAGAAACTCAGGCAAATTAATCTTTTGACTTAACTGGCAATAATGATTTACTGTGAACAAAGAGGAAATTTAGAGAGATTTTTGCCAGGATAAAAGGTTGAGTAGGACGTAACATGGCTTAAATTTCTACCATTACTTCTGGAAGAAGTAAAAAGCATAATTAATATTATTATTATTCATAAAAAGAAGAAGTCAACAAGCTTGCAGCTCAAACAGCTCTCCCAATGAAGGCTATAAACCCATTTTATTTTCACATTGGGAATCCACAACCAAAATATTAGGAATTTACAGGGATTACTTACAGGGATTACAGGAAGGCAGAACATAGACTACTCATCTTTAGGAAGACACATGACAGAAAAAGCTAGCTAGCTAACCAACTCATGGAGATTCTCCCTATTTTTCAAATTCAGAATGTCATCCATAATTATGTGGACCAGAGTCCTTGACTGAGACCGGGACCTGACTAAACTCCATAGTGAGAACACAACCCTCTGGGAATAATACATAGGTCCATCAGATATCCTTCGTAACAGCTGAAAGGAAGGTATCTAGGTCCTACCACAGAAGAACCAGCATGTGCTAAACCTAAGAACAATTGGCATACAACCTTCAGGTGCAGGTGGAGATGTGAAAGCAAGTCTGGAAACTAAGACAAGGTTTTGCATGCCTCCCTTAAGAGCTGGAACAAATTCAGGGAGAGAACAGCTTTGGTGAACCCTAGCTTACTGTACTTACCTTGTTTGCATTGTGCTTTATCTTCCAGATAACCATCGGGCATAGCTGAAAATATGAGAAACTTTCCCCCTCAGCAGCTGGGTTATGCATAACAAAAAACCAGAAGACAGTCTGAGTCTGCCAAAGAAAGAGTGCCTTTTCTTTTAGATCTTGAAGGGCAGGAGATCACTTTCAAGGTACCCACAAATCCTGGAAGAGGACTCTCAGAACAGCTCCACAGTTCTCATTTGTAATTCATCAGACTTCAGCAGCACAGGCTGTACAGTAATGTGCCTAGGATTCTTGAGAGGTAGAGAGTAGTCAAGGCAACCTGATATTGAAAAAGCCAGATTCAATACCCCGACATTGACAGGCAGAGAAGAGGGGCTCCCATGCTAATTTTGTATGTTGACGCAAAATGCATCAGTGGTAGTATGTCATTACTATTATAACCCCTGGTAAAAAGGAGAAAAGTATTACAAATTTCAGAAACATGTATATAGACTGCAATCCTCAGGAGAGACCTTGTGTCATAAACCATCCAAATGCCAGAGCCAAGAGCAATGTACACAACTGATGACCTAGACAGTGACGGAAGATAACAGAACATTCCGTTGCAAACTCTGTCTGCATTTTTCCACCACCTAATGAAAAATAGGACTCCTAGAGACTTTGTGTTCATCATGTCCACTGGAGGTACACAGTTCAAAGTCATATTTATATGCTTGGAATGAAAACTTTCAAGGGAAGGGAACGGTTCCCAAAGCTAAGTAGGTCTTCTGTGATGTGAAAGAACAGGCCTCCACCTTTTGAAGGATAGATCCTAAAATTTGGAATTGATTCCAGGCACATAAGATCTGGTAGAAATAAAATCAAGATGATTTGTTATGTATACATCATGGTCTGTACTTCAGAGGAGACTGTTACCTATTGACCATGAGTCTTAAAGAGTTAAGAAGTGCAAAATAGACTGTGGAGTTTGTAAAACATTTCACCTGCCAGCTACCAAGATAAGGATAGAAAATAACTTAGTATGAGCAACTGCCACTGGAAGAACCTTTGATATTGACCCTCAAGGCAACAGAAAGATTGACCTGCACAATCCTGTACAAACAGTGATATTGGGCTGCAACAAAGTGAAGAAATTGCCTATGAAATGGATTATAATGTGGAAATAAATTAAGATTAAGAGAGAGAAGTGAGTTAACCCTTTGAAATAATGGTATTATTACCATCATAAATCATAGAATTGTTTAGGTTGGAAAAGACCTTGAATATGTTTGAGTCCAACCATCAACCATGCCCACTAAACCGTATCCTGAAGTGCCCTGTCTACACGCTTTTTGAATACCTCCAGGGATGGCGATTCAACCACTTCCCTGGGCAGCCTGTTCTAATGCTTGACAACCCTTTTGGTGAAGAAATTTTTCCTAATATCCAATCTAAACCTCCTCTGGTGCAACTTGAGGCCATTTCCTCTTGTCCTATGTCCTAGTTTCATCTGGGATACAGTTAAGTGTCTTCCTGGTAGCTGGTACAGTGCTATGTTTTGAGTTCAGTATGAGAAGAATGTTGATAACACTGATGTTTTCAG